>JAUPFR010000020.1:12159200-12342090 GCA_036925125.1 Oreortyx pictus | reverse complement strand
CCCACCCGTGCCCCCACCTTTCATCTCCCTGTACTCGGCCTCCCCTCCGCTGGACGACGCGGAGCGATACTCCCTCAGTTCCCTCTCGTACATCTCCGCCACGTCCTCGTCCTTCCTCTTCCGCTTCCTCTTCCGCTCCTCTTCCGCCCCGCCCTTCCGCTTCCGCTTCCGCTTCCGCTTCCGCTTCCTCCCCTCTTCCTCGCCGCCGCGCTCCCTCTTCTTCCTCTTCTTCTTCCTCCTCTTCCTCAGTTCCCGCTCTTCGGCGTCGTCCATCGCGCGGCGAAAACCGACACGTGACCTGAACCCCAAAACCGCCCCGTGAAGAGGGGGGGGGACCCCAAAACCGACACGTGACCTGAACCCCAAAACCGCCCCGTGTAAGTTCGGGGGGGACCCCAAAACCGACACGTGACCTGAACCCCAAAACCGCCCCGTGTAAGTTCAGGGGGGACCCCAAAACCGACACGTGACCTGAACCCCAAAACCGCCCCGTGCAAGAGGAGGGGGGACCCCAAAACCGACACGTGACCTGAACCCCAAAACCGCCCCGTGTAAGTTCAGGGGGGACCCCAAAACCGACACGTGACCTGAACCCCAAAACCGCCCCGTGAAGAGGGGGGGGGACCCCAAAACCGACACGTGACCTGAACCCCAAAACCGCCCCGTGTAAGTTCAGGGGGGACCCCAAAACCGACACGTGACCTGAACCCCAAAACCGCCCCGTGAAGAGGAGGGGGGACCCCAAAACCGACACGTGACCTGAACCCCAAAACCGCCCCGTGAAGAGGGGGGGGGGACCCCAAAACCGACACGTGACCTGCACCCCAAAACCGCCCCGTGTAAGTTCAGGGGGGACCCCAAAACCGACACGTGACCTGAACCCCAAAACCGCCCCGTGAAGAGGGGGGGGGGACCCCAAAACCGACACGTGACCTGCACCCCAAAACCGCCCCGTGTAAGTTCAGGGGGGACCCCAAAACCGACACGTGACCTGAACCCCAAAACCGCCCCGTGGAAGTTCAGGGGGGACCCCAAAACCGACACGTGACCTGAACCCCAAAACCGCCCCGTGTAAGTTCAGGGGGGACCCCAAAACCGACACGTGACCTGAACCCCAAAACCGCCCCGTGGAAGTTCAGGGGGGACCCCAAAACCGACACGTGACCTGAACCCCAAAACCGCCCCGTGGAAGTTCAGGGGGGACCCCAAAACCGACACGTGACCTGAACCCCAAAACCGCCCCGTGGAAGTTCAGGGGGGACCCCAAAACCGACACGTGACCTGAACCCCAAAACCGCCCCGTGTAAGTTCGGGGGGACCCCAAAACCGACACGTGACCTGAACCCCAAAACCGGCCCGTGAAGAGGAGGGGGGACCCCAAAACCGACACGTGACCTGAACCCCAAAACCGCCCCGTGTAAGTTCAGGGGGGACCCCAAAACCGACACGTGACCTGAACCCCAAAACCGCCCCGTGAAGAGGAGGGGGGACCCCAAAACCGACACGTGACCTGAACCCCAAAACCGCCCCGTGTAAGTTCAGGGGGGACCCCAAAACCGACACGTGACCTGAACCCCAAAACCGCCCCGTGTAAGTTCAGGGGGGACCCCAAAACCGACACGTGACCTGAACCCCAAAACCGCCCCGTGAAGGGGAGGGGGGACCCCAAAACCGACACGTGACCTGAACCCCAAAACCGCCCCGTGTAAGTTCAGGGGGGACCCCAAAACCGACACGTGACCTGAACCCCAAAACCGACACGTGAAGAGGAGGGGGGACCCCAAAACCGACACGTGACCTGAACCCCAAAACCGCCCTGTGAAGAGGAGGGGGGACCCCAAAACCGACACGTGACCTGAACCCCCAAACCGCCCCGTGAAGAGGAGGGGGGACCCCAAAACCGACACGTGACCTGAACCCCTAAACCAGCCCGTGCAAGATGAGGGGGGACCCCAAAACCGACACGACCCCTGAACCCCCAAAACCGACCCGTACTCGTTGAGGAGGGGACCCCGAAACCGACAACACGACCCCTGAACCCCCAAAACCACCCTGAGCTCGTTGAGGGGACCCCAAAACCGACAACACGACCCCTGAACCCCCAAAACCGCCCCGAGCTCGTTAAGCGGGGGACCCCGAAACCGACAACATGAGCTCTGAACCCCCAAAACCGCCCCGTGCTCGTTGAGGGGACCCCGACACGAGCCCTGAACCCCCAAAACCGCCCCGTACTCGTTGTTGAGGGGACCCCAAAACCGACAACACGACCCCTCTGACCCCAGAACACCCCAAAACCGCCCCGAGCTTGTTGAGGAGGGGACCCCAAAACCGACACGACCCCAGAACACCCCAAAACCACCCCGTGCTCGTTGAGGGGACCCCAAAACCGACAACACGATCCCTCTGACCCCAGAACACCCCAAAACCACCCCGTGCTCGTTGAGGGGACCCCGACACGAGCCCTGAACCCCCAAAACCGCCCCGTGCTCGTTGAGGGGACCCCAAACCCGACAACACGACCCATCCGACTCCAGAACACCCCAAAACCGCCCCGTGCTCGTTGAGGGGACCCCGACACGGGCCCTGAACCCCCAAAACCGCCCCGTGCCTGTTGAGGGGACCCCAAAACCGACAACACGACCCCTGAACCCCCAAAACCGCCCTGAGCTCGTTGAGGGGACCCCAAAACCGACAAAACGACCCCTGAACCCCCAAAACCGCCCCGAGCTCGTTAATGGGGGGACACCAAAACCGACAACACGACCCCTATGACCCCAAAACCGCCCCGAGCTCGTTTTGGGGGGGACCCCAAAACCGACAGGACCCCTCTGACCCCAGAACACCCCAAAACCGCCCCGTACTTGTTGGGGGGAGCCCGACACGAGTCCTGAACCCCCAAAACCGCCCTGAGCTCGTTGGGGGGACCCCAAACCCAACAACACGACCCCTCTGACCCCAGAACACCCCAAAACCGCCCCGAGCTTGTTGAGGAGGGGACCCCAAAACCGACACGACCCCACTGCACCCCAAAACCGCCCCGTGCAAGATGAGGGGGGACCCCAAAACCGACACGACCCCTATGACCCCAAAACCGCCCCGAGCTCGTTGTTGAGGGGACCCCAAACCCGACAACACGACCCATCCGACCCCAGAACACCCCAAAACCGCCCCGTGCTCGTTGAGGAGGGGACCCCGAAACCCAACACAACCCCTGAACCCCCAAAACCGCCCCGAGCTCGTTGAGGAGGGGACCCCAAAACTGACAACATGAGCCCTGAACCCCCAAAATCGCCCCGTGCTGGTTGAGGGGACCCCGACACGAGCCCTGAACCCCCAAAACCGCCCCGTGCTCGTTGAGGGGACCCCAAACCCGACAACACGACCCATCCGACCCCAGAACACCCCAAAACCGCCCCGTGCTCGTTGAGGAGGGGACCCCGAAACCCGACATGACTCCTGAACACCCCAAAACCGCCCCTAGCTCGTTGAGGGGACCCCAAAACCGACAACACGACCCCTCTGACCCCAGAACACCCCAAAACCGCCCCGTGCTTGTTGAGGGGACCCCGACACGAGTCCTGAACCCCCAAAACCGCCCTGAGCTCGTTGGGGGGACCCCAAACCCAACAACACGACCCATCCGAACCCAGAACCCCCCAAAACCGCCCCGAGCTCGTTGAGGAGGGGACCCCGAAACCCGACACGACCCCTGAACCCCCTAAACCGCCCTGTACTCGTTGTTGAGGGGACCCCAAAACCGACAACACGACCCCTCTGACCCCAGAACACCCCAAAACCGCCCCGAGCTTGTTGAGGAGGGGACCCCAAAACCGACACGACCCCAGAACACCCCAAAACCACCCCGTGCTCGTTGAGGGCACCCCAAAACCGACACGACCCCTATGACCCCAAAACCGCCCCGTGCTCGTTGAGGGGACCCCAAAACCGACATGACCCCTATGACCCCAAAACCGCTCCGTGCTCGTTGTGGGGACCCCAAACCCGACAACACGACCCCTGGGACCCCAGAACACCCCAAAACCACCCCGTGCTTGTTGGGGGGACCCCGACACGAGCCCTGAACCCCCAAAACCGCCCTGAGCTCGTTGGGGGGACCCCAAACCCGACAACACGACCCATCCGACCCCAGAACACCCCAAAACCGCCCCGTGCTCGTTGTGGAGGGGACCCCGAATCTGACACGACCCCTGAACCCCCAAAACCGCCCCATGCTCGATGAGGAGGGGACCCCAAAACCGACAACACGACCCCTATGACCCCAAAACCGCCCCGAGCTCGTTTCGGGGGGGACCCCAAAACCGACAGGACCCCTCTGACCCCAGAACACCCCAAAACCTCCCCGTGCAAGATGAGGGGGGACCCCAAAACCGACATGACCACAGAGCACCCCCAAAACCGCCCCGAGCTCGTTGAGGGGGGACCCCAAAACCGACAGGACCCCTCTGACCCCAGAACACCCCAAAACCGCTCCGACCTTGCTGAGGGGGGACCCCAAAACCCAACACGACCCCTGAACCCCCAAAACCGCCCCGTGCTCGTTAAGGGGGGGACCCCGACACGAGCCCTGAACCCCCAAAACCGCCCCGTGCCTGTTGAGGGGACCCCAAAACCGACAACACGACCCCAGAACACCCCAAAACCGCCCCGAGCTCGTTGTTGAGGGGACCCCGAAACCTGACACGACCCCTGAACCCCCTAAACCGCCCCGAGGTCGTTGAGGGGGGGACCCCAAAACCGACAACATGAGCCCTGAACCCCCAAAATCGCCCCGTGCTCGTTGAGGGGACCCCAAAACCGACATGACCCCTATGACCCCAAAACCACTCCGTGCTCGTTGTGGGGACCCCAAACCCGACAACACGATCCCTGGGACCCCAGAACACCCCAAAACCACCCTGTGCTTGTTGGGGGGACCCCGACACGAGTCCTGAACCCCCAAAACCGCCCCGTGCTCGTTAAGGGGGGGACCCCAAACCCAACAACACGACCCATCCGAACCCAGAACCCCCCAAAACCGCCCCATGCTCGTTGAGGGGACCCCAAAACCGACACGACCCCTATGACCCCAAAACCGCTCCGTGCTCGTTGAGGGGACCCCAAAACCGACATGACCCCTATGACCCCAAAACCGCTCCGTGCTCGTTGTGGGGACCCCAAACCTGACAACACGACCCATCCGACCCCAGAACACCCCAAAACCCCCCCGAGCTTGTTGAGGAGGGGACCCCAAAACCGACACGACCCCAGAACACCCCAAAACCGCCCCGTGCAAGATGAGGGGGGACCCCAAAACCGACACGACCCCTATGACCCCAAAACCGCCCCGTGCTCGTTGAGGGGACCCCAAACCCGACAACACGACCCATCCGACCCCAGAACACCCCAAAACCGCCCCGAGCTCGTTGAGGAGGGGACCCCGAAACCCGACACGAACCCTGAACCCCCAAAACCACCCCGATCTCGTCGAGGGGGTCACCCCGAATCCTAGGCCGGACCCACGGCGGCTGTCGTTCCGGAGCGCGGTTCAGAAATGAGATCTGCCCTGTCCATTATTGATGAGAACGGGATCGGGTTGCGGAGGGTTGGACGGGACGTTGCGGGGTCGTGGGGTCAGAGATCTGTGGGGTGGGGAGATATCGGGATCGAGGGAGGAAATGTGGGGCGCGGTGTTTGGGGGGAGAAGAGAGGGGAAATAGGGAATTGTGGGGTTGGGGGGTTACGGGGTTATGGGGTGGAAGGAGCGCGGGATTGGAGGATCTGAGGATTTATAGGATTTATAGGATTATAGGATTATAGGATCAGAGGATCAGAGGATCAGAGGATCATAGGATCGTGGAATTATAGGATTGTAGGATTATAGGATTGTAGGATTGTAGGATTATAGGATCAGAGGATGATAGGATTATAGGATCAGAGGATTATAGGATCATATAGGATTATAGGATCAGAGGATCAGAGGATTATAGGATTATAGGATCATTGGATCATGGAATTATAAGATCATAGGATCATATAGGATCATAGGATTATAGGATTATAGGATCACAGGATTATAGGATTATAGGATCACAGGATTATAGGATCATGGGATTGGGGAATTACAGGGTTCTAGGATTATAGGATCCTTGGATCATATAGGATTATAGGATCATAGGATCGTGGAATTATAGGATTATAGGATCATGGAATCAGAGAATTATAGGATCATAGGATTATAGGATTATAGGATCATAGGATCAGAGGACTATAGGATTATAGGATCATATAGGACCATAGGATTATAGGATTATAGGATCAGAGGATTATAGGATAAGAGAATCAGAGGATTATAGGATCAGAGGATTATAGGATTATAGGATCACGGGATCAGAGGATTATAGGATTAGAGGATCGTGTGGGATTGTAGGATCATATGGGATTGTGGGATCGTGGAATTATAGGATCAAACAATTATAGGATCATAGGATTATAGGATCATATAAAATCATGGGATTGGGGAATTACAGGGTTCTAGGATTATATGATCATTGGATCATATAGGATTATGGGATCATAGGATTATAGGATTATAGGATCATAGGATTGTAGGATCATGGAATTATAGGATCATAGGATCATAAGATCATATAGGATCATAGGATCGTGGAAATATAGGACTGTAGGATTATAGGATTATATAGGCCATATAGGACCATATAGGGCCACATAGGACCATATAGGACCACATAGGACCACATAGGACCACATAGGACCATATAGGACCACATAGGACCATATAGGACCATATGGAATCATAGAGGATCGTATAGGGCCATATAGGACCATATAGGGCCACATAGGACCATATAGGGCCTCATAGGACCATATAGGACAATATAGGACAATATAGGACCACATAGGACCATATAGGACCATATGGAATCATATAGGATCATATAGGGCCACATAGGATCATACAGGGCCACATAGGACCATATAGGACCATATGGAATCATATAGGATCATACAGGGCCACATAGGATCATACAGGGCCACATAGGACCATAAAGGCCACATAGGACCATATAGGACCACATAGGACCATATAGGACCATATGGAATCATATAGGATCATATAGGACCATATAGGATCATATAGAGCCACATAGGACCATATAGGACAATATAGGACCATATAGGACCACATAGGGCCATATAGGATCATATAGGGCCACATAGGACCATAAAGGCCACATAGGACCATAAAGGACCACATAGGACCACATAGGACCATATAGGACCATATGGAATCATATAGGATCATATAGGACCATATAGGATCATATAGGGCCACATAGGACCATAAAGGCCACATAGGACCATATAGGACCACATAGGACCATATAGGTCCACATAGGACCATATAGGGCCACATAGGACCATATAGGACCATATAGGACCACATAGGACCATATAGGACCATATGGAGTCATATAGGATCATATAGGGCCATATAGGACCATATAGGGCCACATAGGACCATATAGGTCCACATAGGACCACATAGGACCATATAGGACCACATAGGACCATATAGGACCATATGGAGTCATATAGGATCATATAGGGCCATATAGGACCATATAGGGCCACATAGGACCATATAGGACCACATAGGACCACATAGGACCATATAGGACCACATAGGACCATATAGGACCATATGGAGTCATATAGGATCATATAGGGCCATATAGGACCATATAGGGCCACATAGGACCATATAGGACCACATAGGACCATATAGGACCATATGGAATCATATAGGATCATATAGGGCCATATAGGATCATATAGGGCCACATAGGACCATATAGGGCCACATAGGACCATACAGGACAATATAGGACCACATAGGACCATATAGGACCACATAGGACCACATAGGGCCACATAGGACCATATAGGACCATATAGGACCATATGGAGTCATATTGGATCATATAGGACCATATAGGGCCATATAGGACCATATAGGACCATATGGAGTCATATAGGATCATATAGGACCATATAGGATCATATAGGGCCACATAGGACCATATAGGACAATATAGGGCCATGTAGGACCTATTTATTTCCTTTTATTTTATTTTATTTTATTTTATTTCCTTTTATTTCCTTTTATTTTATTTTATTTTATTTTATTTTATTTTATTTTATTTTATTTTATTTTATTTCCTTTTATTTTATTTTATTTTATTTTATTTTATTTTATTTTATTTTATTTTATTTTATTTTATTTCCTTTTATTTTATTTCCTTTTATTTTATTTCCTTTTATTTTATTTTATTTTATTTTATTTCCTTTTATTTCCTTTTATTTTATTTCCTTTTATTTTATTTTATTTTATTTTATTTTATTTTATTTTATTTTATTTCCTTTTATTTCCTTTTATTTTATTTCCTTTTATTTTATTTCCTTTTATTTTCTATTTTTTTTATTTTCTATTTTATTTCCTTTTATTCTATTTTATATTTTTATTTTATTTCGTTTTATTTCATCTTATTTTACTTTATTTCATTTTATTTTACTTTATTTTACTTTCTTTTCTTTTATTTTACTTTGTTTTATTTTATTTTATTTCATTCTATTTCATTTCATTTTACTTTATTGAAATAAAGTATTTTATTAATTAATTTATTTCTTTATAAAGTACATTTGTTTTGATTTGTTTTATTTTCTTTTGATTTGTTTTATTTCATTTTCTTTTGTTTTATTTTCTTTTGTTTTGATTTATTTTATTTTCTTTTGTTTTGATTTATTTTATTTTATATTTTATTTTACTTTATTTCCTTTTCTTTTATTTCATTTTATTTCACGTTATATTTTATTTTATTTCATTTTATTTCATTTTATTTTTTATTATATTTTATTTTATTTCATTTTAATTCATCTTCTTTTACTTTATTTCATTTTATTTTACTTTATTTTACTTTCTTTTCTTTTATTTTATTTCACTTAATTTATTTTATTTTATTTTACTTTATTTATTATATTTTATTTTATATTATTTCATTTCATTTCATTTCATTTTATATATTTTATTTCATATTTTATTTCACGTTATTTTCTTTTACTTTTATTCCATTTCATTTCATTTCATTATTTCATTTCAAATATATTTTTTTCTATTTATTAAAAAAAAAATAGTTTTTAAATTATTCTTTTAATTTTCCTTAATTAAAAAAAGATCATTATTTGTTAATTTCTTTTAATGTATAAAAATTACGTTTTATTTCTTTTTCATCTTTTTCAATTGTTTTTTTGTTCATTTCTCGAATTTTTTTCATTAATTTTTTTCCGTTTTTTTAATTCTTTTTTTAATTTTTCATTAAAAAATCATTTTTTTAATCCCTTTTTTAATTTTCCTTCATTAAAGAAAAAAAAAAAAACGATTATTTCTTAATTTCTTTTCATTTTTAATTTTGTAATTTATTATTTCCTTTATGTTCTTTGTCCCCTTTTTTTTTTTAATTTCCATTTCTAATCGTCTTAATTATTTATTGCTTTTAATTAAAAAAAAAAAAAACAGATTCTCGACGTTCTCTGGAATCTTTCTTAAAAACAAATTTAATTAAATACGAACAATCAAAGAGATAAATTAAATGAATTCATAAATAATGGATAATAATAAATAATAATAATATATAACATATAATAATAAATATATAATACATAATAATAATAAATATATAACAAATAAATAAATAAATAAATTGAATGCAAATATAAATCATGTATTATTTATAAATATTTACACTATTAAATAATTTAATTTAATGAATTCTTTTTTTCAACTTTTCTTAATTAAAAAAATTTTTTTTGCGGTAATTTTTTTCAGAAAAATTTGATTTTTTTTTCCATTTTTTTCCTTTTTTTTTGTTTAATTTTGGGTTCAATTTTTGTTCGTTTTCTTTCTCTCGTTCATTTCATGACGACGAGCGAGGGCACCCCAAAAGCCAGTGAGGACCCCCCAAAATCCAGTGAGGACCCCTCAAAATCCAGCGAGGACCCTCAAAATACAGTGTGGACCCCTCAAAATCCAGCGAGGACCCCTCAAAATCCAGCTGGGACCCCTCAAAATCCATCGAGGACCCCCAAAATCCACCGAGGACCCCCCATAATCCAGCTTGCACCCCTCAAAATCCAGAGAGGACCCCTCAAAATCCAGAGAGGACCCCTCAAAATCCAGCGAGGACCCCCCATAATCTAGCGAGGACCCCTCAAAATCCAGCGAGGACCCTCAAAATCAAGCGAGGGCCCCTCAAAATCCAGCGAGGACCCCTCAAAATCCAGCCAGGACCCCTCAAGATCCAGCTAGGACCCCTCAAAATCCAGCGAGGACCCTCAAAATCCAGCTGGGACCCCTCAAAATCCAGCGAGGACCCCTCAAAATCCAGAGAGGACCCCCCAAAATCCAGTGAGGACCCCTCAAAATCCATCGAGGACCCCTCAAAATCTAGCGAGGAGCCCTCAAAATCCAGCTAGGACCCCTCAAAATCCAGCTGGGACCCCTCAAAATCCAGCGAGGACCCTCAAAATACAGTGTGGACCCCTCAAAATCCAGCGAGGACCCCTCAAAATCCAGCTGGGACCCCTCAAAATCCAGAGAGGACCCCCAAAATCCAGCGAGGACCCCTCAAAATCCAGCGAGGACCCCCAAAATCCAGCGAGGACCCCTTAAAATCCAGCGAGGACACCTCAAAATCCAGCGAGGACCCCCAAAATCCATCGAGGAGCCATCAAAATCCAGCTAGGACCCCCCAAAATCCAGCGAGGACCCCTCAAAATCCAGCTAGGACCCCTCAAAATCCAGCGAGGACCCCTCAAAATCCAGAGAGGACCCCCAAAATCCAGCTAGGACCCCTCAAAATCCAGTGAGGACCCCCTAAAATCCAGTGAGGACCCCTCAAAATCGAGTGAGGAGCCCCCAAAATCCAGAGAGGACCCCTCAAAATCCAGAGAGGACCCCTCAAAATCCAGCGAGGACACCTCAAAATCCAGCGAGGACCCCTCAAAATCCAGAGAGGACCCCTCAAAATCCAGTGAGGACCCCTCAAAATCCAGAGAGGACCCCCAAAATCCAGCGCGGACCCCTCAAAATCCATCGAGGACCCCTCAAAATCTAGCGAGGACCCCTCAAGATCCAGCTAGGACCCCTCAAAATCTAGCGAGGACACTCCCAATCCAGCGAGGACCCCTCAAAATCCAGCTGGGACCCCTCAAAATCCAGCTAGGACCCCTGAAAATCCAGCGGGGAACCCTCAAAATCCAGTGAGGACCCCTGAAAATCCAGCGAGGAACCCTCAAAATTCAGCTGGGACCCCTCAAAATCCAGAGAGGACCCCCCAAAATCCAGTGAGGACCCCTCAAAATCCAGAGAGGACCCCCAAAATCCAGCGCGGACCCCTCAAAATCCATCGAGGAGCCCTCCCAACCTAGCGAGGGCCCCTCAAAATCCAGCTGGGACCCCTCAAAATCCAGCGAGGACCCTCAAAATCCAACTAGGACCACCCAAAATCCAGCGAGGACACCTCTAAATCCATCGAGGACCCCTCCCAACCTAGCGAGGAGCCCTTAAAATCCAGAGAGGACCCCCAAAATCCAGCGAGGACCCCTCAAAATCCATCGAGGACCCCTCCCAACCTAGCGAGGAGCCCTCAAAATCCAGCTAGGACCCCTGGAAATCCAGCGAGGACCCCCAAAATCCACCGAGGACCCCCCATAATCCAGCTGGGACCCCCAAAATCCAGCGAGGACCCCCCATAATCCAGCTGGGACCCCTCAAAATCTAGCGAGGACACCTCAAAATCTAGCGAGGACCCCTCCCAATCCACCTAACACCCCTCAAAATCCAGCGAGGACCCCTCAAAATCCACCCAGGACCCCTCAAAATGCAGCGAGGACCCCTCAAAATCCACCCAGGACCCCTCAAAATCCACCCTGGACCCCTCCCAATCTGTTACCGCGGTCCAACCTTCCGCCCTCCTCCTTCCACCCCGTTCGACGACGGCACTGGCGGACCCGCGAGCTCTCCTATATTTCTCCCCGGATCCTTCCAGCTCGCAGATCCCTCCCCACATCCTCTTGGGGTTGGATGATCTCTCGAGGTCCCTTCCGACCCCTCCACGAGCTCGTCTAACGAAGCGGCGTCGAATCCACGGGGCCAGGTGGGATCCGCCCAAGAGTGCAGAGGGAGCTGGCGGAGGTGATCGCCGAGCCGCTTTCTGCCATCTATCAGCATTCCTGGTCATCCGGAGAGGTCCCGCAAGATTAGAGGCTTGCCGATGTGACTCCCATCTACAAGAAT
Source organism: Oreortyx pictus (assembly GCA_036925125.1). NCBI lineage: Eukaryota > Metazoa > Chordata > Aves > Galliformes > Odontophoridae > Oreortyx > Oreortyx pictus. Next base: position 12,329,717 of record JAUPFR010000020.1, on the reverse strand, counting down.
AGGCCGTAAGGAAGATCCGGGGAATTCCAGGCCTGTCAGCCTGACCTCGGTATCAGGGAAAGTTAGGGAGCAATTGATCTCGAGGGAGATCACACGGCACGTGCGTGGCAATCAGGGGATCAGACCCAGCCAGCACGGGTGCACAAAGGTCAAGTCGTGCTTGTCCGACTTCATCTCCTTCTCCGACTGGGTGACCAGACGGGTAGATGAGGGAAAGGCTGTTGATGTAGTCTACCTGGACTACAGCAAAGCCTTTGACACGCTCTCCCACAGTATTCTCCTGGGGAAACTGGCAGCCCGTGGTGTGGACGGGTTCACTCTTCTTTGGGTTGAGAATTGGCTCGAGGGCCGTGCGCGGCGGGTAGTGGTTCATGGAGTCAAGTCCAGCTGGCGTCCCGTCACGAGTGGTGTCCCCCAAGGGTCGGTATTGGGGCCCGTACTGTTTAATATCGTTATGGATGACCTGGATGAGGGGATGGAGTGTACCCTCAGTCACTTTGCGGATGACACCGAGTTGGGAGGATGTGTCGATCTGCCTGAGGGTGGGGAGGCCCTACAGCGGGATCTGGATAGGCTGGACAGTTGGGCTGAGGTCAACGGGATGAGGTTCAATAAGGCCAAGTGCCGGGTCCTGCACTTTGGCCACAATAACCCCACGCAACGCTACAGGCTTGGGGCAGAACGGCTTGAGGAGTGTATGGAGGAAAAGGACCTGGGGGTGTTGGCGGATGCTCGGCTCAACGTGAGCCGGCAGTGTGCCCAGGTGGCCAAGAAGGCCAATGGCATCCTGGCCTGGATCAGGAATAGTGTGGCCAACAGGAGCGGGGAGGTGATCATCCCCCCCGTACTCAGTTCTGGTGCGGCCGCACGTCGAGTACTGCGTTCAGTGGTGGGCCCCTCGCTACAAGAGAGACATCGAGGCGCTGGAGCGTGTTCAGAGAAGGGCAACAAAACTGGGGAGGGGTCTGGAGCACAAGTCTTCCGAGGAGCGGCTGAGGGAGCTGGCATTGTTTAGTCTGGAGAAAAGGAGGCTCAGAGGAGACCTCATCGCACTCTACCACGTCCTGAAGGGGGGTTGTGGTGAGGAGGGGGCCGGGGAAGATTTAGATTAGATTGGAGGAAACATTTTTTCTCTGCGAGAGTGGTCCGGCACTGGAACGGCCCGCCTAGGGAGGTGGTCCCTAGCGCTGTTCAAGAAGCGTTTAGATGAGGTGCTGAGGGATTTGATTTAGTAGCTTGGTGGCTAGGGATGGTGGTGGGAGGATGGTTGGACTAGATGATCTTGGAGGTCCTTTCCAACCTCATGAATCTACGAATCGCGACGGGTGGGAACGGCCTTCGAGATGGCCGAGCCTGCAAGCAGCACTTCCCTACGAAACTGTGTCCTTAATGACCACACCCAAACAATTCTCGAGCGCCTCGGGGACGGAGATCCCACCGCCTCCTCCCAGGGCAGCCCACTCCAACAGCTGGCCGCTCTTCTGGAGTGGAAATTCCTCCTGATACCCAAACCTGAAGGTCACCTACGTACAGCCGCTCCTCGAGCGCTTCCCCGTCTTGGTTTGAAAAGTAACCAGAGCTCTGAAGCCTGGCGTGAAACGAAGCGCAGGGTCCTGCACAGAGCCCAGGCGTGGTCAGCAGGGACTCGAGGAACGGTGACGGCTGAGCTTCGCTTCCTTCACGCCATCTCAGCCGCAGCGCGGGCGGCTTTCAGAGCGGGCTGCACAGCCCTGAGGCCTTAAAGGTTCTTCTGTGTTATTGGAGAAAACGGCCAGAAGCATGACATACACCAATATGGTTAAACCATGCTCCGTTTATTGCCTGGACATCCTTATTTTAGCATTTAAGACAGGGGCATACAGAAAATGGCACACAAGCATTAGCAGAGAGCCTTGAGAAAAACAACTCTAAAAACACTCCCAGCAGTTAACAGCTCTGCAGAACACATCCTGGAGGAGGTAACTTTTGATTGTGATATCATACTAGTTCTGCAGACTCTCTGCTGAAGGTCAGCTCCACAAGTCATTCCAAGCCATGCACTCTTCTTCCAATTGGGGTCTGCCAGCCCACAGCTTACTTGAACTTGTTTTCCTTTTCATCTGGAAGTGTCCTTGGTTCTCAGCCTTCCTTTCTCATGCTGTTTATCCTGTTCCACAGCTACTGCTCTAAATACACTTTCTTTTATTCCCACAACCTCTCCCCTCTTTTTTTTTTCCACGCCTTGGACACAGCATCCCGACTGCTTGATTTAAAGCTTTCTTCATTTTGTGTAACGGTTTATAACAGCATTGAAAGGTTCATTTAGGTTATCACAACTTAGTCAAGGCTTCAATAGTTAACACGTTGAATGTAAGAAAAGAGACAAGGCAATCATATCATAATGACACGAAATACTATTAAACTTACTAACAGAAGAACAAACATATGTTTCACCTACAGCTTAAGTTCCTGCAACCTGGAAAAGAGTCCCTGAGGGTCCCACTCTGTGTGAATCAGTAACTGATTAGAAAGAACCTTCTATTTTTATATACTCTGATATAGTGATTTTCTAATGTTCCCTAAGATTGACGTAACACGTGCCCTTAAAATCCTCACAATCATACCTTTGGTTAATAATGGAAGGTCAATGGTGGCACAACTTTGTAAAGTGGCACGTTAGATAGACTCAACATCAGTGGGCAAGCCTGCTAGAGCATCACTGCTGACATTGCTTTCCTTTGCCAGCTAACATCCTGACTTGGTGAGTGTGGCTGAAGCTTGAGCGGTGCTGTTTCAGGGTGTGTTTGGATCTGAGAGACAGGATGTCTCAGGAGCAAAGGCAAGCAAACTATGCATTCGGAGCAACACAGAGGCTTTAGTTTTAGTCAACATACACTCACACACGCACAGACATCCGTTTTAGACAAGTGTAAGAACGAAGCAGAAACTCCCTAAGCAAGCGCATTATTAGCTATCGACCCTTGAGAAATGGCAAGTCACCAGAGAGGAGAGAGAAAAGGAACATGCTGGCGGTGAATGCGATAGGCAGTGCCAGCAGGGCGTCCCCTGCTTCAAGGTGCACTTTTCCTCTCTCACCCATCACAGATTCTCTCCTGCTTTTACTCTTCTCAGGGTCTGCAGAGTTTCTTCCATTTGCACACTGCATCCACGCAGACAGTGCGTGATACAGAGCCCAAGTGGAACACCTGCTTGCAAAACAGAATAAACTACTAAGGTCAGCTCTCTCTAAAAATACTTACAGTCCTAAGTATCAGTTGCCTTAAAACTATCAGAATACTTTGTTCCTTCCCGAGGTCATTCTTCTGCCAGGGGCCTTTAGGTGGCTGACACAGGTACCAATTGAAAGAATCAGCGACCTAAAATATCTGTTGGGCAATATTCAGGAATTCTCTATTAGAATCATATGTTGAATAGAAGTAAGATAGTGTGTGCCTCTGTCTCGAGTGATGCATGGTCACATTTTTAAAAGTTCTAATTAGTGGATGAAAGAGAGTGAACAATTCTGTAGTGCAGGGTCATCCCTTTGCCTGGGATTCCTTTCCAGGTTTTGTCTTGACAAACTAAGAAAAGGCTCATTGATAGGCTTATAACATTAGGTTTACAACATATAGCTTTATAACATCATAATTGATAATGAGAACATAAAGTTACACTAAAAGAGCTATCTCCATGGATTCCAGCAGTTGAAACATCAAATCCTGTTCATTTTATATTTAATCTACCACTAAAAATAGAAAAAGCAGCACACAACAACCTAAATAATACCTAATGTAATTCTTAAGGCGACATTGGTAACAGAAAAATCACCTGCAGTGGGATTGCCTGGTCACAGCCTGAACCAGTGAATGAGCATCTGAGTGACCGGAGCGGAGGAGCCCAGGTCCACCCGACCTCTCGCTCTCTCCCTCTCGGCGGTGCTTCCGGCAGCACAGATCCGCTCAGAGCCTGCGCGGGTTGCCCCTCCCCTCCCTGGCTCTCTTCCTTCCGGCGCGCCAGTGTTCGAACGAGAGGCGGCTGCGTTCCTTAACCTAAACGGTCGCCGGGAGGGGTGAGTTCATCCCCCTTATCTCTGACATCTCTTTCTGTAGCACCTCTACCTCAAATAAAAGCTCTGTCACCGCCTTCGCTTGCTTTACATCACCCACTTTTGTCATACCATAATCTGAGATACCATCCAGTGGCTAATTCAGCTGTTTTCTCATCACATACTATGGCATACATAAATTATTAACAAATACAACAATTTACAAAACAGTCAGTAAGAAATACACAAACCCAGTTATTATGAGGGCTGGATGCTATTGTCTGCCTTGAGATGAGGTTGAATGTATCACACTGGAATCCATATAGGGCTAGTGCCTGAGGAAACACATGCATATTCACAACCCAAAGATATCAGTGGTAAGGGACATTCCCAATGCCCTGTGGCCATATTCTGAATGTAAACCATTGGCTGTTCCTTGAGCACTGGGGAGGCTCCAAAATGACCGTCTACTCGAGGCGTATCTGTATGATCACGATTGAAACAAAAAATTCAGCACAAGCAAAGCCTTACATAGTCTTTCTTGTGGTGTATCTCCTGTATTCCCCCTTTTTTGTTTATTAATGGATTTCAGTGTTTGATGAGCACGCTCAATGATAGCTTGTCCGGTGGGAGAATGAGGAATACCTGTAATATGTCTAGCGCCCCATTCTTGGAGGAAAGTTTGAGTGGCCTTAGAAGTGCACACAGGTCCATTATCTGTTTTTATAGTATGTGAGATCCCTGTAGCAGCGTAAGCAGATAACCAGACTGTACGGGCATGGCGACTGCATTCGCCTGTATGTGCTGTGGCAAATATGTATGAAGAATGAGCATCGATTGTCACATGGACAAATTTTAGATGGACAAATTGAGGAACATGAGTGACATCTGTCTGCCACAGTTGCAGAGGCGCTGTGCCACAGGGATGTGTCCCAATTTGAGGCAAAGGGGCAATTGCCTGGCAGTCTGAGCATGTTAGAATAATGTCATAGGCGTGGTCCACTGTCAATTGGAATTGTTTTTGTAAGGTTCTCCTATTCTGATGGAGAAACTGATGGGAGAGTCATGCCTGTTGAAATAATTGAGGGGTAGCAAAGGTGACTGTGGCTTGATCAGCCTTAAGGTTGCCCTCAGTTAACTGACCAGGCAATGTAGTGTGTGATCCAATATGCATAATAAAATAAGGGAGAGTACGGTGAGAGACGTAATGAAAAACTTGCTTGAGCCGTGCAAACAAAACAGGATTGTCAACTTCCTGCAACATAGAACGAATTAGTTATTATATTAATCACTGATCTGCAAAGATTTGAAAGGCTCGATGCACATCCAACTGCCATTGCGTAGCAGTCGCGTGCCAGAGAACCGCTGCTCGGTGTGTCCTGCCAGAGCCATCTGTAAATACAGTAACTGCATTAGGTACTGGAACATGTGAAAGTAAAACATTTTTAGTAAGGGACAGAATGGTTTTGAAAAGGAATGCGGTAGGAATACCCATTCCAGGATCATGAGAGGATCTTTTCTGAAGGTGTCCCACTGACATAACAAGCTATGCGGCTGATAGGAATTTGATATTATTACAAGAGATACTGGTTTAATGCATTTCCTACAGTCAATTGCCATATTGTTGGACTATTAAGCATTCTTTGTGCTAAAACAGCCCAATGATATGTCTGAGCAAGGCTTTGTTGGTTAACGTCAGCATCTATAACTCCCGGTACAATAAAAAATCCCAGCCGTGTAACAGAAGAACGTCCTAACAAGAGGGCTCTGTGCCCGTTCCCATGGGAAGGGGGCCCGTGACCGCTGCTGGGATAAGAGTCACGTCGGTATCGGTCAGCATCAGTGACCGGGCGGTGGCCACATCCACTCCTGCGCTGTAGCTGGTCTCAGTGAGCTGCCCAGGCAGGGGCCGGCTGATTCGGGACCGTATTTGTTGTCATAGCGCGCGGGCTCGCGCTCATTTTCCCGTTTCCCGACAGATCAGAGGGCCGTGCAGCAACAGAGAATTGAGGTCGGCAGTCTCTCGCCCAGTGTAGCCCCTTCCCACACCGGGGACAGGGTCGAGCCGGAAGAACACAAGCTTGCCTCAGCTGTTTACAGTCCTTTTGTACATGACCGGGTTCCCCGTAACTGTAGCACTTCATTTTCTGAGCTATCCCTACACCGAGTCGGGACACAAGCCTGCGCTGCTCTAAAGCACCGCAGTACACTGTGGGTGCCACGACATTTCTGACTCCGGTCCCCTTCAAATTACCGTCAGGACGGAAAAAGCGCGGTTCGTCCGCCGGATTTACTGCACCGGGATCACAGTGATCCTTCGGGAGCGGTAAGCGACGTGGGCGGGGCGGAGGGCGGCAGCGGCGCGGTGAGCGGAGGGGTGGGGGCGGCAGGAGGTGGCGAGTTCCCTGCTCCCTGGGCGGGGCTGGGGTTGGAATCGCGTATCGAGTCCGGGCGGAAGCTGCTTGCTTCCCGTGCCGAGGGGCGGCAGCGGGGGTGGAGGGGGAACGTGGGGAACAGTCGGAAGAATTTGCCCTTCCTTGTCGAGTTTGTTTGAGCGCTTCCGAAATTTGGCGCCACACGGGGAAAAGCTTGGCGGCTTTGAAAAACTGAATGTTTAGATGCCTTCTGGGAACTTGAGAGACAAGTAAACACACTGAAGTTAGAATTATTAATGACAAAAATAACCTTAAGTGTGAGAGTTAATGAGCTTGAACAATAAAAAAAAATCCTACAATTTCAGGAAAGTGCAGCTTAAATGCATTTTTAGTAGCAATATAGTTGCAAGTCTTAAAAGATTAATATTATTTATAATATTAATCTTTATTATTTATAATAGCAGTATTTATCTTGTAAAAAATAAGCCTGTGGAACTTGCTCATCTCCCCTTACTACTGTCTGCCTGTGTGCCACACTTGCAGCATCCACTGCAGTACCTTGCTAGACCTTTTTTTTTTCTTCAGTCAAGCTAGGACAACCTGTGAAGCCACCTTGCTTTCCCTACAGCAGTATGTGTATGAATTTCCTGATTCATCTGATTCATGCTTCAGTAGTCCAAAAGTCCTGCACAGTTGTTCTCAACTTCAACACTGCAACTCTGGGAAAAGAGGAAATTTTGGTACAATCCAAGGAGATCCACCTTTTTCAATTTGTTTGCTGTGAAAATATTCTTTTTCCCTCCAATACTGAAGCAGGGAGATAAATGATACAAGTTGTAATTATATTGTTAAACTTGCTAGTGTTCATTGATGGGTAGGCCTGCAATTTGTTTAGGTAACAGAAAGAGCAGTGTCTCTGGATCAAGGAGATAAGGAAGCTCTGCTGAGTCTTTGTACCAAGGAAATAGGTTCTGCTTTGAATCAGTTACTAAATACGTAGCATACAGATGCAAAAGTTTCCTGGAGGTAACACAAGTAACATATATAAGCTGAAGATCTTTTGTGCAAGATGTGTGATAGGAGGAGCTAACCCCTATGCATATAGTAAATGATAATTTATTATAAGTGATAATAAAGAATGTCTGCTTTTTAACACTACAACTTGAGTCTTCAGAGTTTCCTGATCGACCGATATCATGAAGAAGAACCTTATACTTCACTCTTCTCTCTGCGTCCCCCACACCCCTCAGGCAAGAGCCGAAAATTTGTCCCCTGTAAGTGAGCACTCCATGAGCTGCCTGCACCCCCCGCGTGCAAAGTGAGCGCGCAAGTGCAGCTTGCTCATCTGCTCTTTCCTGTCGCTTAGCTAGCTAGCTTCCTTGCTCCACCCATGTCGTCATGCGCGCTCTCTGGCTCTCGAGAGGAGTGGAGTCAGTGTGGAATTGTATCTTTGCAGGAGCTGTTATAGGAGTTGTAGGGGGACGATGCAGTAGGGTTGTGGTTTCGTTGAGCTGACCTAAATGTTCAGGCGGATCTTGTTCAGAGCCTATCTTTATTGGGGAAACGTTCCCCTCCGTTGGCTCTCCTCCCCGCAGACGCGGGAGGAAGTCTGAGATCCTTTGTCACCACCTCTTCGGCGGCGAAGGGGGAGGGGATTAGGACTGGGTGAGGTTCAACATGATGGCGGCCGAGCGTGAGGAGGGGGAGGAGGTTTCGGTTGCCTCTACCAGGATGGTGGAAGCCCTCGGCGGAGCTGAGTTGGGGCACTACTCCGTCCTATGTCGGAGCAAGGAACCGGGGTCGCAGGGCTACTGCCTGGCGGGCTCTGGTGGGGACAGCCCAGGTGCTGGCGGTTCGGCTTTGTGCTCGACCCTTGAGCTTCTGGAGCTCGGCTCAGGGCCTGCCCCTCTGGTGTCTGGAAGCGGCGGTGCCACGACGACTGGCCAGGGTCTGGAGGTAACCGGAGGGACGTTTCCTGAGCCCAGCACCGTCACTTTCTCTCTGCTGCCGCCACAGCCACCCTCCTTGGTGGGGGTGCTGGGGATTGTGGAGGAAAGCGACTCAGTGGATGGGCCGGAGTATGAAGAGGAGGAGGTGGCCATCCCGCTCAACGCTCCCCCAACGAACCAGTGAGTAGTAGCGCTTTGATGCCCTGCCGGGTGCCCACCGCTCCTGGGCACTTTCCCAGAGGGTAAGAGCGCGGCAGCAAGGTCCTATATCTTTTTCCAGTTGAAAGTATGTGCCAAAGTCCCTTCGAAGTCCTGTAGAAGTTTTGTGCCCTCCCCTCTCTCCGTTTGTGGAATTTAGAAAGTTTTGTACGTAGGAAGTATCAAACCGTGGGACGGCTTGAGACATGGTTTTTCATTTTGGATGAATTTGTGGCCTGGCCCTGCTTTGTTTCAGGATCCTGTTTGACTCGTATATGCAGCAGGCTCCACAGAAAGGCAGTCCTGCTTATTTGTTGCTTTGAAGCATGTCCCATTCATCTGTTGTCCATGTACTGTTTTATCAACTGGCAGTGAGTGAGTGTGTGTGTAATAGCTATGTGCCTATATCTCAAGGAGCTATTGCTTGCCATCTTCTTTGCTCTAAGCTAGAGTGGTAGTGATATAGAACATCTGATTTAAAGATGACACTACAACTAGCTAGAGTCAGCTCCAGTAAAGATCAATCTACACTAGTTAACTTTTTCAGCATTTAATACTAATACAACAAATAGTCAAAAGGAATGAGCTGTCCTGAATGTGATTTAACTATCTGTTGGGCTATTAGGGAAACTTTTCCAATCTCTGGAAGCTTGGTAATCTTTCTCAGAAGAGTAGTATACTTAAATTTTTAGAAGATAAACTAGCTGAAGTGTTATCCACAGCTAAAAAGCATTACTTATACTGTGTAGTAATTTTTATATTGTGAGTTTTTTTAACAAAGAAAATAAATTTAAGCTTTCTCATTTTAGATAAAAACATAATGTAGTATGCTTGTTTTATGTCTGTTGTATATTCTATTAAATTCATAGTCTTGAAACACAAATTTGATAACAAGATAATTATTTTAAATATTTTAAAGCATTAGTAGAGAGGATGTTTTTGTAATTAATGACTAATTTTGCTGTATTGCTTCTCAGTTAACTTAAAGTTTGTTTTTAATTAAGCTTTTTAATTAAGTTTGGATAGAGGAAGCAGATGGGGAAAAAAAACCCAAAATTTTCATCCATGTTTTTCTTATACTTTCATTAGGTTAATTATCATTTGTCATGTGCTGTTATCATAAAGAAACTTGCACTAGAGGCATGGCAGTTCTGTGTCTATATTTTGTGGAATAAGAGTGGAAGTTACTATATACAGTTGATGTAATTAGAGAATCACAGAACTGTAGGGGTTGGAAGGGACCTCCAGAGATCATGGAGTCCAGCCCCCTGCCAAAGCAGCTCCCAGCCCAGGTTGCACAGCTCGGTGTCCAGGTGGGTCTGGAACGTCTCCAGTGTCAGCGGTTTACCGGGCTAGATTGGCCCGGTTCCGTGACGATTGGTGTGGGGGACCCGCAGACCCACGCCCCAGGAAAGGGAAAGGGGGAAAAGGAAAAGGAAAAAAAGGGAGATGGGCCTAGAAACAAAACAGCGGCAACGATCTGAGGAGGAAAGCTAATTTACTAAATAAGATATCAGAAAGCAAAATAACACAATATAATACAATATAATTGGAATTGAAGCTAATAAATCAAATGAAATGAGCAACAGAGAGTGTCCGATAAACCGAAGGCCTTACGCTAACGCTGAAGGCGATACGGCAGCGAGCACCCACTGCTGAGCCGATCCCGAAGGAAAGAGAGTGTCCCGTGACCGCAGAGAGTTTTTATCTTTTCCCTCTGAGCAGAAAATACGTAAAAATGCAAAGCATCGCAAAGTCCTCTGGGGAATGTAGTTCTTCTCTTCTGAGACAGGAATATCCGGAAATATCAGTGATCTATGGAGTTAGAGTATTAACTCTTTAACTCTTAATGCACTACATGTTGTTATGATGTGGAATACCAATACCAGAAATCATAAAACCATGACATTCCACCCCTTATTCCACATCATTACATCATGCTTGATACATATAGAAGAACAATGATTAACATGCGTTATATACACACACACACAACATATATATAGATGTATATACATGGAATTACTGACTGCACTCCCCCAACATCAAATTCCCCTGTGGTACGCACTGAACATCCCCATTCTTCTGCATCACCCACCAAGTGGACCCAGGTCCCTGAGCAAAGACAGTTCCACGGAGAGGTTTGCCCTTTCCAGAAGCTGGAAGGACCCAAACCGCTTTCCCCAACATGTTCTTTACATGTACTACAGGGACCTTATCTCCCTCTACAGTAGGTAGAGAGCTGGATTGGGCAGGACCATCGCGATTGATGGATCCTCGGGTGTTGACCAACCAGGTGGCTTCTGCCAAATGCTTCTCCCAATGCTTAAATGTTCCGCCACCCATTGCTTTCAGCATGGTTTTTAACAACCCATTGTATCTTTCAATCTTACCAGAAGCTGGTGCGTGATAGGGGATATGATAAATCCATTCAATACCATGATCTTTGGCCCAATTATTCACAAGAGAATTTTTGAAATGAGTCCCATTATCTGACTCAATTCTTTCTGGAGTGCCATGTCGCCATAGGACTTGTTTCTCGAGACCTAGAATGGTGTTTCGGGCGGTAGCATGGGGTACTGCATACGTTTCAAGCCACCCAGTGGTTGCTTCCACCATGGTAAGCACGTAACGCTTGCCATTGCGAGATCGTGGCAAGGTGATATAATCAACCTGCCACGCCTCCCCATATTTATATTTTTGCCATCGCCCTTCCCCCCAAAGAGGTTTCATCCTCTTGGCTTGTTTAATTGTGGCACATGTATCACAGTCATGGATAACCTGTGCAATAGCGTCCATAGTTAAGTCCACCCCTCGGTCTCTAGCCCATTTATATGTTGCGTCTCTTCCCTGATGGCCCGAGGTCTCATGGGCCCATCGGGCTAAAAATAATTCACTCTTATGTTGCCAGTCCAAGTCTACTTGAGCCATCTTAACTTTGGCAGCTCGATCTACCTGATGGTTATTCTGTTGTTCTTCAGTTGCCCGGCTTTTAGGAACATGAGCATCTACATGGCGCACCTTCACAACTATATTCTTTACTCGGGCAGCAATATCTTTCCACAGTTCAGCAGCCCAAATAGGTTTACCCCTCCGTTGCCAGCCATTTTGTTCCCATTGCTGTAACCACCCCCATAAAGCATTTGCCACCATCCATGAGTCAGTGTAAAGATAAAGCACTGGCCACCTCTCTCGTTCAGCAATATCTAAGGCCAGTTGGACAGCCTTTACCTCTGCAAATTGGCTTGATTCTCCTTTTCCTTCAGTGGCCTCTGCAACTCGTTGTGTGGGGCTCCACACAGCAGATTTCCATCTGCGGTGCTTTCCCACAATGCGACACGATCCATCTGTGAACAGGGCGTATCTCTTTTCATCTTCTGGTAGTTCATTATATGGTGGGGCCTCTTTAGCACGTGATACCTCCTCTGCTGGTATTGTTCCAAACTTTTTACCTTCAGGCCAGTCCATGATCACCTCCAGGATTCCTGGATGACTGAGGTTCCCCATCCGAGCTCGCTGTGTAATCAGCGCAATCCACTTACTCCAAGTGGCATCAGTAGCATGATGGGTGGAGGGAACCTTTCCTTTGAACATCCAGTTCAGCACTGGCAGTCGAGGTGCCAGAAGGAGCTGCGCTTCAGTTCCAATTACTTCGGAAGCAGCTCGAACCCCCTCGTACGCGGCTAAGATCTCCTTCTCAGTTGGAGTGTAGCGCTCCTCAGACCCCCTGTATGCTCGACTCCAGAAACCAAGGGGTCGGCCTCGGGTCTCTCCAGAAGCTCTTTGCCACAAACTCCAAGTGGGACCTTCCTTTCCAGCAGCAGTGTAGAGGATGTTCTTGACATCCTGTCCCATCCGCACTGGCCCCAGGGCCACGGCACGAGCTATCTCCTGCTTGATTTGCTCAAAAGCCTGCTGCTGCTCAGGGCCCCATACAAAATCATTCTTCTTCCGCGTCACCCGAAAGAGAGGGCTCACCATGAGACTATAGTTTGGAACATGCATTCTCCAAAAGCCCACTACACCCAGAAAAGCTTGGGTCTCTGTCTTACTGGTGGGTGGAGACATGGCAGTGATTTTGTCAATCACATCTGTAGGGATGTGACGACGTCCATCTCGCCACTTTATACCTAGGAACTGGATTTCCTGTGCAGGCCCTTTCACTTTGCTTCGCTTAATAGCAAAGCCAGCTCGCAGGAGGATCTGGATTATTCTCTCTCCTTTCTCGAAAACTTCCCCTGCTGTATTGCCCCACACAATGATGTCGTCAATGTATTGTAAGTGCTCAGGAGCACCGCCCTGTTCCAATGCAGTTTGGATCAGCCCATGACAAATGGTTGGGCTGTGCTTCCACCCCTGGGGCAAACGGTTCCAGGTGTACTGAACGCCCCTCCAGGTGAAAGCAAACTGTGGCCTGCATTCTGTGGCCAGAGGAATTGAAAAGAAGGCATTGGCAATGTCAATAGTGGCATACCACTTGGCTGCTTTTGACTCCAGTTCGTACTGGAGTTGAAGCATGTCCGGCACAGCAGCACTCAGTGGGGGTGTGACTTCATTCAGGCCACGGTAATCTACCGTCAGCCTCCATTCTCCACTGGCTTTACGCACTGGCCATATGGGGCTGTTAAAAGGAGAGTGAGTTTTACTGATCACTCCCTGGCTCTCTAGCTGACGAATCAGATTATGAATGGGGAGCAAGGAATCCCTGTTAGTGCGGTACTGCCGTCTGTGCACCGTTTTTGTAGCAATCGGTACCTGTTGCTCTTCCACTTGTAGCAACCCCACAACAGACGGATCTTCTGACAGGCCAGGCAAAGCAGACAGCTGCTTAATGTCATCTGCATCCACAGCAGCTATTCCAAAAGCCCATCGATACCCTTTGGAATCCTTAAAATATCCCCTTTTGAGATAATCAATACCAAGTATACATGGAGCCCCTGGGCCAGTCACAATAGGATGTTTTTGCCAGTCTTTACCAGTGAGGCTTATTTCAGCCTCCAACTTGGTCAGCTCTTGGGAACTCCCAGTCACCCCAGAAATATAGATTAATTCTGTCCCTTTATAACTTGAAGGCATTAGAGTACATTGTGCACCAGTGTCCACCAATACCTTATATTTTTGTGGTTCTGATGTGCCAGGCCATCGAATCCACACAGTCCAATGCACTCTACTATCCCTCTCCCCCACCTGGCTGGGGGGCAGAGGCTATTGTGGCTGGTAGGTACCTCGCTCAGTTCTGAAGAAGTACTGTTCAGACAGGAGGACGTCTCGCTCAGACTGCAGGGTGTCTCTTTCAGGTTGGAGGGCGCCTCGTTCAGACTGGAGGCCATCTTGTTGAGACTGAGGGTTATTGAATTCAGACTGGAGGGCATCTCGCTCAGTTTGGAGGGCATCTCTTTCAGGCTGGAGGGCGTCTTTCTCGAACTGAAAAGCAACTTGCTTGGTCTGGAGGGTGTCTTGGTCAGACTGGAGGCTGTCTAAATTGTTCAGGAGAGTCTGATTGTCAGCTAAAAGACTCTCTTTCTGGATCTGGACACTATCCCTTTCGGCTCGGAGACTCTCTCGCTCTGTTTCAGAAACACTGTGCCTCTCTGGGATAGTACTGAATAAGGTCTGATTGGCATAAGCCAGACCCCAAATAATTTGGGCCTCCTCAGATCTGTCTGAGCCGCAACATCCCTGTCTCAAATATCTGCTCAAGTTCTCAGGATCTTGCAGGTGCTCAGGGAAAAGGTCCCAGTACGTTCTGAGCATTAAAAGGGAAAAAACAATGAAATGCAGCCCCTTTAAGAGCAGTTTAAAAAGCAAGAGCATTTTTTTTTCTTTTTTACTAAAACAAGCTGGCAGCACCCAAAAAAGTTTACAAATATTCCAGAACAACTGGCAGTACGCCCAGACTTCAAGGTCGTGTTATGCCGTACAGTACCTGCAGTACAGATAAGCTTGCTAGCAAGAGACAGAGATTCCCTCTAAGAGTATGTCTCTGCCCGGCTAAGGCAGCTGGTTTTGCCCCACATTGGGTGCCAAAAATGTCAACGGTTTACCGGACTGGATCGGCCCGGTTCCGTGACGATTGGTGCGGGGGACCCGCAGACCCACGCCCCAGGAAAGGGGAAGGGGGAAAAGGGAAAAGGAAAAAGGGAGATGGGCCTAGAAACAAAACAGCGGCAACGATCTGAGGAGGAAAGCTAATTTACTAAATAAGATATCAGAAAGCAAAATAACACAATATAATACAATATAATTGGAATTGAAGCTAATAAATCAAATAAAATGAGCAAGAGAGAGTGTCCGATAAACCGAAGGCCTTACGCTAACGCTGAAGGCGATACGGCAGCGAGCACCCACTGCTGAGTCGATCCCGAAGGAAAGAGAGTGTCCCGTGACCGCAGACAGTTTTTATCTTTTCCCTCTGAGCGGAAAATACGTAAAAATGCAAAGCATCGCAAAGTCCTCTGGGGAATGTAGTTCTCCTCTTCTGAGACAGGTATACCCGGAAAATATCAATGATCTATGGAGTTGGAGTATTAACTCTTTAACTCTTAATGCACTACATGTTGTTATGATGTGGAATACCAATACCAAAAATCATAAAACCATGACACTTCTGAAACAGGCATATCCATAACTATCGATGATCCACAGAGATGTAGCATTAACTCTCTAACTCCCAATACACCACATGATGTTATGATGTGGAATATCAACAATACAACAAAAAATCATAAAACCATGACAGCATGTTTGGTGGAGCAATGCCCCTTGCACCCGACGCTTGTGCACATGCCGAGTAAACATACCTGCTTTATAACCTAACTCTGGGTTATAGAGTTTGACTCCACCAATCAGTTTTTTCACCCCAGATGGGACCCACTCTGCTTGGCTGCAGGACTGACTGAGGGAGGGACACATTAGGCACGCCCTGAGGCTCCGAAGGTTTCCCCTCCTCACCTGATCACTGCGGGGGGCAGACAAGGACCTTCCTCATGCAGACCTGGTATGTGAATGGGAATAAGGGGAACCCATGAGGCATAAGGAGACATCCTATGCAGGGTATAGCTGTCAGGGCTGGCCCTGAGAGGTGAGCTCACGGGTTTAGGTTGTTGGCCAGAGGTAGGAAGACTCCTTGGGGGAGCTCCTACAAAGGGGATCTGTAAGGCGTATGCGGGATCAAATGAGTTCTCTTCACTATAGTAGTGGGAGTTATAGGTTGTATGGTCATTATTACCATCTGTTGTAAGTGTTTGGTACCGTGTATTAGGGTTATTGTTATTGATACATTCGGGATATCCTTTTAAATGTTTTGAACTCAGAATACGATGAAGTCGGCATTGTGTGAGTTTTGAGTGAGTGTGTTGGGTACGTGAGATGCAGCATCGCTGTGAAGCAAGTGTGGTGTCCCCATCCACGGTTCCGTCCTCCCACGAGGGAAACAGCCGGAGACGGATGGACCAAGTGACAACAATTGCCATTGTCCTTCACTGTATCAGTGTGTATAGCACTTGTCTTTTGTCTATATGTATGTTATAGGTGTAAAGGATGGGAGTTTGTATCTTTTAAATGAGGAGGACGGACCAATAGAGGAAATGTGTCCATTTCATCAAACAAATGAATATTGTCCTTTTTACCTTATACTTTGTCTAGTAAGAGTATTGGGGTAGATGGTGTTATAGTTGTCTGGAGTGTGTCATGGTTTTATGATTTTTGGTATTGGTATTCCACATCATAACAACATGTAGTGCATTAAGAGTTAAAGAATTAATACTCCAACTCCATAGATCATTGATATTTCTGGGTATACCTGTCTCAGAAGAGGAGAACTACATTCCCCAGAGGACTTTGCGATGCTTTGCATTTTTACGTATTTTCCGCTCAGAGGGAAAAGATAAAAACCCTCTGCGGTCACGGGACACTCTCTTTCCTTCGGGATCGACTCAGCAGTGGGTGCTCGCTGCCGTATCGCCTTCAGCGTTAGCGTAAGGCCTTCAGTTTATCGGACACTCTCTCTTGCTCATTTTCTTTGATTTATTAGCTTCAATTCCAATTATATTGTATTATATTGTGTTATTTTGCTTTCTGATATCTTATTTAGTAAATTAGCTTTCCTCCTCAGATCGTTGCCGCTGTTTTGTTTCTAGGCCCATCTCCCTTTTTCCTTTTCCCTTTCCCCCTTCCCCTTTCCTGGGGCGTGGGTCTGCGGGTCCCCCACACCAATCGTCACGGAACCGGGCCGATCCAGCCCGGTAAACCGTTGACATTTTTGGCGCTCAACGTGGGGCAAAACCAGCTGCCTCAGCCGGGCAGAGACATGCTCTTAGAGTGAATCTCTGTCTCTTGCTAGCAAGCTTATCTGTACTGCAGGTACTGTACGGCATAACACGACCTTGAAGTCTGGGCATACTGCCAGTTGTTCTGGAATATTTGTAAACTTTTTTGGGTGCTGCCAGCTTGTTTTAGTAAAGAAAAAAAAATGCTCTCTCTTTTTAAACTGCTCTTAAAGAAGCTGCATTTCATGGTTTTTTCCCTTTTAATGCTCAGAACGTACTGGGACCTTTTCCCTGAGCACCTGCAAGATCCTGAGAACTTGAGCAGATATTTGAGACAGGGATGTTGCGGCTCAGACAGATCTGAGGAGGCCCAAATTATTTGGGGTCTGGCTTATGCCAATCAGACCTTATTCAGTACTATCCCAGAGAGGCACAGTGTTTCTGGAATAGAGCGAGAGAGTCTCCAAGCCGAAAGGGATAGTGTCCAGATCCAGAAAGAGAGTCTTTTAGCTGACAATCAGACTCTCCTGAACAATTTAGACAGCCTCCAGTCTGACCAAGACACCCTCCAGACCAAGCAAGTTGCTTTTCAGTTCGAGAAAGACGCCCTCCAGCCTGAAAGAGATGCCCTCCAAACTGAGAAGGAGATCTTAGCCGCGTACGAGGGGGTTCGAGCTGCTTCCGAAGTAATTGGAACTGAAGCGCAGCTCCTTCTGGCACCTCGATTGCCAGTGCTGAACTGGATGTTCAAAGGAAAGGTTCCCTCCACCCATCATGCTACTGATGCCACTTGGAGTAAGTGGATTGCGCTGATTACACAGCGAGCTCGGATGGGGAACCTCAGTCATCCAGGAATCCTGGAGGTGATCATGGACTGGCCTGAAGGTAAAAAGTTTGGAACAATACCAGCAGAGGAGGTATCACGTGCTAAAGAGGCCCCACCATATAATGAACTACCAGAAGATATAATGGACGAACTGGCTACTGTGCTTAATTCTGATGAAACTGATGGATCTGATGAGAATGAGGATTCCCAAAACAGCAGCGTCTCAGCTATCAAAAGAAGACGTTCTCCTGTTCGAGGAAGTGACAACAGTAAAACTATGTCACGTATTGCCTTGTGGCGTTACCTTCGTGACCAGGGGGAAGATATGAAGAAGTGGCATAAGAAACCCACTTCTGCACTTCAGGCACGTGTAAAAGAGTTACAAAATAGGTCAACCACCAGGGTGAACTTCTCCAAGAAGGTGACTGCTCCAGTGACTGCTGGACACGGTAGTAGCCGTAAAGTCAACAGAGGTAACAAATAGAGGGGCCCTGCCCCCAGCCAGGATGGGGAAAGGGATAATAGAGTGTATTTGACTGTGTGGATTCGATGGCCTGGCACGTCAGAACCACAAAAATATAAGGCATTGGTGGACACTGGTGCACAATGCACTCTAATGCCTTCGAGTCACCAAGGGACAGAATTAATCTATATTTCTGGGGTGACTGGGGGTTCCCAAGAGCTGACCAAGATGGAAGCTGAAATAAGCCTCACTGGTAAAGACTGGCAAAAACATCCTATTGTGACTGGCCCAGGGGCTCCATGTATACTTGGTATTGATTATCTCAAAAGGGGATATTTTAAGGATCCCAAAGGGTATCGATGGGCTTTTGGAATAGCTGCTGTGGATGCAGATGACATTAAGCAGCTGTCTGCTTTGCCTGGCCTGTCAGAAGATCCGTCTGTTGTGGGGTTGCTACAAGTGGAAGAGCAACAGGTACCGATTGCTGCAAAAACGGTGCACAGACGACAGTACCGCACTAACAGGGATTCCTTGCTCCCCATTCATAATCTAATTCGTCAGCTAGAGAGCCAGGGAGTGATCAGCAAAACTCACTCTCCTTTTAACAGCCCCATATGGCCAGTGCGTAAAGCCAGTGGAGAATGGAGGCTGACGGTAGATTACCGTGGCCTGAATGAAGTCACACCCCCACTGAGTGCTGCTGTGCCGGACATGCTTCAACTCCAGTACGAACTGGAGTCAAAAGCAGCCAAGTGGTATGCCACTATTGACATTGCCAATGCCTTCTTTTCAATTCCTCTGGCCACAGAATGCAGGCCGCAGTTTGCTTTCACCTGGAGGGGCGTTCAGTACACCTGGAACCGTTTGCCCCAGGGGTGGAAGCACAGCCCAACCATTTGTCATGGGCTGATCCAAACTGCATTGGAACAGGGCGGTGCTCCTGAGCACTTACAATACATTGACGACATCATTGTGTGGGGCAATACAGCAGGGGAAGTTTTCGAGAAAGGAGAGACAATAATCCAGATCCTCCTGCGAGCTGGCTTCGCTATTAAGCGAAGCAAAGTGAAAGGGCCTGCACAGGAAATCCAGTTCCTAGGTATAAAGTGGCAAGATGGACGTCGTCACATCCCTACAGATGTGATTGACAAAATTACTGCCATGTCTCCACCCACCAGTAAGACAGAGACCCAAGCTTTTCTGGGTGTAGTGGGCTTTTGGAGAATGCATGTTCCGAACTACAGCCTCATTGTGAGCCCCCTTTATCAGGTGGCGCGGAAGAAGAATGATTTTGTGTGGGGCCCTGAGCAGCAGCAGGCTTTTGAGCAAATCAAGCAGGAGATAGCCCGTGCCGTGGCCCTGGGGCCAGTGCGGACGGGACAGGATGTAAAGAACATCCTCTACACTGCTGCTGGAAAGGAAGGTCCCACTTGGAGTCTGTGGCAAAGAGCTTCTGGAGAGACCCGAGGCCGACCCCTTGGATTCTGGAGTCGAGCATACAGGGGGTCTGAGGAGCGCTACACTCCAACTGAGAAGGAGATCCTAGCCGCGTACGAGGGGGTTCGAGCTGCTTCCGAAGTAATTGGAACTGAAGCGCAGCTCCTTCTGGCACCTCGACTGCCAGTGCTGAACTGGATGTTCAAAGGAAAGGTTCCCTCCACCCATCATGCTACTGATGCCACTTGGAGTAAGTGGATTGCGCTGATTACACAGCGAGCTCGGATGGGGAACCTCAGTCATCCAGGAATCCTGGAGGTGATCATGGACTGGCAACATAAGAGTGAATTATTTTTAGCCCGATGGGCCCATGAGACCTCGGGCCATCAGGGAAGAGACGCAACATATAAATGGGCTAGAGACCGAGGGGTGGACTTAACTATGGACGCTATTGCACACGTTATCCATGACTGTGATACATGCGCCACAGTTAAACAAGCCAAGAGGATGAAACCTCTTTGGGGGGAAGGGCGATGGCAAAAGTATGAATATGGGGAGGCGTGGCAGGTTGATTATATCACCTTGCCACGATCTCGCAATGGCAAGCGTTACGTGCTCACCATGGTGGAAGCGACCACTGGGTGGCCTGAAACATATGCAGTACCCCATGCTACCGCCCGAAACACCATTCTAGGTCTCGAGAAACAAGTCCTATGGCGACATGGCACTCCAGAAAGAATTGAGTCTGATAATGGAACTCATTTTAAAAATTCTCTTGTAAATACTTGGGCCAAAGATCATGGCATTGAGTGGATTTATCATATCCCCTATCATGCACCAGCTTCTGGTAAAATTGAAAGGTACAATGGACTGTTAAAAACAATGTTGAAAGCAATGGGTGGCGGAACATTTAAGCACTGGGAGAAGAATTTGTCAGAAGCCACCTGGTTGGTCAACACTCGAGTATCAATCAATCGCGATGGTCCTGCCCAATCCAGCTCTCTACCTACTGTAGAGGGAGATAAGGTCCCTGTAGTGCATGTAAAAAACATGTTGGGAAAAGCAGTTTGGATCCTTCCAGCTTCTGGAAAGGGCAAACCTCTCCGTGGAACTATCTTTGCTCAGGGACCTGGGTCTACCTGGTGGGTGATGCAGAAGAATGGGGATGTTCAATGTATACCACAAGGGAATTTGATGTTTGGAGAGCGCCCTCAGTAATTCCATGTGTATAATATATATATATATTATATATATATTAAGCATGATGTAATGATGTTGAATAAGGGGTGGAATGTCATGGTTTTATGATTTTTTGTTGTGTTGTTGATATTCCACATCATAACATCATGTGGTGTATTGAGAGTTAGAGAGTTAATGCTACATCTCTGTGGATCATCAATAGTTATGGATATGCCTGTTTCAGAAGAGAGGGAGAACTACATTCCCCAGAGGACTTTGCGATGCTTTGTATTTTTACGTGTTTTCCGCTCTAAGGGAAAAAAGATAAAAACGGTCTGCGGTCATGGGACACTCTTTTTCCTCTGGGATCGACTCAGCAGTGGGTGCTCGCTGCCGTATCGCCTTCAACGCTAGCGTAAGGCCTTTGATTTTTCAGACACTCTCTCTCTCTCTTGCCCATTTTGTTTGATTCATTGGGCTCGGTTCCAATTGTATTGTATTATATTGTGTTATTTTACTTCCTAATATCTTATTTAGTAAATTAGCTTTTCCTCCTCAGATCATTGCCGCCGTTTTGTTTCTTTTTCGGGGCTCATCTCCCTTTTCCCTTTCCCCCTTCCCCTTGTCCGGGGTGTGGGCCTGTGGGTCTCCCTCCTTAGTTGTCGCGGAACCGGGTCGAACCAGCCCACAAACCGTCTACACATGCACACCTACCAGCAGAAGCGGTACATATTTGTAAGCCAAGCTCATACATATTCAGCAGGTTTTGTGACATTTGTTTACATATTCATTTTGTTCATCCCTCCCCCCAATGCATGCGCTTTGACTTTCTTAGGTGGTCAGTGGATGAAGGCTCAACATCTTCCTCCCCATCTGGTGGTCATTCTTGGATGAAGTCAGCAGTCTTACTCATAATGTCCTTTTGAACTCTTGCAGTGATTCCCTTTTTTTTCTCCTGGTTCTGCTGCCTACAGCCCTGCTCCTTCCCAGTTATCCCTTACTTTACTGCCTGCAGCCCTGCTCCTTCCTCCAGATGGTCCTCACCCATTTGTGGTGCTCTGCAAAAGCACTTAAAGAATGGGTCAAATTCAACCCCCCTCTATCACTCTCAGATTTGGTTTAGAAAATTTGTCTCTCCCAATTGTTTGATTTTGTTAGATTTAGTAAAGTTACCGTTCCTCCTTAAATCTTTGCCATTTTTTTTTTTCCTTTTTGACTGATCTGTTATCTCTGTACCCTTCCCCGCCTGGAGTGAACAGCTCTGTTTAGGTAGCCGTGTGGCCACCGATGGTGCAGTTTTTTTTCCTCTCTCTCCCCCTTTTTTTTTTTTTTTTCCTTGTGACCCTGTCACAAATAACACCCTGACAGCATCACACTGAAGTGTTCTGTTGTCATGTTTTGCAATTTGTGATTCACCTTTGTGGTGGTTTTACAATGATGGCTAATTAAACTCTGCTATGTTATTCTCTTACTCCTTTTCCTCAAAAGATGACGGTGAGTAAATATGATGGAGGATGGCTCAAAGGTTGAGATAAGGACAGGGACATCACTCACCAATTATCATCATGGTCAAAACAGACTTGGCCTAAGGAGATTAGTATTGTTTATTGCCTATTACTAACAGAGCAGTGAGAAGCAAAAAGCAAACTAAAAATACCTTTCCCCCATCCACCTTCTTCTGCCTCCTCTCTTCTAGCAGCACAGGGGAACAAGGGATGGGAGTTGTAGTCAGTCCATAATACTCTGCCACTCCTTCATTCTCACTCTCTTCCCCTGCTCCAACATGAGTTCTCTCCTACAGGATGCAGTCCTTCATGAACTGATCTGATGTGGACTTCCTACAAACTGCAGTTCTTCAAGAACTGCTCCAATATGGATTTACTGTGTGGTGAAGTCCTTTGGGAAGGGACTGCTCCAGTGTGGGTCTCACATGGGTGGCACCTCCCGGCAGATCACCTGTTCTATTGTGAGCTCCTCTTCACAGACTACAGATCCAGGCCAGAGTCTGCTTCAGCATGGGTTCTTCCATGGGCTGCAGCTTGTGTATTTGCTCCATTGTGGTACACTATGGGTTGCAGGGGGATAGCCTGCTCCACCACAGGTTGCAGGGGAACTTCTGTTCTGGCTCCTGGAGCACCTCCTTAACTCACCTTGGTGTCTTCAGGATTGTTTCTTCCTACATTTTTTTCACTCCTTTAATCCTAGATGCCGTTGCACAGTTTTTTTTTTGTTGTTGTTTTTTCTCCTTTCTTAAATATATTCTCAAAGAGGCACAACCTATGTCACTCTGGCTCAGGTTTGGCCAGTGGCAGATCCCCTTTGGAGCTGGCTGGAACTGGTTCTTAACTAACATGGGGCAGATTTTTTTCTCAGAGGTCATTCCTGCAGCTTCCTCTCTGTCTACCAAAACCTTTCCACTTAAGCCCAACACAACCTTCTATCTGTGCTTTTAATAGGCTGCATTGGGTTTTGGGTAGACTGTTTTTTAGCTGAACTATGGTCTAGTAGTTACTGCTTTCATTTAGCTTAGGTGCAGACTTTGCTTCTGTGATCTCTGTATTTGTCAATAAGAAACAGGTTATTTTAACTCCTTTCACAATTTGTTTATCCAGCCTGAATTGTATGAAGCCTGAATAGGGTAAAAATACAGCAACTTGAGTCAGATCAGTTGCTTCTGGTTCTGCTCCTTCACTGAAAATAAACAATTTGAGGAGAAAAGAAGTTTGTCATAAAGCTTTTGTCCCCTATGGTTGGTTTAGAGTGGTGTTTTCTACTGTGAGTTATTTGAGGAAGTAGCTTACGTGAAAAAGTGAACTATTTAAAATAAGTAGTGTTATGTATATTGTAAATGAGTAATGCAATGGAGGTTACACCTTTTAACTTTATTTGAAAGAAAGACTTGGATTTTTTTCATTTTCAAATGGTAACTTTCATTACTTTCATGTCTATTTTGTGAAAATGAATAGAATCATTAAGTTCTAAGGACAGCCATTGTTACTTTTTTTTTTAGGTGGTATCATGGAAAACTCGACAGAGCAATTGCTGAAGAACGTCTATGGCAAGCAGGGAAGTCTGGAACTTACCTTATTCGAGAGAGTGATCGGAGACCAGGTTCATTTGTGCTTTCATTCCTCAGTAAAACAAATGTCAATCATTTTAGGTGAGAGTGATATGTTTTCTTTTAAAACTGTTAATCTATTTATTTGTGATTTTAGAAGTTAGTACAGCATATGATATGATTGTTTTCTAAAGTAGATATTTTTGACTTTAAATTCATGTATTTGGCTCCTCACTTGAGGTTTGTTTTTTGCACTGTGATGATACTTAAAAACTACTTCACAGGCTGAAGAATGAAAATGTGAGGAAAACAGTGTCATCAGAACAGCAAAGTTTGTCTAAAGCTGTTATGACTACTTACAGTAGCATGCAGACTTACTAGTTATCTGAGGAGGTTGTTTTGAATCTGCCACAGTCACAAGGACATACTTGAATGTCAAAGTTGAAGGAAATCTAGGTGCTGTTTTTTTCTTTAATAAAAGAAAAATAACAAGGAGAAACGGAGGATATTTCGCTGGAATCAACTTTCAGTATGTTAAATTATTCTAAACAGCCTTTTACCCAAAACTGTAACTAGGGTTCTTTCCATTGTTAAGCTGTATACATTATTTTATTCTCATTCAATGCAAATGAGATGTGTTCTGGGAAGCTCTTGAATGTTAGCAAACATATAGTGTGCTACAGTGTCACATTCATCTTCACAAAATAGAAAATTGGGTGTGTTTTTAAAAAGAAAACAAAAACAAAAAAACAACAAAGCAAAACCTACTTTGTTAGCTATCTAGATAACAAGAAATAAATGCAAAGCAAATTTACTCACAAAGCAAATAAAATGTCATACTTAAGTTAATATAATGCTGTCTGAACAATTCATACTTCTCAGCTGTACTGACTCGTTTGGGAACTGGTTATTATGTAGCAATAATATAAAATAAGACTACAAGGGCGGCTCTGAAAGTAATGCCTTCTATTTTATTATATTGATCCATGACATCAGAGGTGGATGTTGGTTGTATGGCAGCAGAGGTTGAAACTTCCTGCCAACATTCCATTACATTTCGTTGCTGTGTGACAGATAACAGCAGAGGGACAATCTGACAAAATAACATGTGACATAGAAGTGTATATGAAGCAAAGGAGTGTCATTGACTTCTTCCATGTGGAGAAAATTGTACCCACTGACATTCATTGATGCTTGGTGAATGTCTATGGAGACAAAACAGTGGATGTGAGTACTGTGAGGCAGTGGGTGGCATGCTTCAGCATTGATGCTGTTATGGCAGCTGTGAAATTGTGGGTCACCTCTGCTGGTGCAGATATTGGAGTGCAGCATGCAGACTCTTGTTCATTGCTGGTGGAAATACATAGCTAATGGTGGTGGCTGTGCTGAAAAATAGTGTTTTGTAGTTGAAAATTGTCTGTCACATAGTGTTATTGTGCTCATTGTGTCTTGTAGTTTCCATGGGAATAAATAAGAGGCATTACTTTTGGAATGACCTATATCTGTTAATGTTTGTTACATGGTTGTTTTTTAAGAGTTTGGGATCCTTTTTAATAATTTCTGGTTGTTGAAGTCACATCAGGCATTGAATATTGTTTCATGTCCACCATAAAGTTTTGAGACATCTTGGAGAGAAAGTAATTTTTAAGTTTGCCATTTTCCAAGAAAAAGATGGTTATACTTTGTAATCTTAGTTTTATATTATAAGAACCCATATTTATGTGAGAAGGTACCTATTTGAGGAGACCAACAGCCAACAGTTATAGGCTGGTTTGTCGTGATTTGATGTGATGAACTGGGGCTGTTTAATCTGGGGAAGAGAAGGTTGAGAGGAGACCTCATTGCTCTCTTCAAATACTTTAAAGATGATTGCAATGAGAGTAGAGTTGGTCTCTTCTCACTGGTGACAGGTGCAGTGTCTGAGGAATAGACTCATATGTGGATGATCCAAATCATTTATTACAGGTTTTAACATCCCATATACACATTCACAAGTTTTCTCTTGTGACTTTCCCACCCACCTTCACATGTCAATAAAATACTCCACAAACACTCCATAACTGTGCATACAGGTGCTTATCCAATCAGGGTCATGAGTCGTTCCAAGCCACACACTCTTCTTCCCATGAGTTATAATCACAGAACAAGTATGGACTGGAAGGGACCTCCAGAGATCATGGAGTCCAGCCCCCTGCCAAAGGAGCTCCCAGCCCAGGTTGCACAGCTCGGTGTCCAGGTGGGACTGGAACGTCTCCAGAGAAGGAGATCCACCACCTCTGTGTGCAGCTCCAGTGCTCCGTCACTGCACTGGGAAGGAGTTCTTATGCAAGTTTGTGAGGAACTTCCCATGTTTCAGTTTGTGGCCATTTCCCCTCGTCCTATCACCACACACTGCTGAGAAGGGTCCAGCCTCGTCCCTTTGCCTCCCGCTCCTTAGATATTGATAGACGTGGATCAGATCCCCTCTGAGTCTTCTTTTCTCAAGGCTGAACAGCCCCAGCTCTCTCAGCCTTTCCTCATAAGGGAGGTACTCCATGTCCTTTATCATCTTTGTGGCCCTCCATTGGACTCCATGAACTCTGGAGGTCCCTTCCAACCCCTACAGTTCTGTGATTCTGTGAAGGCTTCCTCAAAATATTATAAATACAGATACTGAGTGAAATGATGAATTGTATCTTCAGGGATACTGACAACATGATCATAGGATGAGCATTCAAAAAACGCATATAGAATTCATGGGAAAGACTGGGAGACTGCTTAAAAATCACAAGTTCCGTAAAATTAGCAACTCCCTCTGGAGTTCTATGCCATATTGTATGGAGATAAAAGGAAGGTATTTCCATCAGTGTTTTTATTTTTGTTTTCATGGTTTTATGATTTTTGTAATCAGTATTCCTCATCATAAAGTCATATAGTGCACTGGGAGCTAAAGAGTTAATGCTCCAGGTCTTTGTATCATCAGTAGTTCTGGGTATACCTTTCTCAGAAGAGAAGAAGAACTATTTACCCCAGATTTCTTTGTATTACCTTTCAGTGGTGTGCTGCAACAGAATTAGTGTGTCATGGTTTTATGATTTTTGGTATTGGTATTCCACATCATAACAACATGTAGTGCATTAAGAGTTAAAGAGTTAATACTCCAACTCCATAGATCATTGATATTTTCCGGGTATACCTGTCTCAGAAGAGGAGAACTACATTCCCCAGAAGACTTTGCGATGCTTTGCATTTTTACGTATTTTCCGCTCAGAGGGAAAAGATAAAAACCCTCTGCGGTCACGGGACACTCTCTTTCCTTCGGGATCGACTCAGCAGGGGGTGCTCGCTGCCGTATCGCCTTCAGCGTTAGCGTAAGGCCTTCGGTTTATCGGACACTCTCTGTTGCTCATTTTATTTGATTTATTAGCTTCAATTCCAATTATATTGTATTATATTGTGTTATTTTGCTTTCTGATATCTTATTTAGTAAATTAGCTTTTCCTCCTCAGATCGTTGCCGCCGTTTTGTTTTTTTTGGGGGGGCTCATCTCCCTTTTCCCTTTCCCCCTTCCCCTTGTCCGGGGTGTGGGCCTCTGGGTCTCCCTCCTTAGTTGTCACGGAGCCGGGCCGAACCAGCCCACAAACCGTCTACATAGTGGCAACAGGTAAAAACTGAAACACAGGTAGTTCCATACAAACATGCAAAAGAACTTTATTTTGATGGTGACGGAGCACTGGAACAGGCTGCCCAGAGAAATTATGGAGTCTCCTCTGGAGATATTCAAGACATATCTGGACACTTTCCTGTGTAAACAACTTTAGGGAGTGTGATGTACCAGAGGATTTGGACTAGATTATTTCCGGAGGTCTCTTCCAAGTCCTACAATTCTGTGATTCAAATGAAAATTCAAATTTTAACAAAAGCTTGTTCTTTTCCATTTGCTCTCCCCACCTCTTTTCCCCAAAAGTTGGATATAGGCATATACTGAATGCAGCATATAATTGACAGATAGTGTATGAGTCTATCAAAAGTAAATTCTTTTGGATTGTACCAGTATGTTTTTGGTGAGTTGTGTAGTGTTATAAAATATAGAGAAGAAAAAATTTTATTTTCATCTTGCTTTGCAGAATTTTCTGTGATTATAGAAGTCTTTATATTTATTAGTCCTATGTGTTCTGAAGGAAAGTTTCATTGAAGCTTGATTTTAATAAAAAAATCTGAAATACTACATTTCATGTAGAAGTCTAATTTCTTGATAATTTACCTTGGATTTTATAAGGAATCTAGTAGATAATATGCCAAGGGATCTAGTCTAGATATTATTGTCTGACTACCTTTGCGGTGCTATATGCTTAAACTTCAAATTTCATCTCTGAAAGTTGATCTTTGTGTCTACATTACAGTACTGTTTGAGAGAAATAATGTAGTTTCAACAACTGAGTTGGGAAAAAAGTAATTTTTTTTAAGCAGGAATATATCAAAATACTGATCTGCTTAAAAAAGTGTAAGGAAATAATATATTCATTTGAGATGAAGGATAAGTTTCTTAGCAGTTAAATGTGTTTTCTCTTTTGTTTTGTAATTTTATTTCCAGATATCTGTAAAGAAATTGAACAGTAAGTAGAAAACTAAATAGTGTCAGAAAAGTTTATCCTTTTGTACTGTAAATTATTTTGTGATATTTTTAAGGTAACTTTTTCCTTCTCATGTTTATCTCTGCAGTTTCCAGTTCTTAGATGCTTTCTCTTTATAAGCAAAATTTATTTAGTTTAGTATAAGTTTATCTCAGTTTCATAATATTTTTTATGTGTGTTTTAATTTTCACTGATAAATGATGTTATTGATTCTTAAACTTCAGTTTGTGAAGGTATATCATAACTCAACATGAGTGTTTTAACACATTTCAACAAGAATTCTAGTGGAAAGTATGTTTTTCTATTTACTGTATACATTATTGGAAACTTTTTTACATTTCGTATGTTTCAAAACAGCTGATTTCAGTTTTTACCAAAAAATAATTCTATTGTAAAGCAAGCAAAGGCAGTGACAGAGCTTTTATTTGAGAGAGAGGCGCTACAGAAAGAGATGTCAGAGATAAGGGGGATGAACTCACCCCTCCCGGCGACCGTTCAGGTGAAGGAACGCAGCCGCCTCTCGTTCGAACACTGGCGCACCGGAAGGAAGAGAGCCAGGGAGGGGGGGGCAACCCGTACAGGCTCTGAGCGGATCTGTGCTCCCGGAAGCACCACCGAGAGGGAGAGAGCGAGAGGTCGGGTGGACCTGGGCTCCTCCGCTCCGGTCACTCAGATGCTCATTCACTGGTTCAGGCTGTGACCAGGCAATCCCACTGCATCTCTATATAGATGAAAACTCATTATTTTTCTTCCTATGTGTAACTGAAAGAATGGTTAAATTTCTGCGTCTTTATTTTATCCCTGCTCAAAGTTGCTTTTCCAGGTAACAGTTAAGTTTTAACACTTGTTTAAGAACAGTAAAACTACTGTCCAGCTTCTGTATTGTTGGAATAATTCACATCCTGTTGATGCTGTCAGTTTATGTAGGTTGCTCCAAAAGTAATGCTTCATCAATAGTTCCGGGTATACCTGTCTCAGAAGAGAAGAACTATGTTCCCCAGAGGACTTTGCATTGCTTTGCATTTTTACGTTTTTCTGTAAGTAGTTCTTCTGAGACAGGTATACCCAGAACTACTGATGATCCAAGGAGCTGGAGCATTAACTCTTTAATTCCCAATGCACTACATGATGTTATGATGTGGAATACCAATACCAAAAATCATAAAACCATGACAGATGTTATGGACCAACATAATAAAATAGGGGAAATTATTTTTTGAGCAGTCCTTGAACATAACTGGTTGTTTACTTGTCTGGTCAAAAATACTAGTTGCTTTGACTTAAGTACTTATTCCCCCTTGTAGAAATGATTATTGTGTAATGTTCATAATTTTAATAACCATTAACTCTTAACTAAATCAATTATTTTTGACTACTTATAGAACTTTTATTGCATAGCTATATGAACGGACATGATATTTTCCATTTTTGATACAAGTGCATTCATGAATCTGTACTTAAAAGCAAAAAAATTAGACTAAGACAAACAGTTCTGTAAGGATTTTGTTGTTATTTGAAATTTTCTTATAAACTTTTTTCCTACTTAGTAACAAGTTTTTCATTGAGTATGTTATTATGAAGTTATTTCTTTTTCATATGTCTACTAGATTAATTGTATAGAAGTGACAAAGTCTTGACTATTTCTCAGTATAATGAAGTGCAGTTATTTGTTACTAAAATATATTGATACTTTTGCCAAATTTATACAGGCCTGTCATATAAGGTGTATATCCTGCATGATAGTAGTGTTAATCTTGTTACTTCTACTAATGTAGTTTGTCACTTGTCCAGGATGCTGGTCATTGGTTTTCTCTTTAATGTAATTTAATTCTGGCAAATTTGCTTGCTTTTTTTGTGAAACTCTGCCTCCTTTACAGTCTTCAAAGATTTTTTTTGTCATGTGATGTTCATCAGTAATTTCTGATTAAATGTTTATTAGTACAAGGGTGTGTGTATGGATAGAATACTTTAAAAACTCAACATTATCATAATTTAAAAATCCACAAAAACAGCAAGAAATCCCTGACAATTTGTAGCAAAAGATTTTCTTCTGACAAGCTTTCTTTTCCATATTAACAGGATTATTGCCATGTGTGGAGACTATTACATTGGTGGACGTCGCTTTGCTTCGCTCTCAGACCTAATTGGTTATTACAGTCATGTGTCTTGTTTGCTGAAGGGGGAAAAACTATTCTTTCCAGTAGCACCTCCAGAGGCAAGTAATAAAACTCTAAGTAATTTACTTGAATATTATCATCATTAATAATCGTTAATCTTACTTTTGATTATTCGTAGTTTTCTGTGAAAAAGAACACTGTAGAAAACTCCAAATTCTAGAGCTCTCTCGGTGTCTGGTGAAGTATAAGGAATATATAACTGCATTCATACCAATGCAAAGTAATAATTAAAAAAATAAAATTTCTTTCTAGTGAAAGTCTAATGATAGAGCTAGATATCAGGTAGTACAGTTATCTCCAAATGTAGTAATAGTGTTGTGTGTAAACTGAGATAAATGAAAATGTGCAATTCTTAACTAGTAAAGAGCACTACTACATGGTAGTCAACCTCTACACTAGGTTTTACATAAACTTACTAGAGTATTTCAAAATAAAATTTCCATTTCTATATATTCTTGACAACATGATCAACTCTAGCGCTGTCACAGTCCTGAGCTGAGTGGAGTATCACTGCATACAGAGGGGTTTCCTGAACTGGGGACATCCTGGAGGAGTGAAGAGACCTGCTAGGAGCCATCAGCTCTTGTGAGAGTGGCTGACAAGGCTTGGGCAGGGCCAAGAGCAATGTTGGGAGGTCATAAACAGGATGTAATCACTACTAACAGTCGCTTGCCAAAGACATCAGTATGAGCCAGAATAGAGCAGGAGATTATGGTGTACAGGGGATTCCTCAACTGGGAAAATTCCAGAGAAGCATAGAGACCTGCCAGGAGCTGATAGTTCTCATGAGAACAGCTGATGAGGCTTGGATGAGGTCAAGAGCAATGGCAGCCAACTACCACTTGCATAGAAGGCAGCACTAGCAACCAGGGTGGCATGCAACAGTCTGGGTGAAGCACAGGATGGTATTCAGTGAGGGCAATTGTCACTCTGCCACTTCAAATGGCAATTGTAACCTGCTTGCAAGGACCTCTAGTTATGGCACCTACCTTGCAGAAAGCTATGTCCTCTGTGTCCACTGTGACCTCTGGATCCACAGGATCTGATGTAGCTGAATTCAGATTTCCCAAGGGACCATACAGCCATAAAGCTCTCAAGCCGAAGAGTGTACCTGAGTTTTCTGTCAGTATCTGATGGCAGCAGTGAGTATACCTGTGGGAGATGTGCCAAGGTAGAAGAACTGCTTGGCCTAGTGCTAGAGCTTCAGGAGGAGGTGGGTAGGCTGAGGAGCATCAGAGAGTCTGTGAAGATCACAGAATCACAGAACTGTAGGGGTTGGAAGGGACCTCCAGAGATCACGGAGTCCAGCCCCCTGCCAAAGCAGCTCCCAGCCCAGGTTGCACAGCTCGGTGTCCAGGAGGTCCTGAACATCTCCAGAGAAGGAGATCCACCACCTCTGTGTGCAGCGCCAGTGCTCCGTCACTGCACTGGGAAGAAGTTCCCACACACATTGGTGCAGAACTTCCCATGCTTCAGTTTGTGGCCATTTCCCCTCGTCCTATCACCACACTGCTGAAAAGAGTCCAGCCTTGTCCCTTTGTCTCCCACACCTCAGATATTTATAGATGTGGATCAGATCCCCTCTGAGTCTTCTTTTCTCAAGGCTGAACTGACCCAGCTCTCTCAGCCTTTCTTCATAGGGGAGATCCTCCAGGTCCTTCCCCATCTTTGTGGCCCTGCGCTGCACTCTTTTCATGAGACCCCTGTCTTTTTGTACTGGGGAGCCCAGAACTGGACGCAGTACTGCAGGTGAGGCCTCACCAGGGCAGAGCAGAGGGGGAGGATCACCTCCCTCAATCTGCTGGCCACGCTCTCCTTAATGTACCCCAAGATCCCATTGGCCTTCTTGGCCACCAGGGCACACTGCTGGCTCATGAACAACCTGTTGTCCACCAGGAAGATGTACTGTTAAAATTGTACTCTACCATCCCTGGGACAGATGAGTCAGCCAGCTATAATACAAGATATGAAGGATCCCCTACCCTCTTGCCACCAGGCAGAAGGAAGGTGCCATTTTACAATAGGTATGAGGTTCTGGAATTTGATGGACACTCAAACAGTGATGTGGATGATGGTCCATCTAGGTTGGAGAAGTTGCCTAAGGCAAGGCAGACCACCTCCCTGTATCATGGACACCTCTGTGAAGGAAAGAGGACCAGAGAACCTGATATGTTGACTATACCCAACATATAGGGAAGTCTGCTGTCTCACTGGGGTCCAGGTAGATGATGTTACTTAAAAACTCACTAACCTGGTATGGCCTTCTGATTACCCATTATTGGTCTTTGATGTAGGCAGCAATGATGTAGTAAAGAGAAATCCAAGGGCAATCAAAAGGGACTTTAGGGGCCTTGGGATGATTGCTTAAAGTATCAGGGGAACAGGTAATATTTTCCAATATTATTCCCTGCTATTGAAAGATAGAGGAAAGAACAGGCAGACCAAGCTGATTAATATGTGGCTCTGAGGCTGAGGTCACTGGCAGAATTTAGCTGTTTTGTTTCGATCATGAGATGGTCTACACAACACCAAGCCTGCTTGTTGCTGATGGGATGCAACTTTCTCAGAGGGGAAGGATTCTTGCATAGGAGTTAGCAGGACTGACTGAAAGACAGTTAAAACAGATTTGAAGTGAAAATGGGAAAAGGGATTAAAAACGGACTTGCAAGTGATAAATTATGGAATGGCACACAAAATTTGAGGAACTGCATGCTGATGAGGTCACTCAGTCTTTTCCACAAGGTGCTGGATATACCGAAGCATGCTTGAAATATTTCTACATCAATGTGTACAGCATGAGGAATAAGCAAGGGGAGCTAGAAGTCTTGGCTCAGGCCTAGAGCTATGAAATGATTGGTGTAAGCAAGACATGCAGGGAAGAGTCCAGCAAACGGCGATTTATAGATAGGCAGGGCAAGTGAGGTGGGGTGCTGGTGCTATATGTAATGCAGTCTACTATAGGCCACCCATTCTGAATGACAACACTGATTAATTATTCTTTAGAATCATCATAGAGTTGTTTGAGTTGGAAGGAACCTTTGAAGTTCATCTACTCCAACTCCCCTGCAATGAACAGCAACATCTACAGCTAGATCAGGTTGATCAGAGCTTGGTCCAACCTGACCTTGAGGCTCTCCAGGTATGGGACATCCACCACATCTCCGGGCAGCCTGTTCCAGTGCTTCATTACCCACACTGTAGATTCATAGACTCACAGATACATGAGGTTGGAAAGGACCTACAAGATCATCTCGTCCAACCATCCTCCTACCACCATCCCTACCCACCAAGCTACTAAATCAAATCCCTTAGCACCTCATCTAAACGCTTCTTGAACAGCGCTAGGGACCACCTCCCTAGGCAGGCCATTCCAGTGCCGGACCACTCTCTCAGAGAAAAAATGTTTCCTCAAATCTAATCTAAATCTTCCCCGGCACAACTTGTGGCCATTCCCTCTTGTCCTGTCATTAGTTATCTGGGAGAAGAGGCCGACCCCCTCCTCACCACAGCCCCCCTTCAGGACGTGGTAGAGTGCGATGAGGTCTCCTCTGAGCCACCTTTTCTCCAGACTAAACAATCCCAGCTCCCTCAGCCGCTCCTCGGAAGACTTGTGCTCCAGACCCCTCACCAGTTTTGTTGCCCTTCTCTGAACATGCTCCAGAGCCTCAATGTCTTTTTTGTAGTGAGAGGCCCTGTATGGGAACTGTTGAATCAGGGCCTGAACCACTGATTGATCACCTGAGGCGAGCACTGGGTCAGCCGCAGGGGCACAAGTGAGTGTGATTGGAAGGGGTGGAGTTTGACTCCACCTCTCCCAAGACCCCATTTAAGGGCTGACCACCACCAGGGAAGGGTCTCTGGTTGGAGATCCCTCCCTAGTGGAGTTATTGGCGAGCCTCAACCATCTTCAAAGGTGAGCCACTCTTTTCTTATTAACCATCTGTACATCATCTACTTAAGCCTATCAAAAATATACCAGCTTTGGCACTATTTCTTTTGGGTGCTATTTTTGGGGGTTATTTGCCCTACAATTAGCAAGCCAGGCAGGCTTAAAATATATATATACATATAAAATAATTAACCACTTCCTTCATTTGGAACAATTTCAAATGGGGCAGGGGGGAGAACGTTACTCCCCTAGACCAAACAATTCCTGGTCAAATTCCAGGATTTATGGGGTCATCCTATTATGGTCTTGCCACCGTTATTGAAAAATGGGGACTCCTGCGGGTTACAGGGACTGTTTCTCCTTCTCCAGCCCGGCTGACAGATTATTTTCAAGGTCTAGATAAGGACATACTAGTTACAAAAGAACGTCGGCTAGCTGCTTCTGCTCTGGCTTGGCCTTTAATAATGGCCTTACATAAACTGGAAATAACAAATACAAACATAGAATCCGAAAATCAATTGTTAAGAGATTGAATTCAAAAGTTGGAACAACAGTTGGGCACATTAGTAGCCAAAAAACCTGGACTAGATGTGCCAACAAGACAAATTCATACCATATCAGTGGAGGACACCCAGGTCCCTGAAGTAGCGGACCTCGATGTTTCAGAAAAAAAGATTTCTAAATCAGATCTCGAAGCTCCATCTCTGGAGGATCCGTTTGAGATCTGACCAATCATAACTCAAAAAACAAAAAAAATGCAAGATAGATCAGTGGGAGTGCCTCCTGACCAATGGCCCCCTGCTGAAACATGCTTGCATGTGACAGCGCGCCCATATACAGCAAATGAGCGGTTCCATCAAAATGCAAGAGAAAGCATACCATCATGGCTCCTGCGGTTATGGGATGCAGGAGCTGAAAGTGTGTTAGTCAGTGGGACAGAGATGTCAAAACTAGCATCCATAACTATACACCCAGCCCTGAGGCAAAGATTATATGCTGCCATCCACTATAATAATGAGAATCATTCTATTATAGATTGGTTGATGGCAGCATGCCGCTTAACGTGGCCCAACAAATCTGACATTCCACTCAATACCGGTTTATGGTCCTCTATGGAGGACCTCCAAACATACATCCGGGAACTGGGTATGAGGGAGGCTATGTATTCAGAGACCTTTGAAAGCCCTGATACAGAAAATTTACGGCAGGTATGCGAGACCTAATACTACAGCAAGTCCCCTCTCACCTTTATGGGACTTTGGTCTCCATACTAAACCCCTTGGTGGCTTTGGAGGCTATCGTCCAACAGGCAGCCCAGTTGGTAGCAGACCTTGGGGAAACGGAGCGCATAAGAACAAGGTGCAATGTCCGTATGGTAGAAGAAGCTGAGGCCTTCCCGATTAAAACTAAGAAGCCTGTCCCACGGATACCCCAATCGGGCCCCATACGGGTATCCCGGAAGACCATGTTCAATGATCTTATACGGGCCGGGGTTGCCTTTGCTAAAATCAATGGGCAACCCAACCATGTTTTGTTACAACTCTGGAAACAACTTAGAAACGATCAAAAAATTCAGAGTACTCCCAGAAAATCAGGAGTACGAATAATACAGGCAGCACTCACAACAACCTGGAATTTGGCTGACTTTATAGTCCCAAATAGAAGGAAGAAACATCCACAGGTGCCATGGGATATAGTGCCAGAACCACCTGCGGTAAAAGACTTAGATTTAGCCAACTTCATGGAGTAACAAAGGACTTTGGTCCCCTTAGGGCCTCCAGATGTGACCAGAGGCCCTATGTAGAGTTAGAGATATTTTGGTTGGAGAAGAATGTTCAAAAGGTGATGGCTCTAGTAGACACTGGTGCAGAAACATCAATTATATATGGAGACCCAACAGAGTTTAAGGGCAGTAGAGTGATGATTGGTGGGTTTGGGGGACAGACCATTCCAGTCACCCAAACATGGCTGAAATTGGGGGTTGGGCGTCTCCCACCCCGGGAGTATAAAGTGTCGATTGCCCCAATCCCAGAATACATCTTGGGCATAGACATTTTATGGGGTCTGGCTCTCCAGATGACTGGGAGAGTTCAGACTTCGACAGAGGTACATTAGTATCCGGGCGATACAGGCAGTATTGAGGGGCCATGCGAAACATGAGCCCATTTGTTTGCCGAAACCATGCCGGATTACTAATGTAAGACAGTATAGACTCCCGTGGGACCTTGAAGAAATATCAAAGACGGTGCAGGAACCAGAAAAAGTAGGTATTATAAGACCTGCACATAGTCCATATAATTCCCCCATATGGCCAGTGCGGAAGTCAGATGGAACATGGAGAATGACAGTAGATTATAGGGAATTAAATAAGGTCACGCCGCCCATCCATGCGGCCGTACCCAATATTGCTTCCCTAATGGACACACTCAGTAGGGAAATCAAGACCTACCGTTGTGTCCTGGATTTGGCAAATGCGTTTTTTAGTATCCCGATTGCCAAAGAATCGCAAGATCAATTTGCGTTCACATGGGGAGACAGGCAGTGGACCTTTCAGGTCCTGCCACAGGGGTACGTGCATTCACCAACACACTGTCATAACTTGGTGGCGCGTGACCTAGCTAATTGGAGGAAACCTAATAATAACGTCAACCTGTACCACTACATTGATGATCTCCTGTTAACATCCAACTCACTGGAAGCAGTAGGAGAGGCAGCAGATTCATTAACCTCCTACCTAAATGAAAGAGGATGGGCTATCAGTCCTCAAAAGGTGCAAGGTCCAGGCCTGTCCGTAAAATTTCTGGGGGTAGTCTGGTCAGGAAAGACCAAAGTGCTACCCAGTGCCATCATAGATAAGGTTCAGGCATTTCCAGTCCCTACAACACCAAAGCAGCTGCAGGAATTTCTAGGTATATTGGGATGCTGGCGTTCCTTTATACCTCATTTGGCGCAGCTGCTGAGACCTTTGTATAGACTCACAAAAAAGGGCCAATCATGGGATTGGGGGAGAACAGAACAGGATGCTTTCCAGCAAGCAAAACAGGTGGTGAAACAAGCCCAGGCATTGGGTATATTCGATCCTACCCTCCCAGCTGAATTGGATGTTCATGTTACTCAGGATGGCTTTGGCTGGGGCCTGTGGCAACGTCAGAGTTCTGTTCGGACCCCCATTGGATTTTGGTCTCAGGTCTGGCACGGAGCAGAAGAAAGATATAGTATGATTGAAAAACAGCTATTGGCTGCCTATACCGCGTTACAAGCAGTAGAGCCAATAACCCAGACGGCCAAAGTCATAGTGAAGACCACTCTTCCAATTCAGGGGTGGGTAAGAGATCTGACCCACCTTCCTAAGACAGGGGTGGCCCAGGCACAGACGGTGGCATGATGTGTCGCCTATCTCAGCCAGAGGAGTAGTCTGTCTTCCTCACCGTTGAAAGAAGAGCTCCAAAAGATTCTAGGCCCAGTGACGTATCACAGTGATGCACCAAAACAAACCTTGGTTGCTCCGCCACAGAAGAGTCCCGTCTAGGAAGGAAAATATCCCATTCCTGCAGATGCCTGGTACACGGATGGGTCCAGCAAGGGCAACCCAAGCAAGTGGAGAGCAGTAGCATACCATCCCGCTACAGATACAATATGGTTTGAAGAGGGGGATGGTCAAAGCAGCCAGTCGGCAGAGCTGCGGGCCGTGTGGATGGTTATGACCCAAGAACCTGGTGACGGTATCCTGAATATCTGCACAGATAGTTGGGCTGTGTACCGGGGGCTCACTCTTTGGATCGCACAGTGGGCTACCCAGGCCTGGACTATCCACTCCGACCGATCTGGGGCAAAGATATGTGGTTAGACATATGGAATACAGTCAAACACAGAACTGTACATGTCTACCACGTTTCTGGTCACCAACTCCTACAGTTACGAGGAAGCCGACACACTGGCCCGAGTTAGATGGGTTGAGAACTCACCATCTGAGAACATTGCCTACTGGTTACATCAAAAGCTGCGGCATGCTGGACAGAAGACCATGTGGGCAGCTGCTAAAGCATGGGGACTGCCCGTACGACTATCGGACGTAGCTCAAGCATGTCGAGACTGTGATGCCTGCTCCAGAATGAGACCGAGGTCGTTGCCTGAAACAACAGCCCATCTTGCTAGAGGACACAATCCTCTACAGCAATGGCAGGTTGATTATATTAGGTCCCTCCCTCGATCTGAGGGGGCGAGATATGCCCTAACCGGTGTTGACACCGCGAGTGGGCTCATGCAGGCCTATCCAGTACCAAAAGCCAACCAGGCATATACCATCAAGGCGCTCATAAGATTGATGGCTGCCTACAGGACACCACAAGTCATTGAGAGCGACCAAGGGACTCATTTCACAGGTACAATGATACAACGCTGGGCAGAAGAGAACAATATCTGTCAACGGTTTACCGGGCTGGATCGGCCCATTTCCATGACGATTGGTGTGGGGGACCCACAGACCCACGCCCCAGGAAAGGGGAAGGGGGAAAAGGGAAAAGGAAAAAAAGGAGATGGGCCTAGAAACAAAACAGCGGCAACGATCTGAGGAGGAAAGCTAATTTACTAAATAAGATATCAGAAAGCAAAATAACACAATATAATACAATATAATTGGAATTGAAGCTAATAAATCAAATGAAATGAGCAACAGAGAGTGTCCGATAAACCGAAGGCCTTACGCTAACGCTGAAGGCGATACGGCAGCGAGCACCCACTGCTGAGTCGATCCCGAAGGAAAGAGAGTGTCCCGTGACTGCAGAGAGTTTTTATCTTTTCCCTCTGAGCGGAAAATACGTAAAAATGCAAAGCATCGCAAAGTCTTCTGGGGAATGTAGTTCTTCTCTTCTGAGACAGGTATACCCGGAAATATCAATGATCTATGGAGTTGGAGTATTAACTCTTTAACTCTTAATGCACTACATGTTGTTATGATGTGGAATACCAATACCAGAAATCATAAAACCATGACAATATCGAATGGCGATTCCACCTGCCATACAATCCAATGGGGGCAGGCCTGATTGAGCGTTATAATGGTATTCTCAAGGCTGCCCTGAAGACAGACTCTCCGTCTCTGCAGGGGTGGACGAAGAGACTCCACGAAACCCTGTGAGACCTGAATGAAAGACCTAGAGATGGCAGACCCAGTGCCTTGAAAATGTTGCAAACAACATGGGCCTCTGTAGGGCAAATAACCCCCAGAAATAGCACCCCAAAGAAATAGTGCCAAAGCTGGTATATTTTTGATAGGCTTAGGAAGATGGTATACAGATAGTTAATAAGAAAATTGATAAGAAAAGAGTGGCTCACCTTTAAAGATGGTCGAGGCTCACCGATAACTCCACTAGGGAGGGATCTCCAACCAGAGATCCTTCCCTGGTGGTGGTCAGCCCTTAAATGGGGTCTTGGGAGAGGTGGAGTCAAACTCCACCCCTTCCAATCACACTCACTTGTGCCCCTGCGGCTGACCCAGTGCTCGCCTCGGGTGATCAATCAGTGGTTCAGGCCTTGATTCAACAGTTCCCATACAGCCTCCCCACTTAGGATCCAAATTACAGGTACAGATAATGAGGTAAGACCTCAGACCAGCCATGAGAACAATCTTCTGCTCCCTGCCCCTGAGAACCTGAAACCAGGCACCAATAAAATAAGATGGCCTTGGAAGGTGCAGGTAGGACCACGATGGTGTGGCCTACTTGCACCTTGGGGGAGATTATTGGAGGTGGGGGGTTCGGTAGTCCCTCCGGTAATTGGTACATGGCCTACTGATATTGTGGTCAACACTCCAGTCTTTATTGCTGAAGGAACCCCTATCATGTCTCTGTGGCAGATCAGGACACCCCCTTTGGTGCCTGATATAATCGTGCAGCCACAGACATCTGGACAAAAGGTTTGGTACAGGCGGCCAGGGCATGCCCCTGTACAAGCTGAAGTGTTGACCCAAGACAGGAATACGGCCTGTATCTTACCCTGGAGGGCAGACCTCCCCCTCTTGGTACCTTTGAAACACCTATATTACTCCCCGTGAGTCTGTGAGTCACCGGAGGGAACCAAATACTGCTGAAGTGTTCCAGAGTTGCTATAAGATCATGTGCAACATCCGGTGATGGTCTACCCGGGACTGATGAAGAGTAGGACGGACCTGCACAACGTGACCGCATGCTTCCAGTAGACACCACCAAGCAGTGGCCCAAGAAAGAACACGAGCCATACGCTGATCATCACTCATCCCAGATTACATCGATATGCATCGCGACGGGTTATTATGTAAAGCGTCACGATGTATTGGGTCTCTGTATTAAGGAGGGCTCACCCTATAGTTCCAAAATCAGTGGTTCATGTCGTGAAGGGGTGGAGTGTATGGGAACTGTTGAATCAAGGCCTGAACCACTGATTGATCACCTGAGGCGAGCACTGAATCAGCTGCAGGGGCACAAGTGAGTGTGATTGGAAGGGGTGGAGTTTGACTCCACCTCTCCCAAGACCCCATTTAAGGGCTGACCACCACCAGGGAAGGCTCTCTGGTTGGAGATCCCTCCCTAGTGGAGTTATCGGTGAGCCTTGACCATCTTTAAAGGTGAGCCACTCTTTTCTTATTAACCATCTGTATGTCATCTATGTAAGCCTATCAAAAATATACCAGCTTTGGCACTATTTCCTTTGGGTGCTATTTTGGGGGGTTATTTGCCCTACATGCCCAAATCTGAATACAGTTTTGTAAAAGACTTTTTCCTTATATCCAACCTAAATCTCCCCTCTTTAAGCTTGAAGCCATTTCCCCTTGTTCTATCAACACAGTCCCTGCTAAAGAGTCTGTCCCCTTCTTTACTTTAGCTCCCCTTTAGATACTGAGAGGCTGCTATCAAGCTACCTTGGAGCCTTCTCCAGGCTGAACAACCCCAACTCTCTCAGCCTGTTCTCGTAGGGGAGGTGTTCCATCCCCTGGATCATTTATGTGGCTCTTGATGCTCTCCTTCAGGTCAGTGTCTCTCCTGTACTGAGGACTCCACATCTGGATGCAGAACTCCAGGTGAGACCTCACCAGCACAGAGTAGAGGGGCAGGATCACCTCCCTCACCCTGCTGACCACGTTTCTTTTGATGCAGCCTGGGATAAGGTTGTCTTTCTGGGCTGCGAGGGCATATTGCTGGCTCACGTCTGGCTTGCCATCCACCAATATCCCCAGGTCTTTTTCGGCAGGGCTGCGCTCAATCCTTTCATCCCCCAGCTTGTATCGGTAGTGGATGTTGCCTCAACCCAGATGCAAGATCTTGCACTTGGATTTGTTGAACTTGGATTTGTTGGTTTGAGGTTCACCTGGGTGCACTGCTCAAGCCTGTCTAGGTCTGGATGGCATTGAACATTCCCTTGGTTTCTTCAGCCTTAAGAAGAAGAGACTGAGGGTCAACCTTATTTTGACCTACAGCTTCCTCACTAAGGGCAGTGGAGGAGCAGGCACAGATTCCTTTTCTCTGGTGACAGTGATGAGACATGATGGAATGGCATGAATCTGTGTCAGGGGAGGGTCAGGCTGGGGATTAGGAAAAGGTTCATTACTGAGAGGGTAGTTGCGCACTGGAACAGACTCGCCAGGGCAATGATCATGGCACCAAGCCTGCTGTAGTTTAAGAAGTGTTTGGACAATGCTTGCAGAAATATGGTTTGAATCTTGTGTGGTCCTGTCTGCCAGGAGTCAGTCTTTATGATCCTTATGGGTCCCTTCCAACTCAGGATATTCTATGATTATAGCATGTTATCTGTCATTGCTGCAAGGCTATAAATAAAATGAGAGCTCTTAGATAACTATAGGAATTAAATGTTCTTAGTTCTTACTATTTTGACCATTTGAAAATTTAAAACTTGCAAGTGGATTAAAATCATAGTTACCAGTTCTTTGTCTCTGAATAACATAATATTGGGGAGAGGTATTCTATGCTAGAATCAAGGGGGAAAGTTATATGTTTGCTCTCTTATCTTAAACTGTAGCCTGTGGAGGATAGAAGGAGAGTTCGAGCGATTCTACCATATACCAAAGTGCCAGAAACTGATGAAATAAGGTATGTTTTAATAATAGTTAAAAGCAAATTGAAATTTTATTAAAATTATTAGTATTCATAAATACTCTATGTTTACCATGCAAATACTTTCCAGTTGTATCCCAGACTTAACATTGGGAGGTTCAAGCATAATTCTTTTTGTTTCTTTAATAAGTTTTATTCTTAGCTTACTGTTTGTTTTGCATTAAATTTCTAGAACTTTGAAGCTTAGTTTAGAAGCAGAATGTTCATTTCGCAGGGTTGTTTTTCTCAGAGGGGCTAAGTTTTGAGTATGAGGGCTAGGCTTTTCCTCAAAATTTGCCTACAGAAGTAACTAGTAACAAATAAATAATTCAAGCCAAACCAATTTTGACCACTAGAAATAAAATGTGAGCATTGACTCTAATGAAATTGAGTATAGTATATTTAGTATCTGCTTGAAATAAGAAAGAAGTAGAGGTGACAAGTAGAGATATATAGATCTCTAGATCTGTGTCTGTGACAGGGGGACAGCAGGCCCACAGGCCTGAAAAAAAAGGGGGGGGCAGTGATTTATGGGATCGTTCCACCCTGTTCTGTGACTGATGGGGTGGGGTGACCCACAGACCCATGTCCTGGGAAAGGGGAAAAGGGGAAAGGGCAGGGAGATGGGCCTAAAAACAAAATAGTGGCAATGATCTGAGGAGGAAAACTAATTTACTAAATAAGATATTGTAATGCAAGATAACACAATATAATACAATATAATTGGAATTGGGGTTAATAAATCAAAATGTGAGAGAGAGTGTCTAAAAACCAAAGGCCTTACTCTGAAGCTGAAGGTGAGATGGCTAGGGAGCATGCACTGTCAAGAAGAGCAGAAGAAAAAGAACCAGTCTCAGGTCTTGCGTGCAGTTTTATCTTTCCCTCTGAATGTAAAACAGGAACGCAAAGTCCTCTGGTGTATGGAGTTTTTCTTCTCTTCTTAGAACCAGGTACCCAGAAATGCTCCAGTTCCGTAGACTGATGAATGAACTCTTTAAGTCCCAGTGCCTCTCATGA
Organism: Oreortyx pictus; assembly: GCA_036925125.1. Lineage (NCBI taxonomy): Eukaryota > Metazoa > Chordata > Aves > Galliformes > Odontophoridae > Oreortyx > Oreortyx pictus. The sequence continues at coordinate 12,286,161 of JAUPFR010000020.1, read as the reverse complement.
TGTTATGATGTGGAATACTGATAACAAAATCATAAAACCATGACAAAAACAAAGCACCGCTAAAGGCCCTTTGCCTTTAAGTGTTCTAGCGCTCATTTTGTTGCCTATTTTTAAAAATTTGGTGACTGTTTTAAGTTCTCTGTATTTTTCTATACTTAACATGGAATAATAATGATTCTATCTTTCCTTCTCTGTGTAATCTTAAAAAGTTATTGAACTGACATACTTATACTTCTTCTGTGAGCTGCTACTTATTTCCTTTCTAACACTGATCTCAGGAAATTCTTAGGGACTGTCTTTACTCCTTACTTCTCTTGAATTTTCATGATATTTGCTATGTGAAAAGAATGGAAAACCAAGTCCCATATCCCATAGAAGAGGTAGTCGTTTGAAATTCATAGTCATTAAGGTTGGAAAAGACCTGTAATACCATCTAGTCAAATTGTCATCCCATCACCAATGTGCCCACTAAACCATGTCCTTCAGTGCCACATCTACCCTTTCCTTGAAAACCTCCAGGGATGGGGACTCCACCACTTCCCAGGGCAGCCTGTTCCAATGCGTCACTACTTGTTCTGTGAATAAATTTTTCCTAATATCCAATCTGTACCTCCCCTGGCACAACTTGAGGCCATTACCTCTCATCTTGTCACTAGTTACCTGGGAGAAGAGGCAACCCTCATTTTGCTACAACCTACTTTCAGGTAGTTCTAGAGAGCAATAAGGTCTCCCCTGAGCTTCCTCCTTCTCCAGATTAAACAATCCCAGTTCCCTCAGCCATTCCTCATAAGAGTTATCTTCTAGACCCCTCACCAGCTTCAGTGGCCTTCTTTGGTCATGCTCCAGGTCCTCAGTGTCTTCCTTGTAGTGAGGGGCCCAAAGATAACACAGTACTAGAGGTACAGCCTCACCGTAGGGACAGTCAACTCCCTAGTCCTGCTGACTACGCTATTTTTGAAGAAGCCGGGATGTCATTGGCTTTCTTGGCCAACTGGGCACACCCACTGGCTCATGTTCAGCAGGCTGTCAACCAACACCCCCAGGTTCTTTTCTGCTGCAAAGCTTTCCAGCCACTCTGCCCCAAGCCTGTAGCAATGCATGGAGTTGTGAACAAAGTGCAGGACCTGGCAGTTGGTCTTAATGAAGCTCAAACAACTGGCCTCATCAATCCAGCCTACCAATCTCTCTGTAGGGCCTTCCTACCCTCAGGCATATTGACACTTTCTGCCAACTTGGTGTCATCTGCAAACTTAGTGAGGGTGCACTCAATGCCCTTGTCCAGATCATCAATAAAGATATTAAACAGGACCATCCGCAACCAGTTCCTCGTCCATTGAACAGTCCACCTATCAAGTCCATATCTTTCCAATTTAGAAAGAAATATGTTTTGGAGGACCATATCAAAGGCCTTATTGAATCACAGAATCATAGGGGTTGGAAGGGACCTCAAGAGATCATCGAGTCCAGCCCCCTGCCAAAGCAGGTTCCTACACCAGGTTGCACAGGTAGGCGTCCAGGTGGGCCTTGAATATCTCCAGAGAATGAGACTCCACACCCCCCCCCCCCCCCCCCCGGGCAGCATGTGCCAGTGCTCCGTCACCCTCACCGTAAAGAAGTTCTTGTGCACATTTGTGCGGAACCTCCTGTGCTGCAGTTTCTGTCCGTTTCCCCTTGTCCTGTCTCCACACACTGCTGAAAAGAGTCTGGCCTCGCCACTTTGCCCCCCAAAGTCCAGGTAGATGACATCAGTGGCTTTTCCCTTGTATGTTGATGCAGTTATGCCATCATAGAAGGACACTAGGTTGGTCAGGCAATTTCAACCTGCCTTCCATGCAATAAATTACTGTGTACTTCTTTGTAATAGAGCTGATGTAGAGTAGCTACTGTTTATTACCCATTATTAGGATTTAGGTTCATTAATAGCTGAAATCATTCTAAGTATCTTCATTAGCCTATTTTTGTTCTTGCTGTTTGCTTTGTGTTAATGCCTTTTTTGGTACCCTCTCAAATGAACGGCATCCCATAGAAAATTACTATCTAATTTTGAATTGAACTTGTAGGCTATAAGATTCAGAACCTCATATCTATTTGCCTGTAGCACTAATGTACCATCTAAGTTGACTGAGAAGTTATGCTGTGCACTAATGAAAGGCTTTCATATGACTTGAGTTTGGGCTTATGCTTAACCTTCCAAAAATGAAACTCTCTTGGATATTTTAATGCTTTGTATTTATGCTCTTACTGTAACTAACTGCATGGCTTTTTTAGCAACTATTTTTAACCTCTTTTTAGTACTTGTATTATTTAGGTCTTTTCATATAAAAGCATATTCCACATTGTTTTACTATACAAAATTAGATTTTGATTTAAAAGTATTATTTTCTAAACAAAGATTCCCTTAATAGCTTTTTACTGATGTTTAGTATTTGATGTTTCATGATAAAAGATTATTATCTTTTAATATTGTTGTAGTGTTTGTTTTGTGTGTCCTTAGCACACTTTAAAGTTGACTGAGTTGAAGTATCCATTAAATTCTAAATGTAAATCAAAGGATAAGTATTAATTTATCACAGCTACTTTAACTGTGAGGGGAAAGTGCTTAGTGTGATTGGGATACAAATAAATATATCTTCCTTTAGCAAAACATTTAAGGGAAACTGATGGAATTATACACAATAATTCATTGTTTTCATTAAGCTTTATGATAGAAGTACAATCATAATAAAAATCTTACTGTAACTTTCCAGTTTCCTTAAAGGAGACATGTTTATTGTTCATAATGAATTGGAAGATGGCTGGATGTGGGTTACAAACCTACGGACAGATGAACAAGGTCTTATTGTAGAAGACCTGGTAGAAGAAGTTGTAAGTAATTTTAAATTCAACTGAGATTTTATTTTTAGTTATTTTGTGTATGCAACTTAACACTGAAACAAACCCAAACCAGTGATGTTTAACTTCTTGATTTTGTTATATACTGCAATGGGATTGCCTGGTCACAGCCTGAACCAGTGAATGAGCATCTGAGTGACCGGAGCGGAGGAGCGCAGGTCCACCCGACCTCTCGCTCTCTCCCTCTCGGTGGTGCTTCCGGCAGCACAGATACACTCACAGCCTGTACGGGTTGCCCCCCCCCCCCCCCCCCCCCCCGGCTCTCTTCCTTCCGGCACGCCAGTGTTCGAACGAGAGGCGGCTGCGTTCCTTGCCTAAACGGTCGCCGGGAGGGGTGAGTTCATCCCCCTTATCTCTGACATCTCTTTCTGTAGCGCCTCTCTCTCAAATAAAAGCTCTGTCACCGCCTTTGTTTACTTTACAAATACTCTTCTAAATCTTCCTTTAGTAATTGAATCTACCAATTTAAAAAAAAATTGTAAAATCCTTTAAACCTAATTCAGTATTCATTGTGCTTATTCACTTGTCCATAAAAGTTCACGTCTAAAAGAATGATACTGTAAACTTACTACAGTACCCTAAACTCACTAGTCCTAATAAAGAACCTGCTAGTCATTCAGTTCCACTTTTTTTTTTTTGTTTGAAAAATTCCTAAACATACCACAGTGTGAAATTTCAGTCTACATGCCTTTTTCTTTTTTTATTTTCTAAAATAATGGATTTTGGGCTGAATTTCCACTTAGTGAATGAAGCAGAAAACCTCTTTACACAAAACTGTGAAATGTGCTGTTTAGTTAAAACATCTATTACTTCTTAGCGCTACCTATTTCTACAGAAGATCTTAACCAATGAAGCTTACTTTTCTAAACTCGTGTATGCTTGTCATGCACTCAATATGTTTATTTTCTTATTAGGGAAGAGAAGAAGATCCCCACGAAGGCAAAATGTAAGGCTATTTTTTTTGTTGGTATTAAAGCAAATCATAAAATAATTGCAAACCTTACCTATGAACTTAAGAAGGCAAACCAAAGGCATGTGGTTGGGTGTTGTTTTTTTAAAAATTACTATTATTTTTAAGACTTCTATATAAGCTATTGATATCAAGTCTTGTATCTTCAATTATCTATGCATGTTAGTCATGCCAAATGGTAATGGGTTTTGCAATAATAAAATCTTAGATGAGTCTGTGATCACATTTATCCAGAATATGCGCAATGGAAATCGTGGTGCTTTCTGGTTTGTGTTCTTTATATACATCTTGCCTTAGAAGTAACCTTTTTCAGGTGTGCTTAACTCTAAGTGTAGGAGGGAAAAAAAAAAGTGTCATTAGAGGTGATAATGTAATAGTAACACTTTTTCTAAATTAACCTCACATACTAACACTGAGAGAAAAACAGAAAAGCTATTAAATAATGTTCATAGTGAATTCCAACTTGTTAAATACTTAAGTTGTATTAGCTCTGTCAAATTTTTTTTAGTTAATATGAATGTGTTTGATACTATGACAAACAGTTAATCGATATATTATTTTCAGTAGTAAAGATGAGTGGCAAATGCAAGTTACAGAGAAATTCTAGTAGCTGGATAACTTCATCTGTGTTCTCTCCCTTTGGTTGCAATAATTTAAGCTGATGCTTCCTGTGTTAATTGCCTAATTTACAGTCTTCAAAAGACTAGACAACTAACTGAAGAAGACATCTCTTCTTTAACAGCAGAAAGAAAATCACTAGTGTATGGTTTCAGTTTGCTGTTCCCTAATGTTCTGTTGGTTGAATTGGCATAGCAGCACAACAGTAGTACAATTGCCTTCAGATACAGGAGCTTTTATTTTGACAAAGTAGTTTGCAGCAGATGCTTAGAACTTTGATACTCAGTCCAGATACTTGTTGCTCAGCATATTCCTAAGGGAAACAGATTCCTTTGAATGTTCCAATCCACCTCTTCCCTGAAACTCACACCGATTCCACATACACAGCACCCCATGCACGCACCACACAGAAAACACACACTGCACTCCATCCACACACCAAATGTAACAAAAGGCCTTATTTCTAGCCTTCTTTTAAAGGACAGAATTAACACCTAAGAGATACAGCATGTGATTTGCTGCATGTAAACAAATACCTATCCTATGTCAAACTGTTCTGTATAATCATAGATACCAGGTTGACTGGATGGACGCTGCTGAAATGTTTTGGATAATACTCTGACAGGACTGTGAAATATGCAAGATGCGAGGTTAAAGTAGCATATATTTACTAGTTTAAACAAGCTAGATTTTTTATTTCCTCAGCATCTAGCAAAATCTAGTCCTTATTCTGTACAGTATTTAATTTCTCCTTGAATATACTCTACATTTTTTGCTTCAAATTGTCATCTGAGACTGAATTAAAACATTTTCCAAATTATCTAGCATTTAAACAATGCCTTATGTCTAAACAAACTTGAACACCTATTTCATGTGTTGAACATCTGTATTGAAATTAATTTATATAGATGATATTTACTTTCATTCTGTTGGTAGAAGATCAGAATCACTGAGTAAGATAATGGTTGGTTATACTGTAAAAGTCTAGTACATATTAATTATAAAGATTAATTCATACATTCCAAAGCCTTAGATGTGTCAACAACCAAACAAGAGTACTGATAGCCTTGCTTTCTATTTTTCTCTTTAAGATGGTTCCATGGGAAGATCTCCAAACAAGAGGCTTACAATTTGCTGATGACAGGTACTTGTATTTCAGGTGGAAATAGTGATAGTGGAATGGAATAAAGTAATCTTACTTACATCAAACTGCATCAAAACCTGTTTGTTTGTTTTTTCCCCTGTATGAATATATGACAGGACCTGTGTTTGCTGTTCCGGTATGATGTTACATTAGGGGGAAATCAAACAGGGGGAACAGACAAAAAACAAAACTCAAGGCTATGAATACTGAGTATTTTTATGTTCAAATATAGTTAACTTCGTAATTTCAAGTGAAATTGTTAAACGTTTTCAATAGATATCTATTATTAATATTTTGGAATTCAACAAAACACCAATGAAAAAATACTCTTATATTTACAGGAGAATGTATTATAAACTTTTGTCACCTCAGAAGAAATAACTATTTGAATGAAAACATCAAGATTTGACTCACACAGTCAAGTATAATAGATCAAATATCAGTATAAAAATATTTTAGCATTTTTAAAACATAGTTGATTTTTCTCCCCCTGTACCCACGCCCTTGTAAAGGGGTGGCAAAAACCTGTGGATAGGTTGTAAGTTACAGCCAGTTTTTGCATCAACTTCGACAGTTTAGTACTACAGTCCATTTGGATAAAGAACAGAGATTGCTAAGGGAACTTACCTTAGACTTTAAGTGTACAGTTTTTGATAATTCGTACAGAAGGAACTTTGATAAATGATTATAGATGACACTAAGGTAAGTGGTAGTTGAATAACACTATTATGATATTTTTTCAGTTGGTCAGGTGTGCAGTTTCCTTGTAAGACCTTCAGATAATACACCTGGTGATTATTCACTTTATTTTCGGACCAGTGAGAATATTCAACGTTTTAAAATATGTCCAACTTCAAACAATCAGTTTATGATGGGAGGTAGATATTATAACAGGTAAGTTTTAAGTTGTATTTTCTAGTTTTGTAAAGAAAATACATACTGATATATCATAAAATCTCAGTATTTGTTAATAATGTACAAAATGTTTTACCCAACTTGCTTAATAGTTACTTGTAACTAAGCACATTTAAAATGCCTAAGTGTTACTTACTTTTTTGAAGCATTTATCTCCTGTAAATGAGTTTCTTCACTATATAAATTGGGTTATGACACATAATTAAGAAAATACAGTGTTGGCTTGGAAGCTGTTTATAATAGGAAGTTTTTTTGTATGTGAGGGGAAAAATAGAAACATGAGTTTTATCTTAGATACTTGGGAGGTATTTTTAAGTATTAATAATAGAAATGGATTTTCCCAGGATAAGGGGAAACCACTTTAAATCTACCCTCTGCCAGTTTAAACTAGATACTAGGAAGAAATTCTTTACTGTGAGAGTGGTGAGACACTGGAACAGGTCTCAGATGCCCCTACCCTGGAGGCATTCAGGGCCAGGCAAGATGGGGCTTGGAGCAACCTGGTCTAGAGGGAGGTGTCCCTGCCTATAGCAGGGGGCTGGAATGAGATTATCTTAACAGTCCCTTTCAATTCAAACCATTCTATTATCCTATATTTATATGAAAGGAGAAAACTATCTTTATTTTTTGAAAAAGGTCATTAAATTGCATTAAAACATGTGAATGATACTTAGGTCAGAAGTGTAGATCACTTCATTTAGAATGATGAAGCTTGGGATGGGTTTCTTTTGCTATGCACAAAAAACCGACAAGTAACATTTCCCTTTTCATGGAAGAAGTTATTGATATAGTGCTACCCTTGATAACCCTTATTCTTAGAGTTGTCATAGATTCAAGACTTCTCAGTACTGAAAATTCACCTCCCTCTTTTAAATGGAGGACACTGTCTGTCACACAACTAAATTTTCCAAACTTGTTCACCTAGAATCAGGGTACTCTTCATTCCAGTAGAAAAATTCTCTCACTTTCATCTTGGCTTCTGAATGGGTAGAGAACCAACAACTAGTGTGCCTTGAGAAAAAGTCAGGATCTCTAAACTAAGAATAAGAAGTTCAGTGATAGCTTCAAATGGACAATAGCATGAGGCTAAACAATTGGAATCTTATTAACCTATGCACATCTCACACACAGGCTACTTAAATATCTCATACATTAATCAGTGTGGCTTCTAGACATCCCCATTGGAAAAAAAAAAAAAAATCAAGCTAGCTGCAGCATCAGCCTTCCACGAAGGTAAATACTCTTTTGCTCATTCTCTAGTTATATAGCTTATCGGAAGGATGATGGGCTAAAAGCCCCCACCCTAGGATAATCAAATTAGTAAACTAGTGGAAGTCATACTAGTCTCAAATGGCTTTGCAGCATTAGGTAGTATAGCTTCAAGAACTTACTGCAGTAAGTTGATGCTTTAGGAAACTAATTGCTCACTGCTGGATTGTCTTGAAGCACAGAATAGGGACCTCTAGAGATCATCTAGTCCAACCTCCCTGCCAGAGCAGGCTCGCTAGACCAGGTTGCACAGGTAGGCATACAAATAGGTCTCAAACATCTCCAGAGAAGGAGACTCCACACCTCACTGACATTATGAAACTCTTTTTCACATATGTGTAAAACTTTGCATGTATATAAAATACATTTATCTGAAGACTCTTTCCTTAATTTTGAATGAAAAACAAGATTAATCAGCATTGAATCATGATCGTATGCTTTAAGAAGTGTGGGTTGGTTGTTATTTTCTTTTAATTATTATTTTGGCACCCAGGTTGTGAAGCTGTTCTTCAGTGAACTTCTTGACCTTTAAAGGCTTCTAGCTTTAGTTAAATGCTTTGAGAAAGTACTAACACACTCCTAGGCTCAAATACTAATTTAGATTTTACTGAAAGTCACTAAACTCATTGAGGTTCAAATAGTATATAATGAAAGCTGAAAAGGATGCAAAGTTAAGGTGGTAACTGCCCCAAATTGTTTACTACAAGATCTACTGCAAAGAGCAATAAATAAGAAGGAATAAATTCCTGTGGGCTTTATAATATTTGTACTGTTATTTTCTTATGAGTACTAGTAAAGTGTGAGGTTAACACAATGAATAATACTAAACAGTATTATAGCCAAGATATTTTATAGGTAGCATAGATAGATTGTTGTGATGGAAAAGAGACAATCAAAATAAAGGGAAAAAATGCTCACCTGTGTCCTAGGCTTGCAATAGGAAACCCCAAAGGAGCAACCTCCAAAAAGAGATTCTTCCCCACTGGGAAAAAAAGAGAGAATGCACACCTGTGTCCCAGACTTATAGCAGAAAAACTCCAAAGAGAACAATCTCCAGAAAGAGAACTTTCCCTGGGACCAGTCAGCCCTTAAATGAGGTCTAGGAGAGGTGGAGCCAGGCTCCACCCCTTCCAGTCACACAGGTGGATTGTCTTCACCTGTGCTCAGTGCTCACCTCAGGTGATCCATCAGTGGTTCAGGCCATGATTCAACAGTTCCTATACAGTGCAATTAGGCCACACTGCTCGGGTCCTACTTGCACCTCCCAAGGTCATTTTATCCTATGTGTACCTGGTTCCAAGTCTTCAGGGGCAGGGAGCAGAAGGTTGTTAACTGTCCCAACTTAGGGTTTTACAGAAGTATTATTTACTTTAATTTGTACTCTAAGAGGAGAGGCCCAAGTTGTTTGTAGCATGTGTAAGGCACTGGGTCTACCATCTTTGGGTCTCATTCAGATCTCTCAGTGTTTCATAAAGTTGTTTAGTCCATCCCCACAAGGACCGTGATTCTGTTTTCAGAGCAGCCTTGAGAATTCCATTGTAGTATTCTATCAGGCCTGCTTCTGTCAGATTGTAAGGCAGATGGAATTGCCACTCCATGTTATATTCTTTGGCTTATTTTTGTACCATTGTTTCTGTGAAATGTGGACCCTGGTTGCTCTTGATGACTTGCAGAGTCCCATATGTCACCATCAATCTGGTTAAGGCCTTGATAGTATAGGCTTGGTTTGCTTTTGGTACTGAATAAGCTTGCATCAGCCTGCTTACTGTATCAACACAGGTCAGTACATATCTGTAGGGCAAATAACCCCCAAGAATGGTACTCAAAAAAAGTGTGGAAGATGGTATAATTTTGGTAGGCTCATATAAATGGTACACAGACAACTGGTAAGAAAAGAGTAGCTAACCTTTTGGATGGTCAAGGCTCGCTGATAACACCACTGAGGAGGGATCTCCAACAAGAGACCCTTCCCCAGTACTGGTCAGCCCTTAAATGGGGTCTGGGAGAGGTGGAACCAGACTCCACCCCTTCCAATCACACAGGTACATTACCTTCACCTGTGCCCCGCAGCTGACCCAGTGCTCGCCTCAGGTGATCAATCAGTGGTTTAGGCCGTGATTCAACAGTTCCCATACAATATCCAGCCCTGACAGATCAAGGAATGGAGCCTATATAATTGATTTGCCACTGTTGTAAAGGGTTTCATCCCCTGGTGAGGTGTGCTGTTGTCTCCAGCAAAGGTCTTGGTATTGTCCTTGAGCAAGTGTTGCAAATACAACATACCTGGATGCTATCTGACATTTATATGGGCAACCCCCATGCTTTGGCCACTGCCCACATCATCTTCTGCCTGTCATAGAATCACAGAACCGTAGGGGTTGGAAGGGACCTCCAGAGAACATCAAGTCCAACCCCCCTGCCAAAGCAGTTCCCTACACCAGGACACACAGGTAGGTGTCCAGGCGGGTTTTGAATATCTCCACAGAAGGAGACTCTACCCCCCCCCCCCCCCGGGGAGTCTGTGCTGGTGCTCCATCACCCTCACCATAAAGAAGTCCTTGCACACATTTGTACGGAACCTCCTGTGCTGCAGTTTCTGTCCGTTTCCCCTTGTCCAGTCTCCACACACTGCTGAAAAGAGTCTGCCCTCACCACTTTGTCCCTCACACCTCAGATATTTATAAACCTGGATCAGATCCTGTAGGGCAAATAACCCCCCAAAATAGCACCCAAAGGAAATAGTGCCAAAGCTGGTATATTTTTGATAGGCTTAGGTAGATGATATACAGATGGTTAATAAGTAAAGAGTGGCTCACCTTTAAAGATGGTCGAGGCTCACCGATAACTCCACTAGGGAGAGAACTCCAACCAGAGATCCTTCCCTGGTGGTGGTCAGCCCTTAAATGGGGTCTTGGGAGAGGTGGAGTCAAACTCCACCCCTTCCAATCACACTCACTTGTGCCCCTGCAGCTGATTCAGTGCTCGCCTCAGGTGATCAATCAGTGGTTCAGGCCTTGATTCAACAGTTCCCATACACTCCACCCCTTCACGACATGAACCACTGATTAAGGAACTATAGGGTGAGCCCTCCTTAATACAGAGACCCAATACATCGTGACGCTTTACATAATAACCCGTCGCGATGCATATCGATGTAATCTGGGATGAGTGATGATCAGCGTATGGCTCGTGTTCTTTCTTGGGCCACTGCTTGGTGGTGTCTACTGGAAGCATGCGGTCACGTTGTGCAGCTCCGTCCTACTCTTCATCAGTCCCGGGTAGACCATCACCGGATGTTGCACATGATCTTATAGCAACTCTGGAACACTTCAGCAGTATTTGGTTCCCTCCGGTGACTCACAGACTCACGGGGAGTAATATAGGTGTTTCAAAGGTACCAAGAGGGGGAGGTCTGCCCTCCAGGGTAAGATACAGGCCGTATTCCTGTCTTGGGTCAACACTTCAGCTTGTACAGGGGCATGCCCTGGCCGCCTGTACCAAACCTTTTGCCCAGATGTCTGTGGCTGCACGATTATATCAGGTACCAAAGGGGGTGTCCTGATCTGCCACAGAGACATGATAGGGGTTCCTTCAGCAATAAAGACTGGAGTGTTGACCACAATATCAGTAGGCCATGTACCAATTACCGGAGGGACTACCGAACCCCCCACCTCCAATAATCTCCCCCAAGGTGCAAGTAGGCCACACCATCGTGGTCCTACCTGCACCTTCCAAGGCCATCTTATTTTATTGGTGCCTGGTTTCAGGTTCTCAGGGGCAGGGAGCAGAAGATTGTTCTCATGGCTGGTCTGAGGTCTTACCTCATTATCTGTACCTGTAATTTGGATCCTAAGTGGGGAGGCTGTATGGGAACTGTTGAATCAGGGCCTGAACCACTGATTGATCACCTGAGGCGAGCACTGGGTCAGCCGCAGGGGCACAAGTGAGTGTGATTGGAAGGGGTGGAGTTTGACTCCACCTCTCCCAAGACCCCATTTAAGGGCTGACCACCACCAGGGAAGGATCTCTGGTTGGAGATCCCTCCCTAGTGGAGTTATTAGTGAGCCTCAACCATCTTTGCAGGTGAGCCACTCTTTTCTTATCAATTTTCTTATTAACTATCTGTATACCATCTTCCTAAGCCTATCAAAAATATACCAGCTTTGGCACTATTTCTTTGGGGTGCTATTTCTGGGGGTTATTTGCCCTACAGAGGCCCATGTTGTTTGCAACATTTTCAAGGCACTGGGTCTGCCATCTCTAGGTCTTTCATTCAGGTCTCACAGGGTTTCGTGGAGTCTCTTTGTCCACCCCTGCAGAGACGGAGAGTCTGTCTTCAGGGCAGCCTTGAGAATACCATTATAACGCTCAATCAGGCCTGCCCTCGTTGGATTGTATGGCAGGTGGAATCACCACTCGATATTGTTCTCTTCTGCCCAGCGTTGTATCATTGCACCTGTGAAATGAGTCCCTTGGTCGCTCTCAATGACTTGTGGTGTCCTGTAGGCAGCCATCAATCTTATGAGCGCCTTGATGGTATATGCCTGGTTGGCTTTTGGTACTGGATAGGCCTGCATTAGCCCACTCGCGGTGTCAACACAGGTTAGGGCATATCTCGCCCCCTCAGATCGAGGGAGGGGCCCAATATAATCAACCTGCCATTGCTGTAGAGGATTGTGTCCTCTAGCAAGATGGGCTGTTGTTTCAGGCAACGACCTCGGTCTCATTCTGGAGCAGGCATCACAGTCTCGACATGCTTGAGCTACGTCCGATAGTCGTACGGGCAGTCCCCATGCTTTAGCAGCTGCCCACATGGTCTTCTGTCCAGCATGCCGCAGCTTTTGATGTAACCAGTAGGCAATGTTCTCAGATGGTGAGTTCTCAACCCATCTAACTCGGGCCAGTGTGTCGGCTTCCTCGTAACTGTAGGAGTCGGTGACCAGAAACGTGGTAGACACGTACAGTTCTGTGTTTGACTGTATTCCATATGTCTAACCACATATCTTTGCCCCAGATCGGTCGGAGTGGATAGTCCAGGCCTGGGTAGCCCACTGTGCGATCCAAAGAGTGAGCCCCCGGTACACAGCCCAACTATCTGTGCAGATATTCAGGATACCGTCACCAGGTTCTTTGGTTATAACCATCCACATGGCCCGCAGCTCTGCCGACTGGCTGCTTTGACCATCCCCCTCTTCAAACCATATTGTATCTGTAGCGGGATGGTATGCTACTGCTCTCCACTTGCTTGGGTTGCCCTTGCTGGACCCATCCGTGTACCAGGCATCTGCAGGAATGGGATATTTTCCTTCCTGGACGGGACTCTTCTGTGGCGGAGCAACCAAGGTTTGTTTTGGTGCATCACTGTGATACGTCACTGGGCCTAGAATCTTTTGGAGCTCTTCTTTCTACGGTGAGGAAGACAGACTACTCCTCTGGCTGAGATAGGCGACCCATCGTGCCACCGTCTGTGCCTGAGCCACCCCTGTCTTAGGAAGGTGGGTCAGATCTCTTACCCACCCCTGAATTGGAAGAGTGGTCTTCACTATGACTTTGGCCGTCTGGGTTATTGGCTCTACTGCTTGTAACGCGGTATAGGCAGCCAATAGCTGTTTTTCAATCATACTATATCTTTCTTCTGCTCCGTGCCAGACCTGAGACCAAAATCCAATGGGGGTCCGAACAGAACTCTGACGTTGCCACAGGCCCCAGCCAATGGCATCCTGAGTAACACGAACATCCAATTCAGCTGGGAGGGTAGGATCGAATATACCCAATGCCCGGGCTTGTTTCACCGCCTGTTTTGCTTGCTGGAAAGCATCCTGTTCTGTTCTCCCCCAATCCCATGATTGGCCCTTTTTTGTGAGTCTATACAAAGGTCTCAGCAGCTGCACCAAATGAGGTATAAAGGAACGCCAGTATCCCAATATACCTAGAAATTCCTGCAGCTGCTTTGGTGTTGTAGGGACTGGGAATGCCTGAACCTTATCTATGATGGCACTGGGTAGCACTTTGGTCTTTCCTGACCAGACTACCCCCAGAAATTTTACGGACAGGCCTGGACCTTGCACCTTTTGAGGACTGATAGCCCATCCTCTTTCATTTAGGTAGGAGGTTAATGAATCTGCTGCCTCTCCTACTGCTTCCAGTGAGTCGGATGTTAACAGGAGATCATCAATGTAGTGGTATAGGTTGACGTTATTATTAGGTTTCCTCCAATTAGCTAGGTCACGCGCCACCAAGTTATGACAGTATGTTGGTGAGTGCACGTACCCCTGTGGCAGGACCTGAAAGGTCCACTGCCTGCCTCCCCATGTGAACGCAAATTGATCTTGCGATTCTTTGGCAATCGGGATACTAAAAAACGCATTTGCCAAATCCAGGACACAACGGTAGGTCTTGATTTCCCTACTGAGTGTGTCCATTAGGGAAGCAATGTTGGGTACGGCCGCATGGATGGGTGGCGTGACCTTATTTAATTCCCTATAATCTACTGTCATTCTCCATGTTCCATCCGACTTCCGCACTGGCCATATGGGGGAATTATATGGACTATGTGCAGGTCTTATAATACCTACTTTTTCTAGTTCCTGCACCATCTTTGATATTTCTTCAAGGTCCCACGGGAGTCTATGCTGTCTTACATTAGTAAACCGGCATGGTTTCGGCAAACAAATGGGCTCATGTTTCGCATGGCCCCTCAATACTGTCTGTATCGCCCGGATACTAATGTACCTCTGTCGAAGTCTGAACTCTCCCAGTCGTCTGGAGAGCCAGACCCCATAAAATGTCTATGCCCAAGATGTATTCTGGGATTGGGGCAATCGACACTTTATACTCCCGGGGTGGGAGACGCCCAACCCCCAATTTCAGCCATGTTTGGGTGACTGGAATGGTCTGTCCCCCAAACCCACCAATCATCACTCTACTGCCCTTAAACTCTGTTGGGTCTCCATATATAATTGATGTTTGCGCACCAGTGTCTACTAGAGCCATCACCTTTTGAACATTCTTCTCCAACCAAAATATCTCTAACTCTACATAGGGCCTCTGGTCACATCTGGAGGCCCTAAGGGGACCAAAGTCCTTTGTTACTCCATGAAGTTGGCTAAATCTAAGTCTTTTACCACAGGTGATTCAGGCACTGTATCCCGCGACACCTGTGGATGTTTCTTCCTTCTATTTGGGTCTATGAAGTCAGCCAAATTCCAGGTTGTCGTTGGTGCTGCCTGTATTATTCATACTCCTGATTTTCTGGGAGTACTCTGAATTTTTTGATCGTTTCTAAGTTGTTTCCAGAGCTGTAACAAGACATGGTTGGGTTTCCCATTGATTTTAGCAAAGGCAACCCCGGCCTGTATAAGATCATTGAACATGGTCTTCCAGGATACCCGTATGGGGCCCGATCGGGATATCCGTGGGACAGGCTTCTTAGTTTTAATCGGGAAGGCCTCAGCTTCTTCTACCATACGGACATTGCACCTTGTTCTTATGCGCTCCGTTTCCCCAAGGTCTGCTACCAACTGGGCTGCCTGTTGGACGATAGCCTCCGAAGCCACCAAGGGGTTTAGTATGGAGACCAAAGTCCCATAAAGGTGAGAGGGGGCTTGCTGTAGTATTAGGTCTCGCATACCTGCCGTAAATTTTTCTGTATCAGGGCTTTCAAAGGTCTCTGAATACATAGCCTCCCTCATACCCAGTTCCCGGATGTATGTTTGGAGGTCCTCCATAGAGGACCATAAACTGGTATTGAGTGGAATGTCAGATTTGTTGGGCCACGTTAAGCGGCATGCTGCCATCAACCAATCTATAATAGAATGATTCTCATTAGCGTAGTGGATGGCAGCATATAATCTTTGCCTCAGGGCTGGGTGTATAGTTATGGATGCCAGTTTTGACATCTCTGTCCCACTAACTAACACACTTTCAGCTCCTGCATCCCATAACCTCAGGAGCCATGATGGTATGCTTTCTCTTGCATTTTGATGGAATCGTTGTTCTAGGTCCATCAACTCATTTGCTGTATATGGGTGCGCTGTCACATGCAAGCATGTTTCAGCAGGGGGCCATTGGTCAGGAGGCACTCCCACTGGTCTATCTTGCATTTTTTTTGAGTTATGATTGGTCAGATCTCAAACGGATCCTCCAGAGATGGAGCTTCGAGATCTGATTTAGAAATCTTTTTTTCTGAAACATCGAGGTCCGCTACTTCAGGGACCTGGGTGTCCTCCACTGATATGGTACGAATTTGTCTTGTTGGCACATCTAGTCCAGGTTTTTTGGCTACTAATGTGCCCAACTGTTGTTCCAACTTTTGAATTCAATCTCTTAACAATTGATTTTCGGATTCTATGTTTGTATTTGTTATTTCCAGTTTATGTAAGGCCATTATTAAAGGCCAAGCCAGAGCAGAAGCAGCTAGCCGACGTTCTTTTGTAACTAGTACGTCCTTATCTAGACCTTGAAAATAATCTGTCAGCCGGGCTGGAGAAGGAGAAACAGTCCCTGTAACCCGCAGGAGTCCCCATTTTTCAATAACGGTGGCAAGACCATAATAGGATGAGCCTATAAATCCTGGAATTTGACCAGGAATTGTTTGGTCTAGGGGAGTAACGTTCTCCCCCCTGTCCCATTTGAAAATGTTCCAAATGAAGGACCTAGTTAATTATTGTATATGTATATATATATATATTTTTTAAGCCTGCCTGATTCGCCAATTGTAGGGCAAATAACCCCCAAAAATAGCACCCAAAAGAAATAGTGTCAAAGATAGTAAATTTTTGATAGGCTTAAGTAGATGATGTACAGATGGTTAATAGGAAAAGAGTATCACACCTTTAAAGATGGTTGAGGCTCGCTGATAACTCCACTAGGGAGGGATCTCCAACCAGAGATCCTTCCCTGGTGGTGGTCAGCCCTTAAATGGGGTCTTGGGAGAGGTGGAGTCAAACTCCACCCCTTCCAATCACACTCACTTGTGCCCCTGCGGCTGACCCAGTGCTCGCCTCAGGTGATCAATCAGTGGTTCAGGCCCTGATTCAACAGTTCCCGTACAGATCCCCTCTCAGTCTTCTTTTCTCAGGGCTGAACAGACCCAGTTCACTCCGCCTTTCTTCGTAGGGGTGCTCCTCCAGGCCCTTCACCATCTTTGTGGCTCTGCTCTGGACTCTTTCCAGGAGATCCCTGTCTTTTGGTACTGGGGAGCCCAGAACTGGACACACTACTCCATATGAGGCCTCACCAGGGAAAAGCAGAGGGGGAGGATCATCTCCCTTGACCTGCTGGCCACGATCTTTTTAATGCATCCCAGTATGCCACTGTCCCTCTTGGCCACGAGAACACACTGCTGGCTCATGGTCAACCTGTCATCCACCAGGACACCCAGGTCCCTCTCTGCAGAGCTCCTCTCCAGCAGCTCCTCCCCAGCCTGTACTGGTGCATGCAATTTTTCCTCCCTAGGTGCAAGATTCTACACTTGCTTTTGTTAAATTTCATCCGGTTTCTGACTGCCCAGCTCTTCAGCCTGTCCAGGTCTTGCTGACTGGCAGCACAGCCTTCAGGCGTGTCAGCCAATCCTCCCAACTTCGTATAATCAGCAAACTTGCTGAGGGTGTACTCTATCCCCTCATCAAGATCAGTGATGAAGATGTTGAACAAGACTGGACCCAGCACGGACCCCTGGGGGACACCACTGGTTACAGGCCTCCAACCGGACTCTGCATTGCCAATGACAACCCTCTGCATATCACAGTTTTTGATGTATATGGTGGGCTATGTATTTTATAGGTGAATCTTTTAACCATCTAATTTGGGCAAGTGTGTCTGCTCCATCATTTCCTGGCAACTGCATGGGTTGATGCCCACGTACATGGTGAGCCCATACTATCCTATGCCTGACCACATTCCAGATATCCACCCACATATCCTTGCCCCAGATTGGTTTGGCATGAATTGTCCAGTTCTGAGTGCCCACTGTGCTATCCATAGTGTGAGCTCTCTGTAGACTGCCCAACTATCAGTCGAGATTTTCAAAGTGCAGTCACCTGGTTCTTGTGTGATGACCACACACACAGCCTGAAGTTCTGCTCACTGGCTACTCTGTCCTGTCTACGGTTTACTGGGCTGGATCGGCCCGGTTCCGTGACGATTGGTGTGGGGGACCCGCAGACCCACGCCCCAGGAAGGGGGAAAGGGAAAAGGGAGATGGGCCTAGAAACAAAACAGCGGCAATGATCTGAGGAGGAAAGCTAATTTACTAAATAAGATATCAGAAAGCAAAATAACACAATATAATTGGAATTGAAGCTAATAAATCAAATAAAATGAGCAAGAGAGAGTGTCCGATAAACCGAAGGCCTTACGCTAACGCTGAAGGCGATACGGCAGCGAGCACCCACTGCTGAGTCGATCCCGAAGGAAAGAGAGTGTCCCGTGACCGCAGAGGGTTTTTATCTTTTCCCTCTGAGCGGAAAATACGTAAAAATGCAAAGCATCGCAAAGTCTTCTGGGGAATATAGTTCTTCTCTTCTGAGACAGGTATACCCGGAAATATCAATGATCTATGGAGTTGGAGTATTAACCCTTTAACTCTTAATGCACTACATGTTGTTATGATGTGGAATACCAATACCAGAAATCATAAAACCATGACATTCCACCCCTTATTCCACATCATTACATCATGCTTGATACATATAGAAGAACAATGATTAACATGCGTTATATACACACACACACAACATGTATATAGATCTATATACATGGAATTACTGACTGCACTCCCCCAACATCAAATTCCCCTGTGGTACGCACTGAACATCCCCGTTCTTCTGCATCACCCACCAGGTAGACCCAGGTCCCTGAGCAAAGACAGTTCCACGGAGAGGTTTGCCCTTTCCAGAAGCTGGAAGGACCCAAACCACTTTCCCCAACATGTTCTTTACATGCACTACAGGGACTTTATCTCCCTCTACAGTAGGTAGAGAGCTGGATTGGGCAGGACCATCACGATTGATGGATCCTCAGGTGTTGACCAACCAGGTGGCTTCTGCCAAATGCTTCTCCCAGTGCTTAAATGTTCCGCCACCCATTGCTTTCAACATGGTTTTTAACAACCCATTGTATCTTTCAATCTTACCAGAAGCTGGTGCGTGATAGGGGATATGATAAATCCATTCAATACCATGATCTTTGGCCCAATTATTCACAAGAGAATTTTTGAAATGAGTCCCATTATCTGACTCAATTCTTTCTGGAGTGCCATGTCGCCACAGGACTTGTTTCTCGAGACCAAGAATGGTGTTTCGGGCAGTAGCATGGGGTACTGCATATGTTTCAAGCCACCCAGTGGTTGCTTCCACCATGGTGAGCACGTAACGCTTGCCATTGCGAGATTGTGGCAAGGTGATATAATCAACCTGCCACGCCTCCCCATATTTATATTTTTGCCATCGCCCTTCCCCCCAAAGAGGTTTCATCCTCTTGGCTTGTTTAATTGTGGTGCATGTATCACAGTCATGGATAACCTGTGCAATAGCGTCCATAGTTAAGTCCACCCCTCGGTCTCTAGCCCATTTATAGGTTGCGTCTCTTCCCTGATGGCCCGAGGTCTCATGGGCCCATCGAGCTAAAAATAATTCACGCTTATGTTGCCAGTCCAAGTCTACTTGAGCCATCTTAACTTTGGCAGCTCGATCTACCTGATGGTTATTCTGTTGTTCTTCAGTTGCCCGGCTTTTAGGAACATGAGCATCTACATGGCGCACCTTCACAACTATATTCTTTACTCGGGCAGCAATATCTTTCCACAGTTCAGCAGCCCAAATAGGTTTACCCCTCCGTTGCCAGCCATTTTGTTCCCATTGCTGTAACCACCCCCATAAAGCATTTGTCACCATCCATGAGTCAGTGTAAAGATAAAGCGTTGGCCACCTCTCTCGTTCAGCATTATCTAAGGCCAGTTGGACAGCCTTTACCTCTGCAAATTGGCTTGATTCTCCTTTTCCTTCAGTGGCCTCTGCAACTCGTCGTGTGGGGCTCCACACAGCAGATTTCCATCTGCGGTGCTTTCCCACAATGCGACACGATCCATCTGTGAACAGGGCGTATCTCTTTTCATCTTCTGGTAGTTCATTATATGGTGGGGCCTCTTTAGCACGTGATACCTCCTCTGCTGGTGTTGTTCCAAACTTTTTACCTTCAGGCCAGTCCATGATCACCTCCAGGATTCCTGGATGACTGAGGTTCCCCATCCGAGCTCGCTGTGTAATCAGCGCAATCCACTTACTCCAAGTGGCATCAGTAGCATGATGGGTGGAGGGAACCTTTCCTTTGAACATCCAGTTCAGCACTGGCAGTCGAGGTGCCAGAAGGAGCTGCGCTTCAGTTCCAATTACTTCGGAAGCAGCTCGAACCCCCTCGTATGCGGCTAAGATCTCCTTCTCAGTTGGAGTGTAGCGCTCCTCAGACCCCCTGTATGCTCGACTCCAGAAACCAAGGGGTCGGCCTCGGGTCTCTCCAGAAGCTCTTTGCCACAAACTCCAAGTGGGACCTTCCTTTCCAGCAGCAGTGTAGAGGATGTTCTTTACATCCTGTCCCATCCGCACTGGCCCCAGGGCCACGGCACGGGCTATCTCCTGCTTGATTTGTTCAAAAGGCTGCTGCTGCTCAGGGCCCCATACAAAATCATTCTTCTTCCGCGTCACCCAAAAGAGAGGGCTCACAATGAGACTATAGTTTGGAACATGCATTCTCCAAAAGCCCACTACACCCAGAAAAGCTTGGGTCTCTGTCTTACTGGTGGGTGGAGACATGGCAGTGATTTTGTCAATCACATCTGTAGGGATGTGACGACGTCCATCTCGCCACTTTATACCTAGGAACTGGATTTCCTGTGCAGGCCCCTTCACTTTGCTTTGCTTAATAGCAAAGCCAGCTCGCAGGAGGATCTGGATTATTGTCTCTCCTTTCTCGAAAACTTCCCCTGCTGTATTGCCCCACACAATGATGTCATCAATGTATTGTAAGTGCTCAGGAGCACCGCCCTGTTCCAATGCAGTTTGGATCAACCCATGACAAATGGTTGGGCTGTGCTTCCACCCCTGGGGCAAACGGTTCCAGGTGTACTGAACGCCCCTCCAGGTGAAAGCAAACTGTGGCCTGCATTCTGTGGCCAGAGGAATTGAAAAGAAGGCATTGGCAATGTCAATAGTGGCATACCACTTGGCTGCTTTTGACTCCAGTTCGTACTGGAGTTGAAGCATGTCCGGCACAGCAGCACTCAGTGGGGGTGTGACTTCATTCAGGCCACGGTAATCTACCGTCAGCCTCCATTCTCCACTGGCTTTACGCACTGGCCATATGGGGCTGTTAAAAGGAGAGTGAGTTTTACTGATCACTCCCTGGCTCTCTAGCTGACGTGTCAGATTATGAATGGGGAGCAAGGAATCCCTGTTAGTGCGGTACTGCCGTCTGTGTACCGTTTTTGTAGCGATCGGTACCTGTTGCTCTTCCAATTGTAGCAACCCCACAACAGACGGATCTTCTGACAGGCCAGGCAAAGCAGACAGCTGCTTAATGTCATCTGCATCCACAGCAGCTATTCCAAAAGCCCATCGATACCCCTTGGGATCCTTAAAATATCCCCTTTTGAGATAATCAATACCAAGTATACATGGAGCCCCTGGGCCAGTCACAATAGAATGTTTTTGCCAGTCTTTACCAGTAAGGTTTATTTCTGCCTCCAACACAGACAATTCCTGAAAGCCCCCAGTCACTCCAGAGATATGAATCAATTCTGTCCCTTTATAACTTGAAGGCATTAAAGTACATTGTGCACCAGTATCCACCAGTGCCTCATATTTTTGTGGTTTTGATGTGCCAGGCCACCGAATCCACACAGTCCAGTACACTCTATTATCCCTCTCCCTCCTCTGGCTGAGGGCAGGGACCCTCTATTCGTTACCTGTAGTGATAGGTATAACTTCACTAGTAGTTGGTCTGTGTTGTAATTCTCTCACCCGTGCACGCAGTGCAGGGGTGGGTTTTTGATGTCATTCCTTCATATCTTCTCCATGTGCACGTAAGTAACTCCACAAAGCCGCACGTGACATGAGGTTAGTGAAGTCAGTGCTGTCATTTGCTCGAGCAGGACGGCGTTTGCTTCTGATAGCTGCAACCGATTCAATCCTATCAATCAGTCGGGATAATTTTCCCAATATATCTTCCATTTGTCCTTCTAACTTTGTTATGGCTGAAATGGACGCGTATGGCGGCGGAAATTTTTGTTCGAAGTTTTGAAGTGTAAGAATTAGTTCAAAAACTGGGGGTTTTCTGTCTTTGTCCTCATATCTGTTGAACGTTGTCACTAGTGTACCGGCGTACCTTTCTGGTGCTGTCTTTGAAAGCTTCTGACATATTTCAGGTGTACTCCTTACTTTCTCCGGATCATGGTCCCGATCATCAGGATCAAACGTGGGATCATACAGCATTTCCGCCACAGCTGTTTCTCTCAAATACTGGATGCCTTCCTCAATAGTTTTCCATCTTTTCACTTTAGGTGCCAGGTCACTCTTGTAGGGATATCTTTCTCTTACAGCTACTAGCATTCGTTGCCAGAGGCTGGCGATTCCTTCCATATACCTGCTGATCCCTCTGTCGACAGCCGGATCTCGGGCAATGTTTCCTACTTGGCGAGCTTCGTTACTATCAAGGGACACACTGTTGGCCCCATTGTCCCAACACCGAAGCAACCAAGTGACAATACTCTCATCCGGACATCGAACAAACTCCTTTCTTGAGCCTTGGATCTCAGACATTTTCATGGGCCGACGAAACGTGGTAACTTTGACTCTCTCCTCATCTTCATCATCACTATCTTCTCCATGTCTCTCACTTTTCTTTGTTGCCTTTCTCGATGGTGGTGGGGTTGTGCCCTCTCCCTCGCCTGGATCTTCCTCTTCTTTCATCACCTCTTCTTTGCGTTCTAGGCGCGAGGACACACGTTTCCATTTCTGGCCTTCCACAGGGGCAACTAACTGATACTGGTGCATCCTTTGGCTGGTCAGGTGTGACCGGGAGGTTTTCCTCTTTGGTTTGGGCCTCAGTTTGGACACTCTCTCTCTTCATAATAGTATATAAACCTCTGTAAGCATAAGCCAAGCCCCAAATAAGCTGTTCCACCTCAGATCTTCCTGAGCCGCAACACCCTTTACTCAGATACAGGCCTAGCTCCTCAGGATCCTGCAAGTGTTCAGGAGCGAAATCCCAGGGCATCGGGGGTCCCCATGCTTCTAATTTCTTTCCTAAAACTCTCCACTCTCCCTGCCATTCAACATTCTCTGTTTTTGGGAGAAGCTTCCTGCACATTATGTAAAGTGCTATTACATGCAGGAGGACTAGTATCCCAATCATTAACCCCATCCCTAAGCTGTAATCTTGAAAATTCATAGCAAACTGAGAGGGGAACCTGGACACCCATTCAAACATCGTATGATTTGTTAACATATTATCGTTTGTTTCATTAGCCGGGCTGTCTTGGTATCCGGCAAGTGCCTCCATCACTGCTTTTTGTTTATCATACAGGGACCAAACCCAGTGGAACAGAATGGCAAACTTAACCACGTTCCAGTACGTTTTGAGCATTAAAAGGGAAAAAACTATGAAATGCAGCCCCTTTAAGAGCAGTTTAAAATGAGAGAGCATTTTTTTTTCTTTACTAAAACAAGCTAGTAGCACCCAAAAAAGTTTACATATATCCCAGAACAACTGGCAGTACGCCCAGACTTCAAGGTCGTGTTATGCCGTACAGTACCTGCACTACAGATAAGCTTGCTAGCAAGAGACAGAGATTCACTCTAAAACTATGTCTCTGCCTGGCTAAGGCAGCTGGTCTTGCCCCACATTGGGCGCCAAAAATGTCAACGGTTTACCGGGCTGGATCGGCCCGGTTCCGTGACGATTGGTGTGGGGGACCTGCAGACCCACGCCCCAGGAAAGGGAAGGGGGAAGGGGAAAAGGGAAAAGGGAGATGGGCCTAGAAACAAAACAGCGGCAACGATCTGAGGAGGAAAGCTAATTTACTAAATAAGATATCAGAAAGCAAAATAGCACAATATAATACAATATAATTGGAATTGAAGCTAATAAATCAAATAAAATGAGCAAGAGAGAGTGTCCGATAAACCGAAGGCCTTACGCTAACGCTGAAGGCGATACGGCAGCGAGCACCCACTGCTGAGTCGATCCCGAAGGAAGGAGAGTGTCCCGTGACCGCAGAGGTTTTTTATCTTTTCCCTCTGAGCGGAAAATACGTAAAAATGCAAAGCATCGCAAAGTCCTCTGGGGAATGTAGTTCTTCTCTTCTGAGACAGGTATACCCGGAAATATCAATGATCTATGGAGTTGGAGTATTAACTCTTTAACTCTTAATGCACTACATGTTGTTATGATGTGGAATACCAATACCAGAAATCATAAAACCATGACAGTCCCCCTCTTCAAACTACATTGTTTCAGTTGAGGGATGGTATATGATGACTTGGCACTTGCTCAAATTGCCTTTGCTGGACCCATCCATGTACCATGTGTCTTCAGGGATTGGATACTTTCCCTCTAGTATGGGACTATTCTCTGGCAGACCAACCACAGTTTCTTCTGGTACGTCACTATGTGTGACTGGGCCCAATATCTTTTGTAGTTCTTTTAATGGAGATGGGGATAAACAACTACACGGACCCAGATAGGCGACCCAGCATGCCACTGTTTGTGCTTGGCCAACCCCATCTTAGGAATAAGTTATAAATCTTCTGTCAAACATTGAATGGGTAGTGTTTTTTTACTATTCAGCCATTTGAGCAATTGGTTCTACTGCCTGTGATACTGAACATATTACTAATAGCTGTTTTTCTATCATATCTCTTCTCTGCCACGTGCCAGACCTGGGATCAGAACCCAATTGGGGTACAGATGGAACCCTGACACTGCCACAATCCCCACCCAACCCTTCCTAGGTTACGTATACATCTAATTTGGCAGGCAGAGTGGGGTTGATTATACTGAGTGCTTGAGATTGTTTCACAGTTAGTTTGGCTTGCTGGAAAGCATCTTGATCCATCTGTCTCCAATCCCATAATTGGCCTTTTTTGGTTAACCTGTATAGGGGTTTCAAGATTTGTGCAAGATGATGTATAAATGTTCACCAATACCCCAAAAGGAATTCCTGTACCTGCTTTGCTGTTGTAGTTATTGGGAACACCTGCACCTTGTCTATTGTTGCATTAGGTAGGACCAAGGCCTTGCCTGATCAAATGACCCCCAGAAATTTGACTGATAGTCCCAGTCTTTGTAACTTTTGTGGGTTTATTGCCCATCCTTTTCCTTGCAAGTAGGCTGATAATGAACCTACTGCTTTTCCAGTGTTCCTATTGAGGCAGAAGTAAGCATCAAGTTATCAATATAATGGTACATTTTTATACTGTCAGGCTTTCTCTAATCCACCAAATCACACGCTACCAAATTATGACAGAAAGTTGGTGAATGGACATAGAATCATAGAATAGCCAGTGTTGAAAAGGACCTCAAAGATCATCTAGCTTCAAGTGCCCTGCTGTGGGCAGGGTTGCTAACCACTAGAGCAGGCTGCCCAGAGTCACATCCAGCCTGGCCTTGAATGCCTCCAGGGATGGGGCATCCACAGCCTCTCTGGGCTGTCAACGGTTTGCCGGGCTGGATCGGCCCGGTTCCGTGACGATTGGTGTGGGGGACCCGCAGACCCACGGCCCAGGAAAGGGGAAGGGGGAAAGGGAAAAGGAAAAAAGGAGATGGGCCTAGAAACAAAGCAGCGGCAACGATCTGAGGAGGAAAGCTAATTTACTAAATAAGATATCAGAAAGCAAAATAACACAATATAATACAATATAATTGGAATTGAAGCTAATGAATCAAATAAAATGAGCAAGAGAGAGTGTCCGATAAACCGAAGGCCTTACGCTAACGCTGAAGGCGATACGGCAGCGAGCACCCACTGCTGAGTCGATCCTGAAGGAAAGAGAGTGTCCCGTGACCACAGAGGGTTTTTATCTTTTCCCTCTGAGCGGAAAATACGTAAAAATGCAAAGCATCGCAAAGTCTTCTGGGGAATGTAGTTCTTCTCTTCTGAGACAGGTATACCCGGAAAATATCAATGATCTGTGGAGTTGGAGTATTAACTCTTTAACTCTTAATGCACTACATGTTGTTATGATGTGGAATACCAATACCAAAAATCATAAAACCATGACATGGGCAAACATATCCTTGGGGCAGGACCTGAAAAGTCCAGTCTACCCTCCCAAGTGAACACAAACTGGTCCTGCGATTCTTCAGCAACTGGAATACTGAAGAACACATAAGCCAGATCCAAGACAGAATGATAGGTTTCTATTTCTCTACTTAATGTGTCCATAAGGAAGGCAATGTTAGGTACTGCTCCATGAATTGGAGGGGTCACTTGGTTTAGTTCCCTATAATCTACCATCATTTGCCAGGTACAATCAGGTTTCCAGACCAGCCATATGGGAGAGTTGTAGGGGCTGTGCACAGGTCTTATAATCCCCACCTTTTCTACTTCTTGAATTGTTTTGGTGATTTCTGCCTGTCCTCCCAGGAGCCTGTATTGCTTCATATTAGTGATCTGGTGTGGCTGGGGCAATTGAATAGGTTCATATTTCGGATAACCCCACAAGACTGACTGTACCATCCAGATACTAATACTTCTGATTTAAAACCTGAACTCTCCAATATTAGTTTGGAGAGTCAGTCCACATAATAAATCCATACCCAATATATACTCCTGTAATGGCACGATAGATACTGTGTACTCCCAAGGAGGTAGGCATCCCACACCCAATTTCAACCAAGTTTGCACTACGAGAATCGTTTTTCCACCATATTCTCCTATAACGGCTCACGTACCTGGAAATTTTGATGGGTCACCATAAACAATTGATGTCTCAGCTCCCATGTCCACTAATTCTATTACTCTCTGTATATTCTTTTGGGACCAGTATTTTGTCAACTTGACAAAGGGCCTCTGGTCCCTTTTGGAGGCCCTAATCCAAAGGAGACCTTGGACCTCTCTTCATGCTACGAGTTGAGAAATCCTTGGTCTTGTTCTTCTGGGGGCTCAGCTGTGGCTGCCCAAGCTCCCTGGGGTGGCTGACATTTCTTAGATGGTATTAAGACATCTTCTAGTCTCCATGCCTGTGGAGGTATCCTACCTATAGTCCTGATGCCTTCCCCTCTAGTGGGCAAAGGTGAAAAATGTTCTTTTTCATTTAGTTGCCTCCACAGGTTTAGGAGGATGTGGTTAGGTTGTTTATTAATTTTGCTATATTGTACCCCAGCCTGTATGAGGTCATTCCACATTTGATTTTGAGAGACTCACAGGCCATGACTGTGGAATCCTCAGGGAGGGACATTGGGCTTGGATTTCCCAAGGTCAGTGTTCTGCTTCCTGTTATTTCTCAAATATTGCACTTCGATTTTAGGCACTCAATTTCTCCGAGGTCAGCCACTAATTGAGCAGCCTGTTGACTTCCAAAAGCATCCTCATAGTTTCCCTCATGCCTAGCTCCCAGATATAATCCTGGAGCTCTTTCATAGAATTCCATAGACCACTATGGGTAGGTATATCCAGTTTATTAGGCCACATTGTTCAGCACACAGTCATCAACCATTGAATTACTGAGTGGTTTCCCTCAATATGCTTAACAGTAACATATAGTCTTTATCTGAGGGCAGAGTGAGTGGTGGTAGATGCAAATTTAAAGATTTCCAGACCATTTGCAACAACACTCTGCCCCCATATCCTATAAGCAGAGTGTATGGGAACTGTTGAATCAGGGCCTGAACCACTGATTGATCACCTGAGGCGAGCACTGAATCAGCCGCAGGGGCACAAGTGAGTGTGATTGGAAGGGGTGGAGTTTGACTCCACCTCTCCCAAGACCCCATTTAAGGGCTGACCACCACCAGGGAAGGATCTCTGGTTGGAGATCCCTCCCTAGTGGAGTTTTCGGTGAGCCTCAACCATCTTTGCAGGTGAGCCACTCTTTTCTTATTAATTTTCTTATTAACTATCTGTACACCGTCTACTTAAGCCTATCAAAAATATACCAGCTTTGGTACTATTTCTT
This sequence comes from Oreortyx pictus, assembly GCA_036925125.1. Lineage (NCBI taxonomy): Eukaryota > Metazoa > Chordata > Aves > Galliformes > Odontophoridae > Oreortyx > Oreortyx pictus. Next base: position 12,258,182 of record JAUPFR010000020.1, on the reverse strand, counting down.
CTGGGTGCTATTTTTGGGGGTTATTTGCCCTACACAGAGTAACCATGCCAGCATACTCTCGGTTTCTGCCTGAATCTTTACACTAAGGTCCATTCGTTCAGCTGCTGTATACAGGCAAGGCATTACGTATAGTGTCATTTAGGCAGGGGGGCCACCCTCACCGGTCTATCTTGCATCTTCTTGGTTTTCTTTGTCACTTTAGATTGGATCTCAAGAGGATCCAGCTCAAGCAGAGCCTCATGATCTGACCTCTTGATTTTCTTATCTACAAAGTCTGAGTAACATAGGCCCATTTGCTCAGGGGCCTTTTAGTAGCTTCTATTGACACATTCCAGATTTTCTCTAAGTGAATAGCCAACTAGATTACTTTTTCTTTCCCAGTTAATATGGCAAGATGGTGTTCAACTCTTTCAACTCAGTCACGTAGCAATTGTTTTTCATTTTCCAGTGTGTTATTTAATAGGTCTAACCATTTCAAAGACATTAACAGTTGCCACACCACAGTGGATATAGACAGCTCTCATTCTTTAGTCATTAATATATTTTTACCAAGATTATGAAGCTTTTTACCACTTGGGTCAAGGACTGAAAAAAATATTACTCACATCCTGCAAGAGGCCTCATTTTTCAGTCAGTACGGCAAAACAACAGTAGTATAAACCCAGAAATCCTAGGAAATGCTCAGATAGTTTTATCTAGAAATATAACTTTTCCCCCAATGATCCATTTAATTGTGTTCAGTAAGGATACCATTTTCAGTATTCTCCTGTTTCAGGAGGAACTACCTGGCTCACCAAATGTAGGGAAAGGTAATGGCAGCCAACCAGTTCTAAATTACCCAAGAAACAGTGATAGCCACAATCCAGTTTGAAAAAGAAAGCTATTTACCCATCCCCAGGACTTAGAACTCACTAAACACTCAAAAGAAGAACTTTCAGATAGAGATCCTTCCTGTGTGGCAGCCAGCCCTTAAATGAGGCTTAGGGAAGGGTGGAACCTTCTGGTCACAGGTAAATTGCTTTCACCTGTGCTCCCAGGGATGGCTGTGTCCCTTTGCCAGATGCTCAATCATTGGTTCAGGCCATGACTTAGCAATTCCCATATGGGGGGGGGGAGGTATTTCTAGGTATATCTTGGGAATGTAATGTCCTATGAGTAGAAGATGAGTTCTTCCATTATTTTTTCTCTTGAGCATTATAGATTTCTCAATTTCTATTGATGAGCATAATAAATGGACTGTATTTATACTCTTATACAAAAGTCTGCTTTTGTTATTGCTTATATCAGCTTTCCCAAATAGCCGATCTGTATTCTTCTGGTTGTCTAATTAAAGGTTCTAATATATAGGGAATGTTAAAATACATACTGAGTTATTTTGAATATATTGTTAAATAGTGTTTTACCTACAGATTTCAGTAATGCATGTATCTTTTAGGATCTTTCTGTTTGTTCTGTGAATATCAGTAGGATAACTACTGGAGTAATTTCTATGTTTTCATGGCAAAATTGGCAAAGTCAGGTCTAGAGGGTGATTTTACGAACTGTATATCACAAAATCTAAAGTATAGAATTTATGCTTAGAAGCCTATTTGCCACACAATCCTAAATGCACTCAATTTTATTACATCTTAGTAGCTAAGAAGGGTTGGGCTGGTGATTGCTTGGGAACAGTCTGAGTGTTGTAGGCTTCCAGAGGACCGCAAAACAAAACAAGGGGGATTGAAGCATCTCTCCTATAAGAGGTTGTGAGAGAGCTGGGGCTGTTTAGCCTAGAAAAGAGAAGGCTAGAGAGGGAGGGGGGTGGGGAGATCTTATCACTATGTATAAATACTTTGAGAGCAAAGACAGCCAAATGCTTTTTAGCAATGTACGTTGACTGGGCACAAATTGAAATGTGAGAAATTGCATCTGAACACCAAAAAAAAACCAAAACACTTCCCACGAGGACTGCTCTGAAAGTAATACCTCTGTTTCAGTTTCAAGTGCAAAAGGACAAGGGGACCCCTTTCAGGGAGATGGAAAGAAAAATGACCCAATTAACATAAGGATAACAAATTTACTACAAATGGTAAAAGAATGTAAGATAATAATAAGAAAGAGCGCTACAATTAATAACTAAAATGGCAGAAAGAAGAAGGCTACGACTGTCCTGCTGCTCACTGTACTGCTGGAACCTGGAAGCCACCTCACCCAGAATTGTAGATCATGTAGAAGCCCTTGGGAAATGTAGTACATCTCAGTGTATCTTCCTCTTGGAGGGTCAGAACTCACATGAGACTAGGAAATACAAATCCACAGTCTCTCTATACACAATAGCCTGTTGCATGGAATACTGATATAACCAGGACAGCCTCCTATTTTATTATGTCGGCCCACGACATCAGAAGAGGATGTTGGTGGTATGGAAGTGGAGGCTGAACCTACTCATCAGTATTCCATTACATATTGTTGCCATGTGACAGATGACAGCAGAGGGGCAGTCTGACAAAATGGCATCTGACATGGGACTGTGTATGAAGCAAAGGTATGTCATTGAATTCCTCCATGTGGAAAAAATTGTATCCACTGAGGGGTCACCAATGCTTGCTGAATGCTTATGGAGACAAAACAGTGGATGTTAGCACAGTGAGTGGTTCATTTCAATACTGGTATCAACAACATAAAAGACAAAACGCATTCCAGGTGACCATGCACAGCTTTCACATCACAAAATGGAGATTATCTCAATCAGCTCATCAATGCAAATTGGCTGATAGCGACAGTGTTGAAGAATGTTTTGTAGCTGACAATTTTCTCTATAAATACTGTTATTGTACTGTTTCTATCTGTTGTAGTTTCAATGGAGATAAAATGGACATATATAGGTGGCATTGTTGGGTGATCAGAGACCTCTTTCAAGCTCAGCCATTCTGCGAATAACTTAGATTTTTAAAGGAACTGTAAAACACATCCAAGATAACATTATAATGCTCAGTGCTCTGGATGAGAGCTGTAGGGCAAATAACCCCTAAGAATAGCACTCACAGGAAATAGCGCAGAAGATGGTATATTTTAGATAGGCTCAAGTAGATGGCATACAGACAACTGGTAAGAAGAGAATGGCTCACCTTTGAAGATGGTTGAGGTTTGCTGATAATTCCACTAGGGAGGGATCTCCAATGAGAGATCCTTCCCCACTACTGGTCAGCCCTTAAATGGGGTCTGGGAGAGGTGGAGCCAGACTCCACCCCTTCCAATCACACGGGTACATTACCTTCACCTGTGCACCTGCAGCTGACTCAGTGCTCGCCTCAGGTGATCAATCAGTGGTTTAGGCCCTGATTCAACAGTTCCCATACAAGGGCATTGAGTGTACCCTCAGTCAGTTTGCAGATGACACCAAGTTGGATCCTTCAGCGGGATCTGGACAGGCTGGGTAGTTGGGCTGAGGCCAACGGGATGAGGTTCAATGAGACCAAGTGCCAGGTTCTGCACTTTGGCCACAACCCCAACCAATGCTACAAGCTTGGGGCAGAGCGGCTGGAAGACTGTATAGAGGAAACAGACCTGGGTTATTGGTTGATGCTTGGCTGAACATAAGCCAGCAGTGTGCCCAGGCAGCCAAAAAGGTCAACAGCATCCTGGCTTGTATCAGAAATAATGTTGCCAGCAGGAGCAGGGAAGTAATTGTCTCCCTGTATTCAGCACTGGGGAGGTCACACCTCAGGTACTGTGTCCAGTTTTGGGCCCCTCACTGCAAGAAAGACACCAAGGCCCCGGAGCACATCCAGAGGAGGGCAACAAAGCTGGTGAGGGGTCTGGAGCACAGGCCTTATGAGGAATGGCTGAGGGAAGCTGGGATTGTTCAGTCTGAAGAAGAGGAGGCTCAGGGGAGACCTTATTGCTCTCTATAACTACCTGAAGAGAGGTTGGGGTGAGCTGGGGGGGGTTGGTCTCTTATGTAACTAGTGATAGGATGAGAGGGAATAGCCTCAAGTTGTGCTAGGGTAGATTCAGTGTAGACGGTTTGTGGGCTGGTTCGACCCGGTTCCGCGACAACTAAGGAGGGAGACCCAGAGGCCCACACCCCGGACAAGGGGAAGGGGGAAAGGGAAAAGGGAGATGAGCCCCGAAAAAGAAACAAAACAGCGGCAAGGATCTGAGGAGGAAAAGCTAATTTACTAAATAAGATATTAGGAAGTAAAATAACACAATATAATACAATACAATTGGAACTGAGCCCAATGAATCAAACAAAATGGGCAAGAGAGAGAGAGTATCCGATAAACCGAAGGCCTTACGCTAGCATTGAAGGCGATACGGCAGCGAGCACCCACTGCTGAGTCGATCCCAAAGGAAAAAGAGAGTGTCCTGTGACCGCAGACCGTTTTTATCTTTTTTCTCTTAGAGCAGAAAACACATAAAAATGCAAAGCATCGCAAAGTCCTCTGGGGAATGTAGTTCTCCCTCTCTTCTGAAACAGGCATATCCATAACTATTGATGATCCACAGAGATGTAGCATTAACTCTCTAACTCTCAATACACCACATGATGTTATGATGTGGAATATCAACAATACAATAAAAAATCATAAAACCATGACATTCAGACAGGATGTTAGGAAATATTTCTCCTAAAGAATGATCAGGTGCTGGAATAGGCTGCCCAGAGAGGTGGTGGATTCACCCAACCCTGGAGGTATTCAAGGAATGTTTAGACATTATGTCAATGGACATGGTTTAGTGAAAACTCTTGGTAGGCATACAGTTGGACTGGATGATCTTGTAGGTCTTTTCCAACCTTGGTGATTCTATGATTAATTAATGTTTCAGTTCTGAATTTAGAAAGTATGGTAAGGTAGTCATACCAGAGTATATGTCCTGCCTCTTCTCTCCATCTGCTTTATTTCTGAAATCTGATGTCTATAACATCTTTCCAAGAACTTGTAAAATGTGGGGTAAGGAGGAAGTAGGGTGGTGTATCTTATTATTCCATGCCAAAATAGAATTGAGATCATTGACCCAACAATTGAACATTGTCCAACCTTTTAAGTCAACTTTGAGAGATAATTATATAGACTAGGAGACTGGAGCTGTTAGAAGCCATTTTCATTTTACCTGATGGATCAATCCATATTTTGATAGGCTGTACAATATAAGCCTAACTTTATTTATTCCAATAATTTAAGTACAGAGTTGTCACAGAGTTATCTCTAGATCTGTGCCCATGACAGGGGAACAGCAGGCCCACAGGCCCACCAGCCAGAACTAATAGGGCAGGGGGACCCATGGACCCAGACCCCGGAAAAGGGCAGAGATGGGCCTAAAACCAAAACAGCAGCAACAATCTGAGGAGGAAAACTAACTTACTAAATATGATATCAGAATGCAAGATAATATAATAGGAATTGAGGTTAATAAATCAAAATGTGAGAGAGAGCGTCCAAAAACCAAAGGCCTTACTCTGAAGCTGAAGGTGAGATGGCTAGGGAGCATGCACTGCCAAGAAGAGCAGAAAAAAAAAGAGGCAGTCTCAGGACTTGTGTGCAGTTTTGTCTTTCCATCTGAACAGAGAACAGGAACACAAAGTCCTCTGGTATATGGAGTTGTTCTTCTCTTCTTAGAACCAGGTACCCAGAAATTCGTCAGTCTACAGAACTGGAGCATGAACTCTTTAAGTCCCAGTGCCTCTCATGATGTTATGGTGTGGAATACTGATAACAAAATCATAAAACCATGACATTCCACCCTTTATTCTACATCACTATATCATGCTTAATATGCTTAAAAGTAATGTTCTGCTCTCTGTTTTTTTCCACTATTTGAAATGTCAACAGTTGCAATAACTGTTAATTCACCCATTAATTATTAAAATAATATTACTACTCATGATGATGAGATACTTTTAAATTATCCACGTAGCAAGGATCTGGGCAACCTAACAAGCGCTATCATAAACAGTTTAGAAATACTGAAGTAACTGTAATATAGTATTAAGGTTAACTTGTTCATCTTTATTTCTGTATATCAAAACAACTTTTTCTAAATTCATACTTACATAAAAATACATCAAGGAAGGTACAAGTAGGATTGTCGCTGGTCAGACTAAACAGAGTTATGATGCCTTCTTTCCTGTTCCTTAGATTCCTCTTAGCAGTCAGCCTAATGTTATGCTTTGCTTTTTACATATTAGATGACTCACAAAATCACATTCTATAGTGTATTTTAAGTCTCAGACTTCATTAGACTCATAGGATATTCAACAGTAGTAGAATTTAATACATCAAATGATTAAAAATAAGAAATACAGCTATCTTTTTTTGATGAAGGAAATTAAGAGAACGTTAACCAAAGAGCTTCAGTAAAACATAATGAAAATATATTACTTCTGGAAGCAAGATCTAGCTTCAAATGAAGAGTACAGAGTTGCAGTTTGCATCTGCACATAGAAAAGAAAAGCTAATCTTGGCTTAAGTTAATACCTGATTATTAAGGTGTCAGACAACAAAAAAGGCTTTTTCAACTATGTCTACAGCAAGAGGATACTCATCAAATATGTAAGGATGAGAAAAGGTGGAGACATTAATTCATTTAATTCATTTTTTGTCTCAACTTTTAATATTGATGGATCTTGGGCTACCTGGCCCTCTGAGATGGAGGCCATGATTGATGGAGCAGTGACTTTCCATCTGTGGTCATCAAAATTTTCAATACATTGGAGGGTAGGGAAGTGTTGGTCTAGTGGTTAGGAGCCAGTGCTCTCACCGCTGCAGCCCGGGTTCGATTCCCGGTCAGGTATACCCATAAAATGCAGCTAGAGCATTAACTCTTTAACTCCCAGTACACTACATGATGTTATTATGTGGAATATCAATAATATAACAAAAATCACAAAACCATAACATTAAGCCAACCAGAGGAACCAGGACAGACTGTAGAAATGGGTCTGTGTGAACCTAATGAGGTTCAACAAGGCCAAGTGCAAGGTGTAGCACTCGGGCTGGGGCAATCCCAGGAATTTAGGACCCAGAGGGTCCTGGTGGACAAGAAGCTGGACATGAGCCAGCAGTGTGTGCTTGCAGTCCAGAGGGCCAACTATATCCTGGGCTATGTTAAAAAAAGGAGAGGCCAGCAGGGACAGGGAGAGAATTATCCCCCTCTGTGTGAGGCCCCATCTGGAGTACTGCATCCAGGCCTGGAGCCCCCAGCACAAGAAAGATGCAGAACTCTTGAAATGGGTCCAGAGGAGGGCCACTAAGATGATCAGAAGTCTGGAGCATCTCTCTTATGAAGAAAGGTTGAGGGGACTGGGCTTGTTGAGCATGGAGAGCTCTGGGAAGACCTCGTTGTGGCCTTCCAGTACTTGAAGGGAGCATATAAACAGGAGGGGGAACAACTGTTCACGTGTTGATAGTGATAGGACAAGGGGGAATGGCTTTAGACTAAGACAGGGGAGATTTAGGTTGGATGTTAGGAGGAAGTTTTTCACTCAGAGGGTGGTGATGCACTGGAACAGATTGCCCACTGAGATTGTGGATGCCCCATCCCTGGTGCTGGGCAGCCTGCTCTGGTGGTTGGCAACCCTGCCCATAGCAGGGAGGTTGATACTAGATGATCTTCGAGTTCCTTTTAAACCAGACCATTCTATGAAAATTGTAAGGGACCAGATTTATCAGCTTAACATTCATAGGTCTATGGGGCCTGATGGGATTCACCCGAGTGCTGAAGGAGTTAACGTGTTATAGTTGGATCCCTCTCAAGAATTTACTTATATTCCAGGGAGTTTGGAGAGGTCTCTGACTAGAAACTAGCTGTTGACTCCCTGTCATTTTCTATACTTGGGATGGAGTAATACTGGTTAGACTGGGAGACAACTGACTAGAAAACCGCTCAGCAGAAAGGGATCTGGGGGTTATCACAGAATCACAGAATCATAGTGGTTGGAAGGGACCTCAAGAGATCATCGAGTCCAGCCCCCTGCCAAGGCAGGTTCCCTACACCAGGTCGCACAGGTAGGCGTCCAGGCGGGTCTTGAATATCTCCAGAGAAGGAGATTCCACAACCCCCCTGGAGCCTGTTCCAGTGCTCCATTACCCTCACTGTAAAGAAGTTCTTGTGCACATTTGTGCGGAACCTCCTGTGCTGCAGTTTCTGTCCGTTTCCCCTTGTCCTGTCTCCACACACTGCTGAAAAGAGTCTGGCCTCGCCACCTTGTCCCCCACACCTCAGATATTTATAAACCTGGATCAGGTCCCCTCTCAGTCTTCTTTTCTCAGGGCTGAACAGACCCAGTTCACTCCGCCTTTCTTCATAGGGGAGATCCTCCAGGCCCTTCCCCATCTTTGTGGCCCTGCGCTGCACTCTTTCCAAGAGATCCCTGTCTTTTTGTACTGGGGAGCCCAGAACTGGACACAGTACTCCATATGAGGCCTCACCAGGGCAGAGTAGAAGGGGAGGATCACCTCCCTCGAACTGCTGGCCACGCTCTTTTTAATGCATCCCAGAATGCCATTGGCCCTCTTAAATTAATGCAAAATTAAATTAATATTATTTTATGCAATGCAGTAAAACCTAATTTTTAGTGCAGAAAATGACATGCATATATTACATAAAAGTAAAATTTGAAATTATTTTTTTAATAATACTAAGAGAAATTCAAGTCACTTCACAAACAAAAAAAAAATGTGTGAGAAGATTCTGTAATGTTATAACAGCAACAGGACCAACAGAATGAAAAGGTGTTACAAAGAAAATAGGGTGTTAACCCATCTCCAAAGTTCAAAACTGACAAGAAAAACTCCACAAGGAAGGGATCTGCAAGAAACTCCTCATCAGTGGCAGTGAGCCCTTAAATGAGGTCTAAAGAGTGGTGCAGCCTGGCTCCACATCTTCCATTGAACAGGTAAAGTGCCTTCAGGAGCTCCCAGGACTGACCAGGTCTTACCTCTAGGTGCTCAATCAGTGGTTCAGGCTGTGACTCAGAAGTTGCCATACAGATTCAAGGATTTATGAAGCATGCACTAGTTAGAAAATGAAAGCAAACAAACATGTTTCTATTGTTTTATTTAAATGTTTTCATTCTCCTGTTATAGTATCACATATCTTTCCTTTGTATACAACTTTATCTGATTTTAATCAGCCAAAGATCTCTTCATATGTGCCTTACTGATTACATGCACACACATAACTAACAGTATATAAAGAATTTCTGCTCCAAAAGTACTGCCTCCTATTTTATTATGTTGGCCCTCAATATTAGAGACAGATGTTAGTGGCATGGCAGTAGAGGTTGAACCTTCCTGCCAATATTCTGTTATATTTTGTTGCTGTGCAGAGGAACAATCTGACATGGAAGTGTGTATGAAGCAGAAGTGTCATTGAATTCCTCCATATGGAAAAAACTGCACCTGTTGACATTCATTGATACTTGTTGAATTTTTTATGGAGACCAAACAGTGGATGGTGCATTTCAGCAGTGGTGACAGCAACATGAAAGACAAAGCATGTTCTGGATGGCCATGCAGACTTTTATGAGTGCAGTATGCAGGCTTTTGTTCATAGATGGTGAAAATGCATAGCTAATGGTGGTGACTATGTTGAAAAATACCTTTTTGTCACTGAAAATTTGCTCTATCACAGTGTTATTGTGCTCTTTGTATCTGTTGCAATTTACATGGAAATAAATAGACATTGTTTTCAGAGCAACCTCTTTATATACATAAGTGAGAAAATGCATTCAGTATAGATTTGTTCGACTCTTAATTACTTATCTCTTTATTTTCATGTTTATAATTTATATATGAATGATTCATCCATATTGACATTAACAACCCCCTTCTTTATTACAGTGTAATTTTCAATAACTACAAAAACAAGGCAGAGCAACTCAAAGATGCATTGAATTTTAGCTTTCATCTGTCAGTATTTCTCTCCTGAACTTTCAATATTCTATTTCAATCTGATTCTGGTAATTAGAATGCAAGCTTTCCTGCAGAGGAGTGCTACTAACTGAATAGCTATTTTACCAGTGATTTTTGAAGTATAATCTGTGTTTGAAAAAAACTTTTCTACTTCCCCACTTCTGTTCTAGAAATAATCTGCTTTGCTAATTTTGAAGTACCTCCCATTCCCTTTCCCTAGTTTATTCTAGGACTTTGGAAATTATTGCCAATAAAGTAGCTATTTTCAGTCTGGTTTGAAAGCTGGCAATGTGCATGTGTTACTCGAATGTGGAAAAGGTAGTCTACTTGATTGGCATTTTCAATAACTGATTGAAAATGTTCTGCAGAGTTTAAAAATTAATACAGTACTGTGAATTTTCTTGATTTCAGTCTATTAGTAAATTGTCATTGATGCAAACATGATTATGATGTTTTACACTTTATTTTTATTATAAATTTGTGATGAAACACCAATTGTATAGAAAAGCAAATTCACATGCAGAGGAAAAACTAACCATTTTAACTTATAATTTTTTTTTTCTTATTTGAACAGTATTGCTGAGATCATTGAGCATTATAAGAAAGAACAGATTGTTGAAGGTTATTACCTTAAAGATCCTGTTCCAATGCAGGTAAAATTTCATCCAGAGATGAAATCAGCCTTTGTTGTTGAAGACACTGACTTAATCATCAGCAACTATTTATAGTATAAGAAATTAATTACAGCAGAGGTATTGATGACAGTTAAACAGCATTGTCGCCTTCTGAAGTTTTGAGCTTATTTCATTTTATCCTTGCATGCATCCACTCATCTAAGGTTGGTTTATAGTCAACAGAAAATAATGGTAAGCTTGGTCTGTGCTCTGAGGTGCAAGTGCTCTGCTTTGTGCTCCCAACTGTGGTCTCTGAGCCATGCTGTGAGTGTTGGGGACAGGGAATTGTCTGCCCTCCATTCTTCTGTGTCTGGCATCTCTTCCCCCAGAGAAACCTATGCGAAGAAAAGCATGGATTGCAGGGCATGTTCTGGAACACCTGTATCTATTACATTAATACACGGGCATTTCTTGTATTCTGCCTATGCTGACTAAGCTGAGCATATATATCTTCATAATGTTCCTGTAGTTGCCCTAATAACACAAATTCTAGTGCAAGTTCATGTTTCCCGAATGTGATGGACTAGAACAGCTCAGAATGCCTTTTTCTGTGGGAATTCTTAGCAGACATATCCTAAAATATTATCTTTGTTATTGTAGCCATGTTATATTATACTGTTTTATACTGATAAGTATAAAACCAAGTGCAACTTTTATGTTGTATTACTATACATATGCCTTATTCTGTATTGCTGACTGTCTTGTCATCAGTGCTTCCCAGTTGTTGGCTACTATTAATTCATGCTCTATAATGTGATAGAGACATATGTGAGGAAATGGTGGTGTAAGTACATTTGTTTGTATTCTCTCACATACTGTCATCTGTTATGGAGAGAAAAAATTTCAGAAGTCTTGCATGCTATTCAGTTCGATCTAATAGACTTCCTGTGTCTAACTTGAAATATACTTTAAAACATTTGTCACTAAATGCACTAATTTGTGCATTGTTTCTTTTGCAGTTATATTATGGAGATTATCCTGAGTTCGTAAAAGTTTAGATATTGTTTTCATTTTGATTCATGTAATTCCTTTTACTGAAGTGTATTTTCATCTTGCATTTATGTTGTTCAAAACCATTATTCTTAGAGATGGAGGGGGGTGGAAGAGAAAAGTATTTAGTATGAAGCCAGGGCATATATCACTTCATCTCAGTATTGTTCTCAATGCTTGACAGTCTTACTTCTCATGTTTTCTTATGGGTAAAGATCTTTTGCTGATCAGCTGATTTGGTAAAGTCAAACTTGACTTGGCTTTTGACTATTCTAACAATCCTATGTTTCTGCTTTCTCTTATTGTTTTCTATTTAAATACTACTCATTTAGGACATGAATGTAAATAAGAATAGTGACAGACTGCAAAACATCTTGCATAAATCATTCAATTTTAATCTGCAGCATTTTTGTTGCTTCAGAGTTCATCCTTAATTACTCATTCCCAAAAGTTTTGATAGAAGATAGCTAGTTTTAGCTAGATAACTTGTTTAATATAAATCACTGTGCAAAATGCTACTTTCTATTTAATATTAAATACATAGATTTAACTTTGTATACATTGATTTGTATTTAAACCTTATTTTTCTTAAATTGTAATTCTGATCTAATCATTCCGCAGTAGTCATGTTACATTTCTTTCAAAGATATTGTATTAAATTATATTGGTTTGTTAAAACATGACAGAACAATAATAAAGAATTGGTAGCATTCAATAAGATTTTTGGTTGCAGATTCATTTTTTTACAGTGATTCCTGTGCTTTAAAAAATAAACTGTTTATTTCTTCCTTATTTACCAGCATCAAGAACAAGTGCTTAATAATACAGTGGATGGAAAAGAAATCTACAATACAGTTCGTCGCAAAACAAAGGATGCTTTTTATAAAAATATTGTCAAAAAAGGTTATCTTCTAAAAAAAAGTGAGTTTGTTTCTATAAAATGTTTTTCTAAAAATAATGTGCAGATCTGGATGCATGTTTTGTGTAGCACTGGTACTAGTGAAGGCAAAATTGAAGGGAGCATATGGTTATAGAATGTCTTGAAAGGTTTTTTTTCCTTAAATTCATTAATAGAAAGGCATAATACATAAATTAATATGCAATATAAGTATGTAAATTGACAGTTCTTGTTAAAAAAATATAGAAAATAGAACAAAAACTTTACCCTTTTATCAAAGGTCATTTTCATACTCATTAAATGAAGTGCACTTTTATAAAATTTATTCATATTAAATATGTGAATTGTTTAAATATGCTATCAGCTTATATTTATATTTATGAGTTAGAGAACTATATTAATGTAAATCAGTGCATTCATTGGAGACCAGAGCTGGTTTAATTTTTGTTATTCCAAGTTAGGTAACATGTTTAAATTAAAATGTGTATTCTGGTATACAATACTAAACTAAAACAATAAGTTTCAGATACTGATCTAGATAGAAAACAAAAGTGAGAAAGAAGGCAAGTATTTAAATGCAATCAAATATAAAAGATGCATTCAAAGGAAATAAAAACTTGATCCTCTGAATAAAGGAGGGAAAGCACCTCTTGAGAGTGCAGTTTCTGAGAGAAGATATAGAGTGATGTGGTAGAATTGAGGAATCAGCTTTAAAAAAATTAGTGGAAAGGGATATTGAGATACTTTAAATGTGCATGCAGGAGTACTAAGTTGGTGTGCAGAGATAGACCTATGTGCATATAGGACAGACATTTCATAAAAACACTCTTCCCTCTAGTGGAGTATATATTAACCTAATGAGGTTCAACAAGGCCAAGTGCAGGGTGCTGCACTTGGGTCAGGGCAACCACAGGTATGTCTATAAACTGGGGGAAGATCTCCTTGAGAGCAGCCCAGAGGAGAAGGACTTGGGGGTCCTGGTGGACGAGAAGCTGGACATGTGCTGGCAGTGCGTGCTTGCAGCCCAGAAGGCCAACTGTGTTCTGGGCTGCACTAAAAAAGGAGTGGCCAGCAGGCACAGGGAGAGAATTATCCCCCTCTACTCAGCTCTTGTGAGGCCCCATCTGGAGTACTGCATCCAGGCCTGGAGCCCCCAGCACAAGAAAGATGCAGAACTCTTGAAATGGGTCCAGAGGAGGGCCACTAAGATGATCAGAAGTCTGGAGCATCTCTCTTATGAAGAAAGGTTGAGGGAACTGGGTTTGTTGAGCATGGAGAGCTCTGGGAAGACCTCGTTGTGGCCTTCCAGTACTTGAAGGGAGCATATAAACAGGAGGAGGAACAACTGTTCACGTGTTGATAGTGATAGGACAAGGGGGAATGGCTTTAGACTAAGACAGGGGAGATTTAGGTTGGATGTTAGGAGGAAGTTTTTCACTCAGAGGGTGGTGATGCACTGGAACAGATTGCCCACTGAGATTGTGGATGCCCCATCCCTGGAGGCATTCAAGGCCAGGCTGGATGTGGCACTGGGCAGCCTGCTCTGGTGGTTGGCAGCCCTGCACATGGCAGGGGGGTTGAAACTCGATGATCATTATGGTCCCTTTCAACCCAGGACATTCTATGATTCTATGATAATAACTAGATGTTAAAGTTGGTTTTCCAAAACAGTGAGTACTAGTGCTTGTTTATGGAAGAATGTAGGGGTTCTGTTATTATCAAGCTGAAAATTAATGCTGAATGTTTATCTAAAGGATACTTTGAAGATACTCTGGGCTATTTTTTTGTGTTTTTTTTTTTTCTCAGAAACATGGAACTGGACAAATCCTTAGATATAGGTGTGTTTGGGGCATGTTTCTGATCCAAGTTTGTGTATATCATATTCCCATTTCTGTTATTTATCATATGGTTGTACAATATTGTGATGCAATCCGTTTTGCTGATCAGTTGGTAAGAGTTTAAGAATAATTCTTTCATGTCAAGGGAAATCTATTTCTTAATTTAAAATAGATGTAATAAATTGGATCACTTACAGCATCACACGTTATTTGCAAACTGTATAGACAGTCTTCTCATTGATATGAAAGAGTTGTCTGGGTAGCTTGTGTGCACTTGCTTAATCCTGCTGAGTTCAGTGAAAATGTTTAGAGAATAATTTATAAATATTCCTGAATATGTAAAGAGAGTTTGGTTTTTAGCTAGATGTTGCAAAAAATTGAATGTGCAAACTGATACTATTGCTTAAGCATGAATAACCGCATGTTGTTCTGTTTTTTCTGCCCTCATTTTTCTTTGTTTACAAAATTCACACTTTCTTTAAAACTATATTGTAACTTCCTACTGCCTTTTCTATAGGTAAAGGGAAGAGATGGAAGAACTTGTATTTTATATTGGAGGGAAATGATTCTCAGCTTATTTATTTTGAAAGTGAAAAACGAGCCACAAAACCTAAAGGATTAATAGATCTTAGTGTATGTTCAGTCTATGGAGTACATGACAGTTTATTTGGCAGGTAGGACAATGACTTTTAATTACTGTACATGGCAGCAGGGCAGTTAACTGCTAGTTTGAGATGTATGATACGCAGAAAATATGTCACTAATGAACAAGTTGACTTGCTAATGTATTTTTGGTTGTTTGTGGTTTTGGTTTTGTTTTTTTTAATTTTTTGTTGTTGTTGTTTTTTTAATTTTTAAGCTTGTGCTCATTGTGAAAAGAAAGCATGTAACTCTTGGTTCATACTGTTTTATTCCATAGTTGGTATAGATTGCAAGAGAATATGTAGATAGATTTAACTGATTAGTGGTAATTTGTTAAGCCATGGAAACTTGATTACTAGCAACTGTTCATAAATTCCAGTAAGAAATTTTAGAATTTAGTCTTAAGATTTTCTTGTGTGTTGTATGACATAATAATGATTTGGGTTCTTGCATTGTAATTTGCTAATATTGTTCCACATTTCATATTACAGGCCTTAAAAAAGGTTATGAAGCAACTCTATTGAAGGTTTTTATCCTATTGAACAAAAAATTGATAAGATCAAGGATTTTCTCAATTCCAAAAAATCTTTATTCTTTTGTTGATAGATAATATAAAACTAAATTGGGGAGTTTGAAACTATGCCAGGTTCAGTGTTCCTTGCAGTGAAACAGCATAAATGTATTAGCTCAGTGTGAACTTGGTTTTGGCAGAGATCAAGAAATTGAGGCATTTGTCAATACTATAAGATTCATAAACCTTATGGTGTTTGGTTTCTTTTTTACTTTTTTTTTTTTTTAGGCCAAACTGTTTTCAGATAGTAATTCAGCACTTCAGTGAAGAGCATTACATCTTTTACTTTGCAGGAGAAACTCCAGAACAAACGCAGGTAAGAACTTTTGTTGATAAATATTATTTTTTTAAATATCATCTTCTTGTAATGTTCAATAATATTACCCTTCTGTAATAGAAAGGAAACATACCACAGATTGTGGTCACGTCTACATTAACAAATATTACTGTGCAATAGTAGCAGATCCATAAGGTAAATTGTTGCTGCTGAGAATCCAGCGCAAGTTTGCACTAGTTCTAGTCTGGTCTCATGGACTGTAATCTCATTAGTTTCCATTAGTAGTTCAGTCCAAATAAAAGTTTCTTCTCCAAAACTCTTCCATGTTATGAATCCAAACATGATAAGTTGGACTTTTCCTTCAAGAGCTCTTCTTCACGTGAACAAAAATGCTGATGCAGGTATGTCCAGCAATCAAAATCTATTTATCATTTTACAGTTATTTGTTCTGACCATTAATTGATGGCTGTTTATAGTCTTAGGCCCTGATGTTGCATGTTAGGTTAGAAGTTAGGTACTTCTATTTTTTGTTGGGTTTTTTTTTTTGTGGAAGCTTTTGAAAGCTGAAACTTCTCTCACAAAGAGGTTTACCTGAGAATAGTTCCCATATAGAATGTACCTGTACTTTTAAAATGTGGAAGGTAATTGACATGGTTCTGGGCCAGTTTGGCCCAGTTCCATGACTAAATGGGGCAGGAGGGACCCATGGATCCACACTCTGAAATTAAGAGGAAGGGAGAAAGGTACTGAAATGGACCTAAATACAAAACAGTGGCAACAAGCTAAGGAAGCAAACTAATTCACTAAATATGATAGCGGAATGCAAGTTAATATAATACAATAGAATTGGAACTGAAGCTAATAAATAAAATGAGAGAGAAAGTGTACTCTAATGCTGAAGGTGAGATGGCTAGGGAGCACTCACCTCAGTGAGGAACAAAAAAAGAAGGGGCAGTCTCATGACTCACAACCAGTTTTATCTTTCCCTCTGAATGGAAAACCAAAAAGGGAACAGTGAAAGTCTACTGGAATTTGTAGTTTGTCAACGGTTTACCGGGCTGGATCGGCCCGGTTCTGTGACGATTGGTGCGGGGGACCCGCAGACCCACACCCCAGGAAAGGGAAAGGGGGAAAGGGAAAAGGAAAAAGGGAGTTGGGCCTAGAAACAAAACAGCGGCAATGATCTGAGGAGGAAAGCTAATTTACTAAATAAGATATCAGAAAGCAAAATAACACAATATAATACAATATAATTGGAATTGAAGCTAATGAATCAAATAAAATGAGCAACAGAGAGTGTCCGATAAACCGAAGGCCTTACGCTAACGCTGAAGGCGATACGGCAGCGAGCACCCACTGCTGAGTCGATCCCGAAGGAAAGAGAGTGTCCCGTGACCGCAGAGGGTTTTTATCTTTTCCCTCTGAGCGGAAAATACGTAAAAATGCAAAGCATCGCAAAGTCCTCTGGGGAATGTAGTTCTTCTCTTCTGAGACAGGTATACCCAGAAATATCAATGATCTATGGAGTTGGAGTATTAACTCTTTAACTCTTAATGCACTACATGTTGTTATGATGTGGAATACCAATACCAAAAATCATAAAACCATGACATAGTTCTCCTCTTCTGAGAACCAGGTACCTGGAAACTACTGACAATCCATGGAACTAGAGCATTAACTCCTTAACTCCCAGTGCTCTACATGATGTTATGATGTACAATACTGATAACAAAAATTATAAAACCATGACAGTAATGTAAAGGATAAGACTGAAAATCTCTCCTATTCTTTAATGATGCTATTAAATTGTACTTTGTAGGTAGGTAGTAGATAGTGGAGCTATACCATTATGAATGTTAGTCAAAGCCTAAATTTTGTGCTTTATAAAAACTTTAAAAAATTGTGGTTGGGGGATAAAAATGTGAGAATGAAGCTATAGCCTGTCTTTTACTTTCCAAAATATCCACTCTGCTCTCTGCATTTGAGAACAGAGAGAATGAGAGTGTTGGTTATTGTTTTCAGTGTTTCTGTTAATGCTGCTTTGTTTTTTTTGTTTAAAGCATATACAGTAAAATATGATTGTGATACAGAAATGGAGGAGAGAATGATCAGAACAGTTGATTTGTCTTTTTTTTTTCCAGAAACAACCAGGTCTGACTTAATTTTATATATTGTTTTTAATTTAATTCAATATCGTTAATTGGAAAATTGTTAAAGGTCACACTGTATTAGAAATGCTTGATATTTCTAAAAGAAAATCAGATTGGCAAATGCTTTTTGTTTAACTGAGTAAAGATGAATTTTGCTTTAATATTTACATTTTCATGCTTTGAATTGCATACAAGTTGATTCTTTTCAATCTAAAGAAAAAACTTCAGATAATTTAATGTATTTTTTTTTGTCTGTTCTACTGCAAGATGATGAGTCTGACTTTTACACTTTTTCTTGCCTTTTTCTCTTAGGATTGGATGAAAGCTCTGCAAATGTTTTGCAGTTTAAGAAAAAACAGTCCAGGGACATCAAATAAACGTCTACGTCAGGTGAAGTTATATGGATAGCAGTGTGTGTGTGTCCTTGTTGCAGAATAATGCTGATGCATCTCAGAACTTTCCTTTCAACAATAGTAAACCCTGCATGCATTTTGTTTCTTGGACTTATACAGCTCCTTTCTTAAACCAACCAGAATGACTTCCAGTTTGTTATAATGTCTATATACATACAGAAAAAAATACTTGTGCTTGTGACTTAACTTCTTTTTCTCTTTTGAGAATATTGTTATGGCTAGAATTTTTCACAGATAAAGGATGGGGAGTAATAAATGTCTACATCTGTGATGATTAAAGAATAATGGAAAAATATTTCAAGAATTCCTGGTATCTTTGAATGCTAGGGACATCAGAGGAAGCTGTTTCAGCAGTCCATTAAAATAATAAAAATTTTTTGCATTTTTTTTTCTTTTATGAAACAAAATTATTATTACTCCTGCAGAACCAAATTAAAGTAGGTGAATTGTCATATGAACCGGCAGATAAAAATTGGGAGCCAAAAAAGAAAAGCACCTACAGTAATGATATGAACTTCTGGATTCTGTACTTCAAAAGGAAATAAAATGTTAGGTTGCACAACCCCCTGCCAAAGCAGCTCCCAGCCCAGGGTGCACAGCTCGGTGTCCAGGTGGGTCTGGAATGTCTGCAGAGAAGGAGATCCACCACCTCTGTGTGCAGCGCCAGTGCTCCGTCACTGCACTGGGAAGGAGTTCCCACACACATTGGTGCAGAACTTCCCATGCTTCAGTTTGTGGCCATTTCCCCTTGTCCTATTGCCATACACTGCTGAGAAGAGTTCAGCCTCGTCCCTTTGCCTCCCGCACCTCAGATACTACATCAATTAGTTTTGTTTGCATGTTCTCCGAAGTATAATGGAAAATAAGAGCCTACAGATTTTCACAAAATCATGAAATAGGTTAGGTTGGAAGGGACCTCTGGAGGTCATCAGTCCAAATTTGCTAAGTAGTACTAAATTTGATTAGTAGTATTTTTTATGACGAGCTACCTTCTAAGAGACTTTAAAGAAACTTTATTTTGAATTGTTATATAATTTTCTTTAAGGTTTCTTGAACTGTCCTTTGAAACCTCTGGTACAGAATATTTGAATTTAAATGGAATGTTGACTTGTTCAAGTGCAGTATTTCCTGTATTTGTCTGATTTGACTTCAGTTTATATTGGTAGATGTTGGATTCAGCTATGAATTGCATGCAATTCAGAAGTTTGTAAAATAGTAGGCTGCTTAAAACATTTAATGTAGATGATTTCAGAGAGTATACTTTTCATTTCCTGCAATTTAGGTTCCTAAATGCTATTACTTGGAGATTCTATAGCACCAATTGTTTTTCCCATTAAAAGGGAGATATTAGTGTTGAACAAGGGAATTCTATGTATTCTGTTAGGAAGCTATAAAATATGACATGGTGTTTGGAATTGTCCATGGCTCCTACTCAAGATATAGATCTCTGACTTGAGCAGAATTTTCTATGCATAGAAAAGTTAGTACTTGCGAATCTTAATGTCTCTTAGTACTGGTTTTAAAAGGAAAAAATGAGTTAAAGCTATGGTGGTGGTGGTGATTTATTTTCAACAGTTATTTAAGTTGCTCTTAAAATCTTGTTCCGTTACTCCTGTTTCCTGCTCTTTCAATTAGGAAATTATAGTTTGCATTCAATATTTATTCTTTAACATTAACATTCATATGGGGGGAGAATTCTTTTCATTTATTCTTATTTTCTAAATTAAATAAATTTTGTGTATTTTCTTTAGGTCAACAGTCTTATTTTGCATGTAGAAGAAGCTCATACACTCCCAGTAAAACATTTTACTAATCCGTATTGTAACATATACCTGAACAGTGTCCAGGTCGCAAAAACACATACCAGGGAAGGGCAGAACCCTGTATGGTCAGAAGAATTTGTCTTTGAGTAAGTCTTTATCTTATTGAATTACTAAATTTCACTCAAATGCAATGCAGCTTTCAATGTTCTTCACAATCTACTGTGTTGTGTATGATTTTAAAAATCATAGAAGAATCATAGAATCCTTAGAATTGGAAAGGACCATTAAAGGCCATCTAGTTCAACTCCCCTGTATTGAACAGGGACACCACAGTTCAATCAGGTTGCCCTAGGGCCTGATCCAGCCTTGCCTTGAAAGTCTCCAGGGACAGGGCATCCACCACATCTCCGGGCAGCCTGTTCCAGGGCCTCTGTAAAAGACTTTTTCCTTATATCCAACCTAAATCTCCCCTCTTTAAGCTTGAAGCCATTTCCCCTTGTTCTATCAACACAGTCCCTGCTAAAGAGTCTGTCCCCTTCTTTACTGTAGCTCCCCTTTAGATACTGAGAGGCTGCTATCAAGCTACCTTGGAGCCTTCTCCAGGCTGAACAACCCCAACTCTCTCAGCCTGTTCTCGTAGGGGAGGTGTTCCATCCCCTGGATCATTTATGTGGCTCTTGATGCTCTCCTTCAGGTCAGTGTCTCTCCTGTACTGAGGACTCCACATCTGGATGCAGAACTCCAGGTGAGACCTCACCAGCACAGAGTAGAGGGGCAGGATCACCTCCCTCACCCTGCTGACCACGTTTCTTTTGATGCAGCCTGGGATAAGGTTGTCTTTCTGGGCTGCGAGGGCATATTGCTGGCTCACGTCTGGCTTGCCATCCACCAATATCCCCAGGTCTTTTTCGGCAGGGCTGCGCTCAATCCTTTCATCCCCCAGCTTGTATCGGTAGTGGATGTTGCCTCAACCCAGATGCAAGATCTTGCACTTGGATTTGTTGAACCTCACGAGGCTCTCCTGGGTGCACTGCTCAAGCCTGTCTAGGTTCCTCTGAGTGGCATCCCATCCCTCTGGTGTGTCACTGCACCCCTCAGCTCGGTGTCATCCTCAAATTTGCTGAGGGTGCAGTCAACCCTACTGTTGTTGTCACTGATGAAGATATCAAAGGGTATCAGCCCCAGCACCGACCCCTGTGGGACACCACTTGTCACCGATCTCCATCCAGACATTGAGCCATTGACCACCATTCTTTGGACTTGATCCTGCAGCCAGTTCTTTATCCATTGAACAGTCCACCCATCAAATATATATCTCTCCAATTTGGAGAGAAGGATGTTGTGGGGTACTGTGTCAAAGGCTCTTCCCTTGTCCACTGATGCAATGACACCATCATAAAAGCCCACCAGGTTGATCAGTCAGGATTTGCCCTTGGTGAAGCCATGCTGGTTCTCCCATATCACCTCCCTGCCTTCCACATGCCTTAGTATAGCTTCCAGGAGGATCTGCTCCATGATCTTCCCTGGCACAGAGGTGGGACTGACAGGTTGGTAATTCCTGGGGTCATCCTTTTTACCCTTCTTAAAAATGGGTGTGATGTTCCTTTTTGTCCAGTCACCTGGGACTTCACCTCATTGTCAAGACTTTTCAAATATCATTGAGAATAACTTGGTGACTACATCAGCTAATTCCCTTAGGACTCTGGGATACATCACATCGGGACCCACAGACTTGTGGATATTCAGGTTCCTCTGGTGGTCACGAGCCTGATCTTTGCTTACAGTGGTCTGGACATTGCTTCCCCAATCTTCTACCAAACCAAACATTTGAGGGCTGTTTGATGAGCAGTTATCAGGGAAGATCAAGGCAAAATATTTATGTACCTCAGCCTTCTCCTTGTCTGTTGTTACCAGTCTGCCTGTGTCACTCACTAGGGGGTACACCCTCCTGGAGTTTCCTTTTCTGGGTGAGGTACCTGTAGAAGCCTTTCTTCTTGTTCTTGGCATCCCTTGCCAAATTCAGTTCAAGCTGGAACTTTGCTTTCCTGATCCCATCCCTACACACCCTAGAAGCTTCCTTATTTTCTTCCCACAATATCTGTCCCTGTTTCCACTGCCTGTGCATTCTCACTCTTCAATTTGACCAGCAGGTTCCAGTTCAGTCACACTAGTCTCTTGTCTTCCTTTCCTGACTTGCTACACCTGGGGATGGAGAGCCTTTGCACCCTGAAGAAAGCCTTCTTAAAGGTCTACCAGCTCTGCTCTGCCTCCTTGCCCATGAGGACAGATTCCCAGGGTGTTTTGTTGACTAGCTCCCTGAAGAACTGGAAATTAGCTTTCCTGAAATTTAGCATTCTAATTTTGCTCTTTGCCTATCTCATGTCTTTCCGGAGCATGAATTCAACCATAGCATGGTCACTACAGCCCAGGTAGCCTCCAATCCTGATATCACCAATCAGTTCATTTGCACTGGTGAGCAACAGGTCCAGTGTTGCATCCTGCCTGGTGGGGCCATCAATTACTTGGCTCAGGAAGTTATTCTCAGTGCATTCCAGGAGCCTCTTGGATTGCCTACAGCTTGCTGTGCTACTTTTCCAGCAGATGTCTGGGTAGTTGAAGTCCCCCAGCAGGACAAGTGCTTGTGATCACAATGCCTCCTGCAGCTGCAGGTAGGCCTCATCAACAGGCTCTGCTTGATCAGGTGGCCTGTAGTAGGCACCGATCACAAGACTCCCTTTGCTTCCTTGATCTCTGTCACCCACAAGCTTTCAAATATCTCATGACTATTCTTTAGGTACAGCTCTTCATATTCTATTCCCTTCCTGATATAGATATTAACACCTCCTCCTCTCCTTCCTTGCCTGTCCCTTCTGAACAGCTTGTAGCCATCAATAGCCACGCTCCAGTCATGGGAATCATCTCACCAGGTTTTGATGACAGCAACTATATCATGGTTTTCTAGTAGCACAGTAGCTTCCAGCTTTTCCTGTTTGTTTCCCAAGCTGTATGCGCTGGTGTAAAGGCACTTCAGCAGGGCAGCTGATCTTGTCACTTCCTTAATGGATAACTCCTTAATTCCTTTTAAGTGTTTCCATTGATATTCCCCATTGCCTCCTCCTGTTGCCCCAGCAATCACTGCCTCATCATCATAGTATTTCATATGTGGTACAGTGTTGCCAGTACCTCTCAAGGCAATGGGTCCTTCAAAAGGCCCCTGCTAGTACCCTGTCCCTCTAATCTAGCTATGCCATCCCACACCTCATCATAGGAAGGCTTGCTATTCCCCCTGTGCCCCTTCAAACATTGTTTAAAGCTTTCCCAATGAGTCCCTTTGAGAAAGGTGAACCCCATCCAGTACCCACAAACCTGGTACCATGTAGGCCATTTGGTTGTCAAAGAAAACAAAGTTCTGGCGATGGCACCTGCCATGAAGCCAGATATTTTAAGATAAGATCTGATTGGTTTCCATGTACTTACCCAATTCAGAAGGCAGAGAAGAAAAGATGAGCTGCGCATTCAATTTCTTCAGCTGTCATCCCAAGGCCCTGAAGTCCCCTTTGATAGCTCTTGACCCACATGTAGAATCATAGAATCACAGAATCGTAGGGGTTGGAAGGGACCTCAAGAGATCATCGAGTCCAGCCCCCTGCCAAAGCAGGTTCCTACACCAGGTCACACAGGTAGGCATCCAGGCGGGTCTTGAATATCTCCAGAGAAAGAGATTCCACACCCCCCCTGGGCAGCCCGTGCCAGTGCTCCATCACCCTCACCATAAAGAAGTTCTTGCGCACATTCATGCAGAACCTCCTGTGCTGCAGTTTCTGGCCATGTAGCTGCTTCATCTCTCCCTATATGGAAAAGCAGTAATAGGTTGTGGTCTGACAGCCATTCCAGGATAGGTAATTTCCCAGTGACATCATTCACCTGAGCCCCAGGAAGTCAGCAGACTTCTCTAAGAAGAGGGTCTGCTTGGCATATTGGATGTTCAGATCCCTGGAGGAAGGAATCACCTACAACTAATACCTATCTCTTCTTCAATGATGTAGTCTTAATGTTGGGAAAAAAATACTGTATGCATGACTATATAGCAGCCACCTTTCAACCATGAATGCATGAGTAGAATTTTATGTATGCACCTAAGTATCTTTGTTAATATAAGTGTCTAGCAGATCATGAGAAGTCAGGTTTGAAATGACTTAAGAATAAATTTAAATGTTGATCAAGTATAGTATTAATAATCAAGGCTTTCTGTCTCTTCCCCCTAGTGATCTGTCGTGTGATATTAATAGATTTGAGATAAGTCTTAGTAACAAAACAAAGAAAAGTAAAGATCCAGATATATGTAAGTATTTTTTTGTAAAAGAGGCATTTATATTTCAACAATGGATATTTTGTGCAATTTTCATTGCTCTTGTCAAACATGGTTACAAGAAAGTTAAGTATGCTCTGCACTTATCATAAAGCTGTATGTTTTGGATGTATGTTACTGACTGCATTCACTTTTTCACAATAAGAACTAGCATGTTTTTTAGTAGCAAAATGCACAGCTGATGACTTCTGTAGTTCTACCTATTATGTTATACTGGGACCACATACACAAAAAGGAAAAGCAAAATGAGTAAAGAAAAGCTCTTAGTATTAATCTGCTCTATAAAATGTTTTTTTTTTTAATTTCTTTAATCTGTTTGAAACCTTACTCTGTGGAATTTTTTTGTCCTTTTAATAGAATCATTAAGATTGGAAAAGGCCACTAAACTCATCTCATCCAATTCTTAACCCATCACCACCATGCTCTCTAAACTATGTCCCTCAGTGCCACATGAACACCTAAAGAGACGGTGACTCCACCACTTCCCTGGGCACCCCATTCCAGCACCTTACCACTCTTTCAGAGAAGAAGTATTTCCTAATATCTGATCTGAACCTCCCCTGGTGCAACCTAAAGCCATTCCCTCTAGTCCTATTGCTAGTTACATGGGAGAAGAGGCTGACTCCCAGCTCACTACAACCTCTCTTCAGGTAGTTGTAGAGAGAAATAAGGTTTCCCCTGAGCCTTCTCTTCTCCAGACTAAACAGTCCCAGCTTCCTCGTCTGCTCCCCATAAGACTTGTGCTCCAGACCCCTCACCAGTTTTGTTGCCCTTCTCTGAACACGCTCCAGGGCCTCAATGTCTCTCTTGTAGCGAGGGGCCCAAAACTGAACACAGTATTCGAGGTGCGGCCACACCAGAGCTGAGTACGGGGGGATGATCACCTCCCTGCTCCTGCTGGCCACACTATTTCTAATACAGGCCAGGATGCCATTGGCCTTCTTGGCCACCTGGGCACACTGCCGGCTCACGTTGAGCCGAGCATCAATCAACACCCCCAGGTCCTTTTCCTCTATACAGTCTTCAAGCCATTCTGCCCCAAGCCTATAGCGTTGCCTGGGGTTGCTGTGGCCAAAGTGCAGGACCTGGCACTTGGTCTCATTGAACCTCATCCCATTGTCTTCAGCCCAGCTCTCCAGCCTGTCCAGATCCCTCTATAGGGCCTCGCTACCCCCAGGCAGATTGACACATCCTCCCAACTTGGTGTCATCTGCAAACTTGGTGCACTCAATGCGCTCATCGAGGTCATCAATAAAGATATTGAAGAGGACAGGTCCCAGTATCAATCCCTGGGGAACACCACTTGTGACCAGTTGCCAGCTCTATTCACCACCACCCTCTGGGTCCGGCCCTCCAGCCAACTCCTTACCCAGCAAAGTGCATCTGTCCAAGCCATGGGCTGGCAGCTTCTCCAGGAGAATACTGTGGGAGACAGCACTGAAGGCTTTGCTGAAGTCAAGGGAGACTAAATCAACAGCCTTTCCTTCATCTGCCAGGCGGGTCATTCAATCATAGAATGGCTTGGGTTGGAAGGCACCCCAAGGATCACAGAATCACAGAACTATAGGGGTTGGAAGGGACCTCCAGAGATCATGGAGTCCAGTCCCCCTGCCAAAGCAGATCCCAGCCCAGGTTGCACAGGTAGGCGTTCAGGAGGGTCTTGAACGTCTCCAGAGAAGGAGATTCCACCACCTCTGTGCAGCTCCAGTGCTCCATCACTGCACTGTGAAGAAATTCCCATGCACATTGGTGCAGAACTTCCTATGCTTCAGTTTGTGGCCATTTCCCCTCGTCCTATCACCACACACTGCTGAAAAGAGTCCAGCCTCGACTCTTTGCCTTCCACTCCTTAGATATTTATCGACGTGGATCAGATCTCCTCTGAGTCTTCTTCACAGTACTCCATGTGAAGCCTCACCAGGGCAGAGTAGAGGGGGAGGATCACCTCCCTCAACCTGCTGGCCACGCTCTTCTTAATGCACCCCAGAATGCCATTGGCCTTCTTGGCCACCAGGGCACACTGCTGGCTCATGGTCAGCCTGTCATCCACCAGAACACCCAGGTCCCTCAGAGCTCCTCTCCAGCAGCTCATCCCCCAGCCTGTACCGGTGCATGCAGTTATTCCTCCCTAGGTGCAGGATTCTATGCTTGCTTTTGTTAAACCTCATCTGGTTCCTTTCTGCCTAACTCTCCAGTCTGTCCAGGTCTCACTGAATGGCAGCACAGCCTTCTGGCATGTCAGCCATTCCTCCCAGCTTTGTATCATCAGCAAACTTGCTGAGGGTGTACTCTATGCCCTCATCGAGATAATTGATGGAGATATTGAACAGGACTGAACCCAGCACTGACCCCTAAGGAACACTGCTAAGTACAGGCCTCCAAGTGGACTCTGCGCCACCGATCGCAACCCTCTGAGCTCAGCCAGTCAGCCAGCTCTCAACCCACCTCACCGTCCACTCATCTATTCCACACTTCCTCAGCTTTGTTATAAGGATGCTGTGGGAGACAGTGTCAAATGCCTTGCTGAAATCAAGGTAGGCTACATCCACTGCTCTCCCCCATCCACCCAGCCAGCAATGACATCATGGAAGGCACCAGGTTGGTCGAGCACAACCTCCCCCTGGCAAACCCATGCTGACTACTCCTGATAACTATCTTTTCTTCCAACTGCCTGGAGACAGCATCCAGAACAAACTGTTCCATCATCTTTCCAGGGACGGAGGTGAGGCTGACTGGCCTGTAGTTCCCCAGATCCTCCTTCTTGCCCTTTTGGAAGACCAGAGTGACATTGGCTATCCTCCAGTCTTCAGGCACCTCTCCCATTCTCCAAGACCTCTCAAAGAACAGTGGTTCAGCAATCACCTCTGCCAACTCCCTCAGCACATGTGGATGTATCCCATCAGGGCCCATGGATTTATGTACATTGATGTTGCATAGATGCTCTCGGACCATCTCCTGCCTCACCAAAGGGGAGCTTTCCATTCCCCAGACCCTCTTACTTACCCCCACGGTCCAGGAGTCCTGAGGGGGAGTTCCCACAGTAAAGACAGAAGCAAAGAAAGCGTTCAGCATCTCCACCTTCTCTGCATCCCCTGTTACCAGAACACCCCCCTCATTCTGTAGGGGACCCACATCTTCCCTAGTCTTCCTTTTACTGTTGAAATACTTAAAGCAACCTTTCTTATTATTCTTTATCTCCTTTGCCAGGTCCAATTCCAGGTTGGCTTTGGCCTTCCTTGTCACATTCTTGCAGGCCCTGATAACATTCCTATATTCTTCACACGTGGTCAGACCCTTTTTCCACATTTCATGGATTTTTCTCTTCCCTTTGAGTTTATGCATGAGCTCCTTGCTCATCCACACAGGTTTCCTGCCACACTTGCCTGATTTCTTACTCACAGGGACAATAGAGATTGTAAAACATTCAGTCAAAGTTTAATTAAATAATGCTAAGTAGTCACCAAATGGAAAAAGACATTTAAATTTCATTGGTGAAATCAGTTATTTAATAATCAAGTAAATGCAAGAAATGATCCCTAGTATACCAAAGAGCTACACTGAAGGGAAATCAATTCTGATTATGAGGGTGGCATCCCATTTAGAAGAAAATATAGAAGAATTTGCTATGGAGTATGAAACTCATCTAAATCCCTTAGAGAAGCTTTAAGAGATTTAGAACTATTGAGGTTTCAAGTGCGTCATGACAAGGGGGGCCCTTTCTGTTCATTTGGGTAGAAGGAAAGAAAATTGACCCAATTAAGATAAGGAGAGATTACAGATTTACTACAAATGATAAAGGAATATAAGACAATAATAGGAAAGAGTGTTACAATTAAGAATTCAAATGGGAGAGAGGAAGGTTAGAAATGTGCTGCTGCTTGCTGTGCTAACGGAACGTAGAATAAGCTTCACCCCCGTCAACTGGAATCATAGATCATGTGGAGGCCCTTGGGAAATGTAGCACATCACAGTGTATTTTTCTCTTGGACAATCAGAATTCATATGAGACTGCTAGAGAACATGAGACTAGGAAGTACAGCTTCACAGTGTACTGTGTCTCTGCACTCAGCAGCATGTCGCATGATGTCATGATATGGAATACTGATATAACCAAGACAAGCATGAGACTTATACAAGGCCTGTGAACTTCCTGACGGCTTTTGAGGAACTTTTCCACTGAATCTGCTGAACAAAGTGTATTCCCATTAGAAGAACTTGCTTAGGCTATAGGACAGAAAAATAGCACAAGGTCTGGATAGGTGGGGAAGAGGGCATCTGCAGCAATAGTAAATTTCCCAACATGCATTAATGTATTCATAGATCATAGAATGGTCTGGTTTAAAAGGAAACTCAAAGATCACCTGGTTTCAACTCCCTGCCATGGGCAGGGTTGCCAACCACCAGACCAGACTGCCCAGATCCACATCCAGCCTTGCCTTGAATGACTCCAGGGATGGGGCATCCACAGCCTCTCTGGGCAACCTGTTCCAGTGTGTCACCACCCTCCGAATGAAAAACTTCCTCCTAATATCTCACCTAAATCTCCCCTGTCTTAGTTTAAAACCATTTCCCCTTGTCCTATCACTATCAACACATGTAAACAGTTGTTCCCCCTCCTGTTTATATGCATCCTTCAAGTACTGGAAGGCCACAATGAGGTCTCCCTGAAGCCTTCTCTTCTCCAAGCAAAACAAACCCAGTTCCCTCAACCTTTCTTCATAAGAGAGATGCTCCAGACTTCTGATCATCTTAGTGGCCCTCCTCTGGACCCATTTCAAGAGTTCTGCATCTTTCTTGTGCTGGGGGCTCCAGGCCTGGATGCAGTACTCCAGATGGGGCCTCACAAGAGCTGAGTAGAGGGGGATAATCCCCTCCCTCTCTCTGCTGGCCACCCCTTTTTTAATGTAGTCCAGGATATAGTTGGCCCTCTGGACTGCAAGCGCACACTGCTGGCTCATGATCAGCTTCTTGTCCACCAGGACCCTCAAATCCTTCTCCACAGGGCTGCTCTCCATGTGTTCTTCCCCCAGTCTGTATAACTACCTGGGATTGACCTGGCCCAAATGCAACACCTTATACTTGGAAGTGCAAGGTATCAATCATAGGAGATCAAGTTGTTCAAGCAGGACCTACCTTTCATGAATCCATGCTGGCTAGGCTTGATTCGCTGGTTGCCCCACACATGCTGTGTGATCTTCCTCAAGGTGATCAGATCCATAACCTTCCCTGGCATCGAGGTCAGGTGGACAGGCCTGTAGTTCCCTGGATCCTTCTGACCCTTCTTGTAGATGGAAGTCACATTGGCAAGCCTCCAATCTGCTGGGACCTCTTTGTTTGACCAGGAATGCTGATAGATGATGGAAAACAGCTTGGCTATCACCTCTACCAGCTCCCTCAGCATCCTTGGGTGGATCTCATCTGGCCCAGGTGGATCTCAACTGGACTTGTGGCAGTCCAGTTAGAGTAGTAGGTCTCTGTTTCCACCTGAGTTGTGGGGGGTTTATTCTGCTACCTGTCTGAGACTTCCAGGTCAGAGGATAGAGTACCCTGAGGATAACTGGTGTGACTTTTGAAGACAGGTGTAAAGAAGGCATTGAGAACCTCAGCCTTTTCCTTATCCTCAGTGGTCATGTTCCCTGCTGGATTCAGATGGAGAGTCTCCTTAGTCCACTTACAGTTGATATATTTGTAAAAGAGTTTCTTGTTCCCTTTTACCCCGGCGGACAGGTTGAGTTCAAGCTGAGCTTTTTCATTTCTCATTTTCTCCCTGCACATACTATCAACTTCTTGGTACTCTTTCCAAGTTGTCCATCCCTTCTTCCAAAAGGAGGTAGATTCTCTTTTTCTCCCGGAGCCTCAGGAAAAGCTCCCTGTTCATCCACGCCAGTCTTCTTCCCTGCTCACTCATCTTGCAGTGCAGGGGAGAACCTGCTCCTGGGCTTTTAAGACTTCCTTCTTGAAGAGCAACCAGCCATCTTGTACCCCTTTACCCTTCAGGACTGAATCCCAAGGGACCCTCCCTACTAGTCTCCTGAACAATTCAAAGTCCACCCTCCAGAAGTCCAAGGTAGCAATTTTGCTCTCCCTTCTCCTGGTTCCACCAAGATTTGAGAACTCTACCATTTTGTGGTGACTCTGTCCAAGACAGCTTTTGACCTCCACATCTCCTACCAGTCCTTCTCCTTCTCTGTTTGTGAACAGAGAATATAGTTATTCGCCTAGTCAATGCCATGCTCTTTGGCCCAGGTGTCTATTAAGTTGTTTTGGAAATGAGTCCTATTGTGAGACTCAGTAATTTCTGGAGAGACATGTCGCCCCAAGACTTACTTTTCAAGAACCAGGATAATGATTCAGGCAGTTGCATGGGGCATGGGATATGTTTCCAGCTATCTGGTTCTTGTTTTCAGTATTTTAAGCACATGGCGCATACCATAGAGAGTTTGTGTAAGTGTAATATAATCACACCAGGCCTCTCCATATTTATATTTCAGCTAGCCTCCTCCATACCAGAGAGACTTGATTTATTTGGCTTGCTTAATTGCAATGTATGTTTCATGTTCTTGGATAACCTGTGCTATAGCATCCATGGTCAAGTCCACACCTCAATCCCAAGCCCATCTATATGGTACATTTGTTCCTTGATGGCCTGAGGGCCCACTGAGCTTCAAATAATTTACCCTTATGTTTCCAGTCCAAATCTACCTGACCCAATCTTGGGTATGTGAACATCTACGTGACACTTTCACAACCATGTTTTCTACACAGGCAGCAATATCTTTTCACAATGCAGTGGCCCAGATGGATTTGCCTCTGTGCTGCCAGTTGTTCTGCTTCCATTGCTTTAACCACCACCATAGGGCATTTGCCACCATCCAGGAGTCAGTATAGAGGTAGAACACCTGACCGCTTCTCTTGTTCATCAATATCTGAAGCCAGCTGGATGGTCTTCTCTTCTGCCAATTGGTTCAATTCACCTTTACCTTCTGTAGCTTCTGAAACTTGTCATGTATGACTCCAGACTGCTGATGCTTTCTCAAAATAAGAGAGGACCCATCAGTGAAAAAGGCATATTTTTTCTCATTCTCTGGTAGTTTATTATACAATCTGCCAGAGGCTCTGGATTGAGCCATTCTCCTTGGCTGTGGTCTACAGCATGCTTTTTACATATTGTTCTGCTTGGACTTGCTACTTCATGAACTATCTCCCATTTAATTTGTTCAAAGTGTTCTTGTTGTTCAGTTCTCCATTTAAAACCGTTTTTCTTCACAGTCACTTGATAGAGAGAGCTTACAGTCAGAATGCAATTTGGAACATGCATTTTCCAAAAACTGAAAACACCTAAGAAAACTCGTGTTTCCTTTCCGATAGTTTCTTTGTACATATTAGTTATTTTGCTAATTATATCCATAGGGATCTGATTATGTCCATCTTGCCATTTTATTCCTAAGGACTAGATCTCCTGTGGAGGTCCCTTGATCGTAATTTGCATTATGGCAAAACCAGCTTTCAGATGGATTTGGATTTTCTTCCTTTTCTGAAAAACTTCCTCTGCTGTGTTGCCCCACACAATGATTTCATCAATGTGCTGCAGGTGTTCAGGAGCTTCCCTCTGTTTCAGGTCAGTCTGGATCAGCCTATGTGTCACAGTTTGTTTTAGTTCCATGACAAAGGGGGGAAGAGACCCACGGTCCCATGCCCTAGAAAAGGGTAGGGGGGAAGGGAAAAAGTAGGGAGATGGGCCTAGATGAGGAAAACAGTGGCAACGAGCTAAGGGAAAAAACTTAGTTTAATACATATAATAGCGGAATGTGAGATAATACAATATAATACAATATAATTGGAGTTGAAGCTAATAAATCAAATCAAATGAGATAGAGTTTCCAAAATCAAAGTTCTTGCTCTAATGCTGTGGGCGAGATGGCCAGGGAGCAAAGAGAGGAAAGAGGGCAGTCTCATGACACCCAGTCAGTTTTCTTTCCCTCCTGTTTCAGGGTACATTTGGATCCGAGAGACAAGATGTCTCAGGAGCAGAGGCAAGCAAACTACATGCTCAGAGCAACACAGGTTGCAAAAAAAGTTCTTGAAAAAGAAGATAAACTAACAAGGTCAGCTCTCTAAAAACAAGATAACTGACTGTAGCCACAAATGTCAGTTCCCTTAAAACTCAGAATACTTTGTTCCATCCCAGGATCATTCTTCAGTCAGAGGCCTTTAGGTCCCCAACACACCTCTGAACAGAAAAGGGAAATAGAAAAAATCAAGTCTTCAGGGAACTGTAGTCCATTCTTATCTTCTGAGACAAGGGAATAGAAAAAATTTACAGTCCACAGAACTGCATCATTAACTCTTTAACTCCAAGTACAATACAGGATTCTATGATACCGATCAAAACTCATAAAACCATGACACTCCACACCCGATTCCACATCATGCTTAATACATTTAGAAACAAACAAAAATAAATAAATAACATGTATTAAACACACACACACTCATATATATATATATATATATATATATATATATACATGGAATTACTGACTGCACTCCCCCAACATCAAATTCCCTTGAGGTACACATTGCACATCCCCATTCTTCAGAAACACCCACCAGTGGACCCAGGCCCCTGAGCAAAGACAGTTCCACGGAGAGGTTTGCCCTTTCCAGAAGCTGGAAGGACCCACACTGCTTTTCCCAACATGCTCCTTATGTGTACTTACAGGGACCTTATCTCCCACTACAGTAGGTAGAGAGCTGGATTGGGCAGGACCATCGCGATTGATGGATCCTCGACTGTTGACCAACCAGGTGGCTTCTGACAAATGCTTTTCCCAAAGTTTAAATGTTCCGCCACCCATTGCTTTCAACATTGTTTTTAACAACCCATTGTATCTTTCTATTTTACCAGAAGCTGGTGCATGATACGATAAATCCACTCGATGCCATGATCTTTGGCCCAAATATCCACAAGAGAATTTTTGAAATGAGTCCCATTATCTGACTCAATTCTTTCTGGAGTGCCATGTCGCCATAGGACTTGTTTCTTGAGACCTAAGATGGTGTTTCAGGCGGTAGCATGGGGTACTGCATATGTTTCAGGCCACCCAGTGGTTGCCTCCACCATGGTGAGCACATAACACTTATCATCACGAGTTCGTGGCAAGGTGATATAATCAACCTGCCACACCTCCCCGTATTTATACTTCTGCCATCACCCTTCCTGACAGAGAGGTTTCATCCTCTTGGCTTGCTTAATTGTGACGCATGTATCACAGTCATGGATAACCTGTGCAATAGCATCCATAGTTAAGTCCACCCCTCGGTCTCTAGTCCACTTCTATGTTGCATCTCTTCCTTGATGGCCCGAGGTCTCATGGGCCCATTGAGCTAAAAATAATTCACCTTTGAGTTGCCAGTCCAAGTCGACTTGAGCCACCTTAACTTTGGCAGCTCAATCTACCTGGTGGTTAATTGTTGTTGTTCTTCAGTAGTCTGACTCTTGGGCACATGACATCTACATGATGCACCTTTATAACTGTATTGTCTTTCTGGGCAGCAATGTCTTTCCACAGTTCAGCAGCCTAAATAGCTTTACCCCTTCTGTAACATGACGGGAAGTGAAAGAAGGAGGACCTTAGCCCCTTCCAACATCCTAATATTGCACCTGACCCTCAGGCAATCTGTTTCTCCCAGGTCAGCTATCAGCTAGGCAGCCTGTTGGATGATGGATTCTGAGGCCACTAGAGAATTTAGTATAGACACTAATGTGACACAGTCATGTGGAGTTGGCTGTTGTAAGATGAGATCTCTCATCCCTGTTGAAAACTTAACTAGATCTGGACATTCAAATCTGTCATCATAGATCACATCCTTCATACCTAATTCTCTAATACAAGTTCTG
Organism: Oreortyx pictus; assembly: GCA_036925125.1. Taxonomy (NCBI): domain Eukaryota; kingdom Metazoa; phylum Chordata; class Aves; order Galliformes; family Odontophoridae; genus Oreortyx; species Oreortyx pictus. The sequence goes on along the minus strand of JAUPFR010000020.1, from coordinate 12,223,797 downwards.
TCATTGAAGTTCATAACCCAGTATTTATAGGAATATCACTTTTGTTAGGCCATGTGATTCTACATGCAGCCATTAACCATCAGATTAATGAATGGTTTTCCTCATTGTGTTGAACTATAGCATAAATCCTTTGCCTCTGGGCAGGGTGACTAGTGATGGATGCAAGCTTTGAAATTTCCAGTCCATTCACTATAACACTCGCTGCTCCCATATCCCACAACCTGCGCAGCCATGCTGGCACATTCTCTCTTGTTTTCTGTCTAAAATGTTCAAGCAGATCCATAAGTTCAGCAGCCATATATACCATACCCTTAAATGAGCTATGGGAAGGGGTAGATCCTGGCTGCACTCCTTCTGGTCACTCAGGTGTATTGCATGCACCTGAGTACCCCTACATTGGCCCTGCACTCCTACTAGGTGCTCAATCACTGTTTCAGGATGTGACGTAGTATTTCCACTACACCTTCATTGCCAGTTGTTCTATTCCTACTGCTGTAACCACCTCCATAAGGCATTTGCCACAATTCATGAGCCAGTATAATGATAAAACATTGGCTACTTCTCCTGTTCAGCAACATCTAAGGCCAGCTGAACAGCCTTTACCTCTGCAAATTGAACTGATTCTCCTTTTCCTTCAGTGGCCTCTGCAACTTGTTGCATGGGACTCCACACAGCAGATTTCCACCTGCGATGCTTCCCCACAATGCGACACGATCCATCTGTGAACAGGTCAAATTTCTTCTTGTACTGATAATTCGTTGTATGGTGGGGCCTCTTTAGCAAGTGATACCTCCTCTGCTGGTGATGTTCCAAACTTTTTACCTTCAGGCCAGTCCATGCTCACTTCTAAGATTCCTGGATGACTGAGGTTCCCCATCCGAGCTCGCTGTGTAATCAGCACAATCCACTTACTTCAAGTGGCATCAGTAGCATGATGGGTAGAGGGAACCTTTCCTTTAAACATCCAGTTCAGCACTGGCAATCGAGGTGCTAAAAGCAACATTGTTTCAGTACTCATTACTTTGGAAGCAGCTCGATCCCTTGGGATCCTTGAAATTCCCCCTTCTGAGCTAATTGACACCAAGTATACATGGAGCACCTGGGCCAGTCACAATAGAGTGCACAGAGCTACTGACATCGATACTGGTGCCTGCTGCGATTGATCCATGATCCATGATCCATTTTTCTCTAGCTTAACTTGGAGGCTGTATCATTCAGGTTGGATACTGTCTCATTCAGTTTGGAAATGATCTCATTTGACCACAGGGTCTGTCTTGTTCAGTTTTGAAACTCTTTCGGGTTGGAGATTTTCCCTTTTGTCTTGGAGACTTTCTTTCTCAGTGCAGAAACCCTCTCCCTCAGTTCAGAGACTCACTTTCTCAACTCAGATTATTTTTCTCAGTTTTAACTCTCTCCCCCTTGGTCTGGAGACTCTCCCTCTCTATTTGGAGATTCTCTCTCTCAGTTTGATGAGTCTCCCTTTTGGTTAGAAGACTCTCTCCTTCTCCGGGATAGTGTTGAATAAGATCCAGTAGGCATAAGCCAGGCCCTAAATAATTTGTGCCTCCTCAGATCTACCTGAGCCTCAACATCCCTGTCTTAAATACTGGCTTAGATTCTCAGGAACTTACTTGCAGGTGTGTTCAGGAGTAAAATTCCATGACACTGGGGATGCCCATTTCTCTAAGGTATCTCCCAAGTCCCTTCATGCTCCCTGCTACTCAGTATTCTCTGGCTTTGGGGAAGGCTTCCTCCAGGTATTCTAGATGTTGATACTGAGAAAGATAATGTGGAATGCATTCAGGGAGATTAACAACATGATCATCAATTGAACATTCCAAAAACGTGTAAGGGATTCAAGGGAGAGACTGGAAGCCTGTTTAAAAATCACGTGTTCTGTAATATTAGTAACTCCCACTGGGGTTTAACTTTCAATGTTCAAACCATGCCACATTGAATACTGGCAACAGATAGGTGTTTCCACCAGTGCATTGGAAGTTAAAGAGTTCTGTGAAGTTCCGTGGGTTGTTAATTTTTCCAGTTAATCGCTCCCAGAAGAGAATAATTACATATACCAGAAGACTTTCACTGTTCCATTTCTGTTTCCTGTTTAGAGGAAAATATTAAACTGCTTGCAAGTCATGAGTCTGCCCCTTCTTTTATTGATAATCTTTGTGGTGTGTGCTCCCTAGCCTTCCTGCCTTCAGCATTAGAGTAAGGCCTTTGGATTTGGACAGAGAACAAAGAGAGCAGTCTCATGACTCCCAGTCAATTTTCTTTCCCTCCAAACGGAAAATGGAAACAGAAAAATAAAGTCTTCTGGGAGTTGTAGTTCATTCTTTTCTTCTGAGACCAGGAAACCAGAAAAATTGACAATCCACAAAACTGCAGCATTTACTCTCTAACTCCCAGTACACTGCATGATCTTATGATGTGTAATAACAATCAAAAATCACAAAACCTTGACACCATGGCATAGGGTGGGATTGTGTTTTCACCTCTGAGGCAGTTGAGTCCAGTTGTACTGGATGCCAGTCCGAGTAAAAGCAAACTGTGCCCTTCTACCAGAGGGACTGAGAAAAACATATTGGCTATGTCAGTTGTAGCATACCACTTTGCTGCCTTTGACTCCAGTTCATATTGGAGTTCTAGCACGTTTTACACACCAGAGCTTAGTGGTGTTGTGAGTTCAATTAGACCACTATAGTTCACTGTTATTCTCCACTTTTCACTGGACTTTCACACTATACAAAACAAACTATTGTAGGGTGAACAAGTGTTGCTGTTCACTCCTTGGTTCTCCAGTTGACAAATCAGCTTATGGATGTGAACCAAAGTGTCTTGGTCAGTGTGATATTGCCTCCATTGCACTGTTGTGGTAGTGATTGGCACCTGCTGTTCTTCTACCTTTAGCAACCCTTAGAGAAGGGTCTTCTGAGAGACCGGACTAGGTAAAGAGCTGCTTAATTTTCTGTCTCCAAGTCAGCTATACTATAGCCCACTGGTAGCCTTTTGGGTTTTTGAAGTATCCTCTCCTGTTATAATCTATGTCAGGGATGAACTGAGCCTCTGGGCAGGTCACAATGGGGTGCTTTTGCCACTCATTTCCAATTAGGTTCACTTCAGTCTCCAATACAGTTTTCTCTTGGGATCTCCCTGTCACTCCAGAAAGACAGATGGGTTCTGCCTTTTTATAACTTAGAGGCATTAGAGTACACTGTGCACCAGTGTCTGCTGGAGCTTTGTATTCCTATGGTTCTGATGTGCCAGGCCATCAAGTCCACACAGCTTAGCAAATTCTACTTTCCCTTTCCTCCACCTGGTTGGAGGTAGGGCCCCTCTAGTCCCGGTTATTGTACTCATTACTCACTTGTCATGAATGCTAACCAGAAGGCTCCTTATCAAAGTCAGACCGTCTACACTCAAGAACTTTCCACTGGAAATTGAAATGGCCATTACCCTGGAAGAATCCTCTTTTGTCTTTGATTTTCCTTGCACCTCATATACCTGTTCCTCTAGCATCTAGGTGTTTTTTCCATCTCATTTCCTCATATCCTCTCCATGCTCACTCCTGTAAAACCACAGAATGGAACTTGCTGTGTACCCACTGTATCTTCTCTCTTGAAATTGAAGAATGCTTAATTCTAATAGCTGGGATACTGATCTGTGCAGGTGGGGGAGGATATGAGGAAGTGGTACAGAAAACCATTTATTTGTGGAAAAGTGAAAAAGAAGTGTAATGTAGTGGTGTGTTTTCTGGTTTGTTTTTTTGTTTTTTTTTTTCTCAGGGATGTTGGTGGTGTGTATTTTTATTATTATTTAATTTTATATTTATTTTTATGTGACGTATTGAGATAAAGTAGATTGCATAGAGATGCATAAAAAAGGTGCTTTCTCAGAATTTTCAGACAGTCTGACAGGCTAAACGTGATACTGAAATTGTCTATCCTCTCTTGAAACACTGTGGATATTTCATTGGGAGAACGTTGTTTCTGCAAGTGTATGTGCCCTTCCTGTGTGTGCCCACTGAGTTCAGGAGAGCATTTGCTTATTTTAGAACGGCCAATGTTGTAACTTCTGCAGCTTACTACTCAGCTGTCAGACCAGACTTTCAATTACAGTTGAATAGGCTGGTGCAAGTCACTGCTTGGTAACTAGGTACCAACACCACAAAAAAATGAATTAATGATTTTGTCATTTTTAGGTTGATTTTTGTCATTGTTTGGGCAGTAATCTGTCTGGTAATGCTTTATTACATAGCTTGTATATATTGTTACAGATTTAACCTGGGATTTCCTAAGTATTAAAGAAATACATATGGCAACATTTGTGAAATATGTAGTAATGCTAATAATAAATAAGTTAAAATAGTGACAAAGCAGCTCAAGATCAGAACTGATGGAAGTATGAGCCCAAGGCTTTAAAGAGGACAGTAAATTCTAATCATGCTGTTTTAATTTTCTGATTGCTGCCTAAGTTTACCAGGTATTTTTGTGTTGCATGGCTTTTTGTGTGTTTTGTGTTTTACTTTTTCCACTATTTGGGTGTTAAAAAGGAAACTATATTAATATCTGTTGCATTTAGGAATGTATATGTATATGCTATTTACACTGTTTTATATTATTTCAGCATCAGTTGACAGAAATTCTAAATCATCAAGGGGTCAATATATTTGATAGCACAAATTTTAATTATTTTTCTTAATACACTTTTGATGAAACGATGATATGCTGAAAATATATATTTTTAATCCAGTACTGGCACTGTTTTACTGGAGATAACCTACCTAATGTTTTTTTCCTGAAGTGTTTATGCGTTGCCAATTAAACCGATTGCAGAAAGGACATGCTACAGATGAGTGGTTTCAACTCAGTTCCTATATACCACTAAAGGGTATTGAGCCAGGATCTTTGCGTGTTCGAGTACGATATTCTATGGAGAAGATCATGCCAGAAGAGGAGTATAGTGAGTTTAAAGAGGTAATATGTTTGTTACCTGAATTTCTGTCAATTTTTTTTTCTGTTGTTAGAGATTTCAATAATACTAATATACATTAAGTAGTATTTGTACTGATATCTACATGACACTATAGATGTAAGATGTGTCAATTTTTACAAAGCTGTTATGTTAGAAGTTTCCAAACATGATTTTGTTTTCTTTCAGATCATACTTCAGAAAGAGCTTCATGTAGTCTATGCTTTATCACATGTTTGCGGACAGGATAGAACACTCTTAGCTGGCATTTTATTGAAGATTTTTCTTCATGAAAAGCTTGAGTCTTTATTGTTACGATCACTAAATGACAAAGAAATAAGTATGGAAGGTACTGTACTAATTACACCAACATTTACTGAAACCCTGGGGAGAGAAGGGCTCCCATGTCTTTGTTTCTGTCTACTCCCTTGACTAAGGGATAGATCAATCTGAACGCAACATATTTTTTCCTCAGCTTTTATTTTTGTCTCCTTTTCCCAACTTTTCAATTTCATCTCTTTTTTTTTCTTTTTTCTTTTGCAGCTGAAGCTACTACTTTGTTTCGTGCCACCACTTTAGCAAGTACACTTATGGAGCAGTACATGAAAGCCACAGCAACACATTTTGTTCACCATGCACTGAAAGACTGTATACTAAAGATAATGGAGAGCAAGCAGTCCTGTGAGGTGATACCTTGAACTATGTATTTTTTAAATCATTTTGTTTTGTTGAAATTACCTACTAGTAGTTATGTTTTGTTTATTTGCTTTGGAAGCATTTATTTATCAATCTTTCAGAAATAATTTGAACTGATTGAGATTATTTTTTAAATGTTGGCTTGAACAATGTTCATAATATCACTTTTATTTAAGTTTAACTCAAATTTCTTTAAATTATGTATTTATTCTTTAGCAACTGTAGGTTATTTTGTACAGTTACTGAATGGTCTAACATAAATTTGTGGTAAGCTCCAGATATTCCAGAAGTCAATGATGTCTGATCACAGCTTTAATTTAAAACTCCCTTATATTAACTCCTTTTGGTAGATTCTATCTTCCTTTCTAAAAATACACTCCTAACTTCTGTTTCACTACAACGTAATTATGGAAAGAATGAAGGGTCCTCAGAAGATTGGATTAAAGTACATGAAAATACATGTAATTTAAAAGAAATAAACGTGGGTAGTTATGATAGGTATTTATGGTTAATGTTAAATGTCTGTACATTTAAAAGCAGAACACACTGGGACTTAAAAATGTTTTTTCATATTAGTTTCCCAGATAGACCTTGAACCAGACTTCTAATCTCTGTAGAAGTCTGAGATTTGTACAGCAGTAGAATACTTAATTTGGTTTGAAATGTTAATCAGTGTGTAATGTTGTCAAATTATATGTAGGTCGCTCCAAAAGTAATGCCTCCTATTTATTTCCATGGAAACTATAACAGATACAAAGAGCACAATAAGGCTATTTGATAGAGCAGTTTCTCAGCTACAAAATACTACTTTTCAAGAGAGTCACCACTATTAGTTATGTCTATTCATCATCAATGAACAAGACCCACTGTCACTGTCATCACTGCTAAAACACACCACCCACTGCCTCACTATGCTAATATCCACTGTTCGGTCTCTATAAGCATTGAGCAAGCATAAATGAAAGTCAATGCATGCAGTTTTTTCTGCATGAAGGAACTCAATGACAGAACCTTGCTTCGTATGGACTTCCATGCCAGACACCATTTTGTCATACTGTCCCTCTGCTGTCATCTGTTGCACAGCAACAAAGTGTATTGGAATGTTGGCAGGAAGGTTCACTCTCTTCTGCCATACCACTGACATCTGCCTCTGACATTGTGGGACAACATAAAAAAATATGAAGCATTACTTTCAGAGCAGCCCTCATATATGGAGTTCTATTCAAGAGAAGAAATTAAATATTTTTCTCTTTTTACTTTAGTTAAATCCCTCAAAATTAGAAAAAAATGAAGATGTAAACACTAATTTGGCACATCTACTCAGTATACTTTCAGAATTGGTGGAGAAAATATTCATGGCTGCAGAGATACTGCCACCGTAAGTTTGAGCTCTTTTGTTCAAATTTTTACTTGAAAATTCCTGTTTGTGAGAATTAAAATGCACCGTAAAGTGATGTTTGTATTGATTCATCTTATACTAATTAGTTATAAAACTCACTACTTTGGAGTTGTTATGCACAGAAGAATATAGGCAGGAAAAAAAAACAACGAAACAACAACCAAACACTTGCATGAATTGTGTATTTAGTAAAAAAGCTTTTGGCTAGCACACATGCTTTTCTTTGAGAAAGAAGCTACTAGATCCAGGGGCTCAGGGAAAGAAGGAAAAGAAATCAATATATTATTTCCATGAACAGGTAGAGTACAGCACTAGTTAGCAGACAATTGTATATATTTAAATTGATTAACAATTATTTCCAGTCTTCCTACTCTGTGATAAGGCTAGTAACAAAAGGTAGGTGGTGTCAGAATGACACCCTGCTGTTGTTACTGATACCTATCAGGGAAAGGTGCAGGTTATTCTTTTCCTTCTTAAAAAAAAGCTAAAGTAACTTGTCTTCATAGTTTAGACTCAAACTGTTGAAAAAAAGTGCATAGCACTAACAGTTTTCTTCCACTATATTTTTTAGTTAACTGTAAGTTTTAAATGTAATCAAAAAGCTGAATTTTGCAACGTGTACTGGATCTGTCTAGGATGGAGTTTATTTTCTTCATAGTAGCCTTATGGTGCTGGGTTTTGGATTTTTGACTAAAACAGTGTTGACAACACACCAGTATTTTGGCTAGATGTGTCCTGCTGTAGGGCAAATAACCCCCCAAAATAGCACCCAAAAGAAATAGTGTCAAAGCTGGTATATTTTAGATAGGCTTAAGTAGATAATATACAGATGATTAATAAGGAAAGAGTGGCTTGCCTTTGAAGATGGTCGAGGCTTGCCGATAACTCCACTAGGGAGGGATCTCCAACCAGAGATCCTTCCCCACTGGTGGTCAGTCCTTAAATGGGGTCTTGGGAGAGGTGGAGTCAAAATGTAGACGGTTTGTGGGCTGGTTCGGCCCGGTTCCGCGACAGCTAAGGAGGGAGGCCCACAGGCCCACACCCCGGACAAGGGGAAGGGGGAAAGGGAAAAGGGAGATGAGCCCCAAAAAAGAAACAAAACGGCGGCAACGATCTGAGGAGGAAAAGCTAATTTACTAAATAAGATATTAAGAAGTAAAACAACACAATATAATACAATACAATTGGAACTGAGCCCAATGAATCAAACAAAATGGGCAAGAGAGAGAGAGAGTGTCTGAAAAACCGAAGGCCTTAGGCTAGCGTTGAAGGCGATACGGCAGCGAGCACCCACTGCTGAGTCGATCCCAGGGGAGAAAGAGAGTGTCCCGTGACCGCAGACCGTTTTTATCTTTTTTCCCTTAGAGCGGAAAACATGTAAAAATACAAAGCATCGCAAAGTCCTCTGGGGAATGTAGTTCTCCCTCTCTTCTGAAACAGGCATATCCATAACTATTGATGATCCACAGAGATGTAGCATTAACTCTCTAACTCCCAATACACCACGTGATGTTATGATGTGGAATATCAACAACACAACAAAAAATCATAAAACCATGACATTCCATCCCTTATTCAACATCATTACATCATGCTAAATATATATATTATATATATATATTATACACATAGAATTACTGAGGACTCTCTCCAGACATCAAATTCCCTTGTGGTACACATTGAACATCCCCATTCTTCTGCATCACCCACCAGGTAGACCCAGGTCCCTGAGCAAAGATAGTTCCACGGAGAGGTTTGCCCTCTCCAGAAGCTGGAAGGATCCAAACTGCTTTTCCCAACATGTTCTTTACATGCACTACAGGGACCTTATCTCCCTCTACAGTAGGCAGAGAGCTGGATTGGGCAGGACCATCGCGATTGATGCATCCTCGACTGTTGACCAACCAGGTGGCTTCTGACAAATTCTTCTCCCAATGCTTAAATGTTCCACCACCCATTGCTTTCAACATTGTTTTTAGCAGTCCATTGTACCTTTCAGTCTTACCAGAAGCTGGTGCGTGATAGGGGATATGATAAATCCATTCAATGCCATGATCTTTGGCCCAAGTATTTACAAGAGAATTTTTAAAATGAGTCCCATTATCTGACTCAATTCTTTCTGGAGTGCCATGTCGCCACAGGACTTGTTTCTCGAGACCTAAGATGGTGTTTTGGGCGGTAGCATGGGGTACTGCATATGTTTCAAGCCACCCACTAGTTGCCTCCACCATGGTGAGCACATAACTCTTACCATCGCGAGTTCGTGGCAAGGTGATATAATCAACCTGCCACGCCTCCCCATATTTATACTTTTGCCATCGCCCTTCCCCCCAAAGAGGTTTCATCCTCTTGGCTTGTTTAATTGTGGCGCATGTATCACAGTCATGGATAACCTGTGCAATAGCGTCCATAGTTAAGTCCACCCCTCGGTCTCTAGCCCATTTATATGTTGCATCTCTTCCTTGATGGCCCGAGGTCTCATGGGCGCACCGAGCTAGAAATAATTCACTCTTATATTGCCAGTCCAAGTCTACTTGAGTCACCATAACGTTGGCAGCTTGATTTACCTGATGGTTATTCTGTTGTTCTTCAGTTGCCCGTCTCTTAGCAACATGAGCATCTACATGGCGCACCTTTACAACCATATTCTTTACTCGGGCAGCAATATCTTTCCACAGTTCAGCAGCCCAAATAGGTTTACCCTTCCGTTGCCAGCCATTCTGTTCCCATTGCTGTAACCACCCCCATAAAGCATTTGCCACCATCCATGAGTCAGTGTAAAGATAACGCACTGGCCACCTCTCTTATTCAGCAATATCTAAGGCCAGTTGGACAGCCTTTACCTCTGCAAATTGGCTTGATTCTCCTTCTCCTTCAGTGGCCTCTGCAAGTCATTGCATGGGGCTCCACACAGCAGATTTCCATTTCCGGTGCTTTCCCACAAAGCGACATGATCCATCTGTGAACAGGGCATATCTCTTTTCATCTTCTGGTTTTTTATGGTTCTGTTTTCTGTTTTATGTTTTCTGGTTCATTATACGGTGGGGCTTCTTTAGCACGGGACACCTCCTCTGCTGGTATTGTTCCAAACTTTTTACCTTCAGGCCAGTCCATGATCACCTCCAGGATTCTTGGACGGTTGGGGTTCCCCATCCGAGCTCGCTGTGTAATCAGCGCAATCCACTTACTCAAAGTGGCATCAGTAGCATGATGGGTGGAGGGAACCTTTCCTTTGAACATCCAGTTCAGCACTGGCAGTCGAGGTGCCAAAAGGAGCTGCGTTTCAGAACCGATTACTTCGGAAGCAGCTCGAAACTCCTCATACGCGGCTAAGATCTCCTTCTCAGTTGGAGTGTAGCGCTCCTCAGACCCCCTGTATGCTCGACTCCAGAAACCAAGGGGTCGGCCTCGGGTCTCTCCAGAAGCTCTTTGCCACAAACTCCAAGTGGGACCTTCCTTTCCAGCAGCAGTGTAGAGGATGTTCTTTACATCCTGTCCCGTCCGCACTGGCCCCAGGGCCACGGCACGGGCTATCTCCTGCTTGATTTGCTCAAAAGCCTGCTGCTGCTCAGGGCCCCACACAAAATCATTCTTCTTCCGGGTCACCTGATAAAGGGGTCTCACAATGAGACTGTAGTTCGGAACATACATTCTCCAAAATCCCACTACACCCAGAAAAGCTTGGGTTTCTGTCTTACTGGTGGGTGGAGACATGGCAGTAATTTTGTCAATCACATCTGTTGGGATGTGACGACGTCCATCTTGCCACTTTATACCTAGGAACTGGATTTCCTGTGCAGGCCCTTTCACTTTGCTTCGCTTAATAGCGAAGCCAGCTCGCAGGAGGATCTGGATTATTGTCTCTCCTTTCTCAAAAACTTCCTCTGCTGTATTGCCCCATACAACAATGTCGTCGATGTATTGTAAGTGCTCAGGAGCACCGCCCTGTTCCAATGCGGTTTGAATCAACCCATGGCAAATGGTTGGGCTGTGCTTCCACCCCTGGGGCAAACGGTTCCAGGTGTACTGAACGCCCCTCCAGGTGAAAGCAAACTGTGGCCTGCATTCTGTGGCCAAGGGAATTGAAAAGAAGGCATTGGCAATGTCTATGGTGGCATACCACTTGGCTGCTTTTGACTCCAGTTCCTACTGGAGTTGTAGCATGTCTGGCACAGCAGCACTCAGTGGAGGTGTGACTTCATTCAGGCCACGGTAATCTACCATCAGCCTCCATTCTCCACTGGCATTACGCACCGGCCATATGTGGCTGTTAAAAGGAGAGTGAGTTTTACTGATCACTCCCTGGCTCTCTAGCTGACGGATCAAGTTATGAATGGGGAGCAAGGAATCCCTGTTAGTGCGGTACTGCCGTCTGTGCACCGTTTTTGCAGCAATCGGTACCTGTTGCTCTTCCACTTGTAGCAACCCCACAACAGACGGATCTTCTGACAGGCCAGGCAAAGCAGACAGCTGCTTAATGTCATCTGCATCCACAGCAGCTATTCCAAAAGCCCATCGATACCCTTTGGGATCCTTAAAATATCCCCTTTTGAGGTAATCAATACCAAGTATACATGGAGCCCCTGGGCCAGTCATAATAGGATGTTTTTGCCAGTCTTTACCAGTGAGGCTTATTTCAGCCTCCAACACAGACAATTCCTGAAAGCCCCCAGTCACTCCAGAGATATGAATCAATTCTGTCCCTTTATAATTTGAAGGCATTAAAGTACATTGTGCACCAGTATCCACCAGTGCCTCATATTTCTGTGGTTCTGATGTGCCAGGCCATCGAATCCACACAGTCCAGTACACTCTATTATCCCTCTCCCTCCTCTGGCTGAGGGCAGGGCCCCTCTATTCGTTACCTGTAGTGATAGGTATAACTTCACTAGTAGTTGGTCTGTGTTGTAATTCTCTCACCCGTGCACGCAGTGCAGGGGTGGGTTTTTGATGCCATTCCTTCATATCTTCTCCATTTGCACATAAGTAACTCCACAAAGCCGCGCGTGACATGAAGTTAGTGAAGTTAGTGCTGTCATTTGCTCGAGCAGGACGGCGTTTGCTTCTGATAGCTGCAACCGATTCAACCCTATCAATCAGTCGGGATAATTTTCCCAATATATCTTCCATTTGTCCTTCTAACTTTGTTATGGCTGAAATGGACGCGTATGGCGGCGGAAATTTTTGTTCGAAGTTTTGAAGTGTAAGAATTAGTTCAAAAACTGGGGGTTTTCTGTCTTTGTCCTCATATCTGTTGAACGTTGTCACTAGTGTACCGGCGTACCTTTCTGGTGCTGTCTTTGAAAGCTTCTGACATATTTCAGGTGTACTCCTTACTTTCTCCGGATCATGGTCCCGATCATCAGGATCAAACGTGGGATCATACAGCATTTCCGCCACAGCTGTTTCTCTCAAATACTGGATGCCTTCCTCAATAGTTTTCCATCTTTTCACTTTAGGTGCCAGGTCACTCTTGTAGGGATATCTTTCTCTCACAGCTACTAGCATTCGTTGCCAGAGGCTGTCGATTCCATCCATATACCTGCTGATCCCTCTGTCGACAGCCGGATCTCGGGCAATGTTTCCTACTTGGCGAGCTTCGTTACTATCAAGGGACACACTGTTGGCCCCATTGTCCCAACACCGAAGCAACCAAGTGACAATACTCTCATCCGGACGTCGAACAAACTCCTTTCTTGAGCCTTGGATCTCAGACATTTTCATGGGCCGACGAAATGTGGTAACTCTGACTCTCTCCTCATCTTCATCATCACTATCTTCTCCATGTCTCTCACTTTTCTTTGTTGCCTTTCTCGATGGTGGTGGGGTTGTGCCCTCTCCCTCGCCTGGATCTTCCTCTTCTTTCATCACCTCTTCTTTGCGTTCTAGGCGCGAGGACACACGTTTCCATTTCTGGCCTTCCACAGGGGCAACTAACTGATACTGGTGCATCCTTTGGCTGGTCAGGTGTGACCGGGAGGTTTTCCTCTTTGGTTCGGGCCTCAGTTTGGACACTCTCTCTCTTCATAATAGTATATAAACCTCGGTAAGCATAAGCCAAGCCTCAAATAAGCTGTTCCACCTCAGATCTTCCTGAGCCGCAACACCCTTTGCTCAGATACAGGCCTAGCTCCTCAGGATCCTGCAAGTGTTCAGGAGCGAAATCCCAGGGCAACAGGGGTCCCCATGCTTCTAATTTCTTTCCTAAAACTCTCCACTCTCCCTGCCATTCAACATTCTCTGTTTTTGGGAGAAGCTTCCTGCACATTATGTAAAGTGCTATTACATGCAGGAGGACTAGTATCACAATCATTAACACCATCCCTAAGCTGTAATCTTGAAAATTAATAGGAAACTGAGAGGGGAACCTGGACACCCATTCAAACATCATATGGTTTGTTAACATATTATCGTTTGTTTCATTAGCCGGGCTGCCTTGGTATCCGGCAAGTGCCTCCATCACTGCTTTTAGTTTATCATACAGGGACCAGACCCAGTGGAACAGAATGGCAAACTTAACCACGTTCCAGTACGTTTTGAGCATTAAAAGGGAAAAAGTGGTGAAGTACAATCCCTGTAAGGGCAGTTTTAACAGAAACAGACATTCTTTTACTAAAACAACCTGGCAGTACCCAAAAGAAGTTTACAAATATCCCAGAACAACTGGCAGTACGCCCGGACTTCAAGGTCGTGTTTTATCGTACAGCACTTGCAGTACAGATAAGCTTGCTAACAGGAGACAGACATTCACTCTAAAACTATGTCTCTGCCCGGCTAGCTCAGTCGGTAGAGCATGAGACTCTTAATATCAGGGTTGTGGGTTCGAGCCCCACGTTGGGCGCCAATAATGTAGATGGTTTCTGGGCTGGTTCGGCCCGGTTCCATGACAACTAAGGAGGGAGACCCAGAGGCCCACACCCCGGACAAGGGGAAGGGGGAAAGGGAAAAGGGAGATGAGCCCCGAAAAAGAAACAAAACGGCGGCAACGATCTCAGGAGGAAAAGCTAATTTACTAAATAAGGTATTAGGAAGTAAAATAACACAATATAATACAATACAATTGCAACCGAGCCCAATGAATCAAACAAAATGGGCAAGAGAGAGAGAGTGACCGATAAACCGAAGGCCTTACGCTAACGCTGAAGGTGATACGGCAGCGAGCACCCACTGCTGAGTCGATCCCAGAGGAGAAAGAGAGTGTCCCGTGACCGCAGACCGTTTTTATCTTTTTTCCCTTAGAGCGTGTCAACGGTTTACCGGGCTGGATCAGCCCAGTTCTGTGACGATTGGTGTGGGGGACCCGCAGACCCACACCCCAGGAAAGGGAAAGGGGGAAAGGGAAAAGGAAAAAGGGAGTTGGGCCAAGAAACAAAACAGCGGCAACGATCTGAGGAGGAAAGCTAATTTACTAAATAAGATATCAGAAAGCAAAATAACACAATATAATACAATATAATTGGAATTGAAGCTAATAAATCAAATAAAATGAGCAAGAGAGAGTGTCCGATAAACCGAAGACCATACGCTAACGCTGAAGGCGATACGGCAGCGAGCACCCACTGCTGAGTCGATCCCAGAGGAAAGAGAGTGTCCCGTGACCGCAGAGGGTTTTTATCTTTTCCCTCTGAGCGGAAAATACGTAAAAATGCAAAGCATCGCAAAGTCTTCTGGGGAATGTAGTTCTCCTCTTCTGAGACAGGTATACCCGGAAATATCAATGATCTATGGAGTTGGAGTATTAACTCTTTAACTCTTAATGCACTACGTGTTGTTATGATGTGGAATACCAATACCAAAAAATCATAAAACCATGACAGAGTGGAAAACACGTAAAAATACAAAGCATCGCAAAGTCCTCTGGGGAATGTAGTTCTCCCTCTCTTCTGAAACAGGCATATCCATAACTATTGATGATCCACAGAGATGTAGCATTAACTCTCTAACTCCCAATACACCATGTGATTTTATGAAGTGGAATATCAACAATACAACAAAAAATCATAAAACCATGACACCTTCCAATCACACTCACTTGTGCTGATCAATCAGTGATCAATCAGGTGAGGTGATCAATCAGTGGTTCAGGCCCTGATTCAACAGTTCCCATACACTCCACCCCTTCACGACATGAACCACTGATTTTGGAACTATAGGGTGAGCCCTCCTTAATACAGAGACCCAATACATCGTGACGCTTTACATAATAACCCGTCGCGATGCATATCGATGCAATCTGGGATGAGTGATGATCAGCATATGGCTCGTGTTCTTCCTTGGGCCACTGCTTGGTAGTGTCTACTGGAAGCATGCGGTCACGTTGTGCAGCTCCGTCCTACTCTTCATCAGTCCCGGGTAGACCATCACCGGATGTTGCACATGATCTTATAGCAACTCTGGAACACTTCAACAGTATTTGGTTCCCTCCGATGACTCACAGACTCACGGGGAGTAATATAGATGTTTCAAAGGTACCAAGAGGGGGAGGTCTGCCCTCCAGGGTAAGATACAGGCCGTATTCCTGTCTTGGGTCAACACTTCAGCTTGTACAGGGGCATGCCCTGGCCGCCTGTACCAAACCTTTTGTCCAGATGTCTGTGGCTGCACGATTATATCAGGCACCAAAGGGGGTGTCCTGATCTGCCACAGAGACATGATAGGGGTTCCTTCAGCAATAAAGACTGGAGTGTTGACCACAATATCAGTAGGCCATGTACCAATTACCGGAGGGACTACCGAACCCCCCACCTCCAATAATCTCCCCCAAGGTGTTGTTTCAGGCAATGACCTCGGTCTCATTTTGGAGCAGGCATCACAGTCTCAGCATGCTCGAGCAACATCCGATAATTGTGTAGGCAGTCCCCATGCTTTGGCAGCTGCCCACATGGTCTTCTGTCCAGCATGCCGCAGCTTTTGATGTAACCAGTAGGCAATGTTCTCAGATGGTGAGTTCTCAACCCATCTAACTCGGGCCAGTGTGTCGGCTTCCACATAACTGTAGGGGTCGGTGACCAGAAACGTGGTAGACACGTACAGTTCTGTGTTTGACTGTATTCCATATGTCTAACCACATATCTTTGCCCCAGATCGGTCGGGAGTGAATAGTCCAGGCCTGGGTAGCCCACTGTGTGATCCAAAGAGTGAGCCCCCGGTACACAGCCCAACTATCTGTGCAGATATTCAGGATACCGTCACCAGGTTCTTGGGTCATAACCATCCACACGGCCCGCAGCTCTGCCCACTGGCTGCTTTGACCATCCCCCTCTTCAAACCATATTGTATCGGTAGCGGGATGGTATGCTACTGCTCTCCACTTGCTTGGGTTGCCCTTGCTGGACCCATCCGTGTACCTGGCATCTGCAGGAATGGGATATTTTCCTTCCTGGACGGGACTCTTCTGTGGCGGAGCAACCAAGGTTTGTTTTGGTGCATCACTGTGATACGTCACTGGGCCTAGAATCTTTTGGAGCTCTTCTTTCAACGGTGAGGAAGACAGATTACTCCTCTGGCTGAGATAGGCGACCCATCGTGCCACCGTCTGTGCCTGGGCCACCCCTGTCTTAGGAAGGTGGGTCAGATCTCTTACCCACCCCTGAATTGGAAGAGTGGTCTTCACTATGACTTCGGCCGTCTGGGTTATTGGCTCTACCGCTTGTAACGCGGTATAGGCAGCCAATAGCTGTTTTTCAATCATACTATATCTTTCTTCTGCTCCGTGCCAGACCTGAGACCAAAATCCAATGGGGGTCCGAACAGAACTCTGACGTTGCCACAGGCCCCAGCCAAAGCCATCCTGAGTAACATGAACATCCAATTCAGCTGGGAGGGTAGGATCGAATATACCCAATGCCTGGGCTTGTTTCACCGCCTGTTTTGCTTGCTGGAAAGCATCCTGCTCTGTTCTCCCCCAATCCCATGATTGGCCCTTTTTTGTGAGTCTATACAAAGGTCTCAGCAGCTGCGCCAAATGAGGTATAAAGGAACGCCAGTATCCCAATATACCTAGAAATTCCTGCAGCTGCTTTGGTGTTGTAGGGACTGGGAATGCCTGAACCTTATCTATGATGGCACTGGGTAGCACTTTGGTCTTTCCTGACCAGACTACCCCCAGAAATTTTACGGACAGGCCTGGACCTTGCACCTTTTGAGGACTGATAGCCCATCCTCTTTCATTTAGGTAGGAGGTTAATGAATCTGCTGCCTCTCCTACTGCTTCCAGTGAGTCGGATGTTAACAGGAGATCATCAATGTAGTGGTATAGGTTGACGTTATTATTAGGTTTCCTCCAATTAGCTAGGTCACGCGCCACCAAGTTATGACAGTGTGTTGGTGAGTGCACGTACCCCTGTGGCAGGACCTGAAAGGTCCACTGCCTGCCTCCCCATGTGAACGCAAATTGATCTTGCGATTCTTTGGCAATCAGGATACTAAAAAATGCATTTGCCAATGCATTTTTGTATGGT
The DNA here is from genome assembly GCA_036925125.1 of Oreortyx pictus. Taxonomy (NCBI): domain Eukaryota; kingdom Metazoa; phylum Chordata; class Aves; order Galliformes; family Odontophoridae; genus Oreortyx; species Oreortyx pictus. Next base: position 12,206,268 of record JAUPFR010000020.1, on the reverse strand, counting down.
CGCACGGAAGGGCGGCGTGACCTTATTTAATTCCCTATAATCAATCTACTGTCATTCTCCATGTTCCATCCGACTTCCGCACTGGCCATATGGGGGAATTATATGGACTATGTGCAGGTCTTATAATACCTACTTTTTCTAGTTCCTGCACCGTCTTTGATATTTCTTCAAGGTCCCACGGGAGTCTATACTGTCTTACATTAGTAATCCGGCATGGTTTCGGGAAACAAATGGGCTCATGTTTCGCATGGCCCCTCAATACTGTCTGTATCGCCTGGATACTAATGTACCTCTGTTGAAGTCTGAACTCTCCCACAGTTGTCTGGAGAGCCAGACCCCATAAAATGTCTATGCCCAAGATGTATTCTGGGATTGGGGCAATCGACACTTTATACTCCCGGGGTGGGAGACGCCCAACCCCCAATTTCAGCCATGTTTGGGTGACTGGAATGGTCTGTCCCCCAAACCCACCAATCATCACTCTACTGCCCTTAAACTCTGTTGGGTCTCCATATATAATTGATGTTTGCGCACCAGTGTCTACTAGAGCCATCACCTTTTGAACATTCTTCTCCGACCAAAAGATGTCTAATTCTACATAGGGCCTCCGGACACATCTGGAGGCCCTAAGGGGACCAAAGTCCTTCGTTACTCCATGAAGTCGGCTAAATCTAAGTCTTTTACCGCAGGTGGTTCAGGCATTGTATCCCGTGACACCTGTGGATGTTTCTTCCTTCTATTTGGGACTATAAAGTCAGCCAAATTCCAGGTTGTCGTTGGTGCTGCCTGTATTATTCATACTCCCGATTTTCTGGGAGTACTCTGAAATTTTTGATTGTTTCTAAGCTGTTTCCAGAGCTGTAACAAGACATGGTTGGGTTTCCCATTGATTTTAGCAAAGGCAACCCCGGCCCGTATAAGATCATTGAACATGGTCTTCCGGGATACCCGTATGGGGCCCGATTGGGGTATCCGTGGGACAGGCTTCTTAGTTTTAATCGGGAAGGCCTCAGCTTCTTCTACCATACGGACATTGCACCTTGTTCTTATGCGCTCCGTTTCCCCAAGGTCTGCTACCAACTGGGCTGCCTGTTGGACGATAGCCTCCAAAGCCACCAAGGGGTTTAGTATGGAGACCAAAGTCCCATAAAGGTGAGAGGGAGCTTGCTGTAGAATTAGGTCTCGCATACCTGCCGTAAATTTTTCTGTATCAGGGCTTTCAAAGGTCTCTGAATACAGAGCCTCCCTCATACCCAGTTCCCGGATGTATGTTTGGAGGTCCTCCATAGAGGACCATAAACCGGCATTGAGTGGAATGTCAGATTTGTTGGGCCACATTAAGTGGCATGCTGCCATCAACCAATCTATAATAGAATGATTCTCATTAGTATAGTGGATGGCAGCATATAATCTTTGCCTCAGGGCTGGGTATATAGTTATAGATGCCAGTTTTGACATCTCTGTCCCACTGACTAACACTTTCAGCTCCTGCATCCCATAACCTCAGGAGCCATGATGGTATGCTTTCTCTTGCATTTTGATGGAATCATTGTACTAGGTCCATCAACTCATTTGCTGTATATGGGCGCGCTGTCAGATGCAAGCATGTTTCAGCAGGGGGCCATTGGTCAGGAGGCACTCCCGCTGGTCTATCTTGCATTTTATTTGTTTTTTGAGTTATGATTGGTCGGATCTCAAACGGATCCTCCAGAGACAGAGCTTCGAGATCTGATTTAGAAATCTTTTTTTCTGAAACATCGAGGTCCGCTACTTCAGGGACCTGGGTGTCCTCCACCGATATGGTACAAATTTGTCTTTGTTGGCACATCTAGTCCAGGTTTCTTGGCTACTAATGTGCCCAACTGTTGTTCCAACTTTTCAATTCGATCACCTAACATTTGATTTTCAGAGTCTATGTTTGTATTTCTTATTTCCAGTTTATATAAGGCCATTATTAGAGGCCAAGCCACAGCAGAAGCAGCTAGCCAACGTTCTTCTGTAACTAGTATGTCCTTATCTAGACCTTGAAAATAATCTGTCAGCCAGGCTGGAGAAGGAGAAACAGTCCCTGTAACCTGCAGGCGTCCCCATTTTTCAATAACGGTGGCAAGACCGTAATACGATGACCCCTTAAATCCTGGAATTTGACCAGGAATTGTTTGGTCTAGGGGAGTAACGTTCTCCCCCCTGTCCCATTTGAAAATGTTCCAAATGAAAGACATGGTTAATTATTGTATATATATATATATTTATATATATATATATACACACATACACACACACAATATTTTTTTTAAGCCTGCCTGATTCGCCAATTGTAGGTCAAATAACCCCCAAGAATAGCACCCAAAAGAAATAGTGCCAAAGATGGTATATTTTAGATGGGCTTAAGTAGATGGCATACAGACAATTAATAAGGAAAGAGTGGCTCACCTTTGAAGATGGCCAAGACTTGCTAATAACTCCACTAGGGAGGGATCTCTCAATCAGAGATCCTTCCCTGGTGGTGGTCAGCCCTTAAATGGGGTCTTGGGAGAGGTGGAGTCAAACTCCACCCCTTCCAATCACACTCACTTGTGTCCCTGTGGCTGACCCAGTGCTCGCCTCAGGTGATCAATCAGTGGTTCAGGCCCTGATTCAACAGTTCCCATACACCTGCTATGCTATAATGGCTCCCAAGTTATTAGAACATCCTTCACATAGTTCTCTTCTGTGATGGGTACACCCATAACTACTGTTGATCCATGGAGCTGGAACATTGACTCTTTAACTCCCAGTGCACTACATGATGTTATGCGGAATACCAATATCAAAAATCATAAAACCACGACACCACTAAATCAGGCACTAGATTCAGTTGCTCAGGGCCTCATCTAACCTGTCCCTAAACACCTCCAGGAATGAATATACACAATTTCTTTGGACAGCTTGTTCCAGTGCGTCACCAGCCTTTGAGTGAAAAATTTCGCTCTGACATCTAATCTAAATCTTCCCTCTTTTAGTTTATAGATTCATAGATTCATTAGGTTGGAAAGGATCTACAAGATCATCTAGTCCAACCATCCTCCTACCACCATCCCTACCCACCAAGCTACTAAATCAAATTCCCTTAGCACCTCATCTAAACGCTTCTTGAACAGTGCTAGGGATGGTGCCTCAACCACCTCCCTAGGCAGGCCATTCCAGTGCCAGACCACTCTTTCAGAGAAAAAATGTTTCCTCAAATCTAATCTAAATCTTCCCCGACGCTACTTGTGGCCATTCCCTCTCGTCCTGTCATTAGTTATCTGGGAGAAGAGGCCGACCCCCTCCTCACCACAGCCCCTCTTCAGGAATTGGCAGAGTGCAATGAGGTCTCCTCTGAGCCTCCTTTTCTCCAGACTAAACAGTCCCAGCTTCCTTGTCTGCTCCCCATAAGACCTGTGCTCCAGACCCCTCACCAGTTTTGTTGCCTTTCTCTGAACATGCTCCAGGGCCTCAATGTCTCTCTTGTAGTGAGGGTGCAAAACTGAACACAGTACTCGAGGTATGGCTGCACCAGAGCTGAGTACAGGGGGATGATCACCTCCCTGCTCCTGCTGGCTACACTATTCCAGGTAGACCACATCAACAGCCTTTCCCTCATCTACCAGTCTGGTCACCCAGTCATACAAGGAGATGAGGTTGGATAAGCACGACCTGCCCTTTGTGAACCCGTGCTGGCTGGGTCTGATCCCCTGATTGCCACGCACGTGCCGTGTGATCTCCCTCAAGATCAACTGCTCCATAACTTTTCCTGATACCGAGGTCAGGCTGACAGGCCTGTAGTTCCCCGGATCTTCCTTACAGCCTTTCTTGTAGATGGGAGCAAGCCTCCAATCTTGTGGGCCCTCTCCAGATGACCAGGAATGCTGATAGATGGTAGAAAGCAGCTTGGCAATCACCTCTGCCAGCTCCCTCAGCACCCTTGGGCGGATCCCATCTGGTCCCATGGACTTGTGGCAGTTCAGATGGAGGAGCAGGTCTCTGACTGTCTCAGCTAGGATCACAGGGGGTGTATTATGTGCTTCGTCCCAGACTTCCAGGTCAGGGCAAAAAGTACCCTGAGGATAACTGATCTGTCTATTAAATACAGACGTGAAGAAGGCATTGAGAACCTCAGCCTTTTCCTTATCCTCTTGTTGTGGTTTTTTGGTTTTGATGCCGGTATTCCACATCAGAACATCATGCAGGCAGTGAAGGAGTTAATGCTGTGGGGAGCAGCAGAGGGGCGGAGCTGGGCACCGGATGCCAGGCCCTGCTCAGCTCTTGGCGCGTGCTCTCGGCTGCATACAAAAAATTCAGCACGTGTGTTTCCTCTGCAGTTCCTCCCTAACGTAAGCTCCCGGTTTCTGGTTTGGAAACTTTGTCTCTCTCTCTCTCAATTGTTCAATTTTATTAGATTTAGTAAAGTTACCGTTCCTTCTCAGATCGTGCCGTTGTTTTTTTTTACAGACTCATCTATTCCCTCTGTTTCCCCCTCCCCCCCGGAGCGCACGGCTCCGCTGGTTCGGCCGCGTGGCCACTGACGGTGCAGTTTTTTTTTCTTTCTTCCCTTTCTCTCTCCCTTCTCGGTTTCCCTTGGGTTACTGTCGCGGATAACACCGTGACACATTATTGGTGGAGAATGCGGGCAATGCAGTATTTGTACTCCACTGTAAAACTGGTGCTAAGTGGACTAAGGGTTTTCATGCACCTTAGAGCATGTTGGCGTCTCTTTAAGCTCCTCATGTTCAGCACCGGAGTCATATATGCATACAGCTGCTTTAGTGTGCTAATGAGGTTACCTCCGTCCTGCCTAAACACCCTGGCTAATGTGACAGATTATACGGCATTTGGATTGGTTTCCAGGTACTCCTTTCGGGTTTTTACCTATGTTCAAGATGTCAGCCTGGCAGTTGTGTTATCCATTTTCCTGAATGTACTCTGTGCAATGGTATTTTACATCCAGTGGAGGAAGCCTTCCCCCAAACCAGAGAGTGTTGAATGGCAGGGAAGGTGGGAAAAAATAGGAAAGAAATTAGAAGCGTGGGGACCCCCGGTGCTATGTGATTTTGATCTTGAGCACCTGCGGGATCCTGAGAAATTCAGTGAGTGTTTAGGTAAGGAGTCATGTGACTCAGAAAGATCTGAGAAGGAATGGATTGTTTGGGGCTTGGCTTGTGCTTATCGAGCTATAATTGATATTCTGGAGAGAAATGGTTTCCAAACCGAGGTCCAAAGCAAAAATGGAAACCTCGAGATTAAACCTGACCAATCACAGAAAGCACCGGCATCCGTGTCGGTTGCCCCTGTGGAAGGCCAGAAATGGAAACGAGTGTCCTCGCGACTAGAACGGAAAGAAGAAGAAGCAGAGAAAAAAGAGGAAGATCCAGGTGAGGGGCCCTCCTCAGCACCACCACCACCACCACCACCTAAAAAGGCCACTAAGAAAAGTGAGAGACATGGAGAGGACCGTGATGAGAAAGAAGAGGAAGACCCAGGTGAGGGGCCCTCCTCAGCACCACCACCACCACCTAGAAAGGCCACTAAGAAAAGTGTGAGACATGGAGAGGACAGTGATAATGAAGAAATCACCATTACCACTATTCGTCGGCCCCTAAAGATGACTGAAATCCAAGGTTCAAGAAAGGAGTTTGTACGGCGCTCGGATGAACCTGTTGTCACCTGGTTGCTGCGGTGTTGGGACAACGGTGCCAGCAGCGTGTCCCTAGATGGCAACGAAGCCCGCCAACTGGGAAGCATTGCTCGAGACCCAGCTATCGACAGAGGGATTAGTAGATGTCTGAGTGGAGTTGCTACCCTCTGGGAACGAGTACTAGTGGCTGTAAAGGAGAGATTTCCTTACAAAGACGATCTGGAGCCTAAGGTGGAAAGATGGAATACTGTGGAGAAGGGCATCCAATTTTTGAGAGAAATGGCTGTAGTAGAGATGCTGTACGATCCTAGTTTCGTCCCTAACAATCCACACCAGGACCGTGATCCTGAGAAAGTATGGTGTAAAGCTGATGTATATCGGAAGCTCTCAAAAACAGCACCAGAAAGGTACGCAAGTACACTGGTAGCGACGTTTAATATACTCGAGGGCCGAGAGAGAAGACTCCCATTTCATGAAGTGATTACTACACTTCAAAACTTTGAACAGCAACTTCCGCCATCACACGTTTCCATTGCAGCTGTATCAACGGTAGCAGGAGAAGTCGGTGAAATAAAGAAGATACTGAAAATCATATTGGAGGAATTGTCCTTGCTGATGAACAGGGATGTACCTGCATCAGTGTCAGAAACACCTGATGAAGACGAGGATGACCCAAAGAATCTGGTGAAGGAGCTGATCAAACTGATGAAAGTCTCAGCCATCAAAGGCAACCGCCTCTCTGCTCGAGCAAATGACAGCAGTAACTTCATGTCACGTGTGTCCATGTGGAGCTTCTTACGAGAAAATGGAGAGGACATGAAGAAGTGGCATAAAAAACCCACCTCTGCACTACGAGCACGAGTGAGAGAATTACAGCAGAGATCAGCCACCAACGAAATTGCTCCAGTCTCCGCAGGTAACCAATAGAGGGGCCCTGCCCTCAGCCAGGGGGGGGAAAGGGATAACAGACTGTATTGGACTGTGTGGATTAGATGGCCTGGCACATCAGAGCCACAAAAATATGAGGCACTGGTGGACACCGGTGCACAGTGCACTCTAATGCCCTCGAGTTATAAAGGGACAGAATTGATTTATATTTCTGGAGTGACTGGGGGCTCTCAAGAATTGTCTGTGTTGGAGGCAGAAATAAGCCTCACTGGTAAAGACTGGCAGAAGCATCCTATAGTGACTGGACAGGGGGCTCCATGCATCCTCGGTATTGATTATCTCAGAAGGGGACATTTCAAGGATCCCAAGGGATACCGATGGGCTTTTGGAGTAGCTGCTGTAGATGCAGACAACATTAAGCAGCTGTCTGTTTTACCTGGCCTGTCAGAAGATCCGTCTGTTGTGGGGGTACTGAAAGTAAAAGAGCAGCAGGTACCAATTGCTACCAAAACAGTACACAGACGGCAATACCGCACCAACAGGGATTCCTTGCTCCCCATTCATAATTTGATCCGTCAGCTAGAAAGCCAGGGAGTGATCAGCAAAACCCACTCACCGTTTAACAGCCCCATATGGCCGGTGCGTAAAGCCAGTGGAGAATGGAGGCTGACGGTAGATTACCGTGGCCTGAATGAAGTCACACCCCCACTGAGTGCCGCTGTGCCAGATATGTTGGAACTGCAGTATGAACTGGAGTCAAAAGCAGCCAAGTGGTATGCTACTATTGACATTGCCAATGCATTCTTCTCTATTCCTTTGGCCACAGAGTGCAGACCACAGTTTGCTTTCACCTGGAGGGGTGTTCAGTACACCTGGAACCGTTTGCCCCAGGGGTGGAAACACAGCCCAACCATTTGCCATGGGTTGATTCAGACCACACTGGAACAGGGTGGGGCACCTGAGCACCTCCAGTACATTGACGACATTGTTGTGTGGGGTGGTACAGCAGAAGAAGTTTTTAAGAAAGGAGAGCGAATAATCCAAATTCTCCTGGGTGCTGGTTTTGCTATCAAACGAAACAAAGTGAAGGGACCTGCCCAAGAAATTCAGTTTCTAGGAGTAAAATGGCAAGATGGGCGTCGTCACATCCCAGGAGATGTGGTTGACAAAATCACCAGCATGTCACCACCCACTAGCAAAAAGGAGACACAGTCTTTTCTCGGTGTAGTAGGCTTTTGGAGGATGCATGTCCCGAACTACAGCCTCATAGTAAGCCCCCTCTATCAGGTGACCCGAAAGAAGAATAATTTTGCATGGGGCCCTGAGCAGCAGCAGGCCTTTGAGCAGATTAAACAGGAGATAGCCCGTGCTGTTGCCCTGGGGCCAGTACGGATGGGACAGGATGTAAAGAACATCCTCTACACTGCTGCTGGAGAGAAAGGTCCCACTTGGAGTCTGTGGCAAAGAGCCTCTGGGGAGACCCGAGGCCGACCCCTGGGATTTTGGAGCAGAGCGTACAGGGGTTCAGAGGAGTGCTACACTCCAACTGAGAAAGAGATTTTGGCAGCATACGAGGGAGTTCGGGCTGCCTCTGAAGTAATTGGCACTGAGACGCAGCTCCTTTTGGCACCTCGACTGCCAGTGCTGAACTGGATGTTCAGAGGAAAGGTTCCCTCCACCCATCATGCTACTGATGCCACCTGGAGTAAGTGGATTGCGCTGATTACACAGCGAGCTCGGATGGGAAACCTCAACCGTCCAGGCATGTTAGAGGTGATCATGGACTGGCCGGAAGGCAAGAAATTTGGAATACCACCAGCAGAAGAGGTACCACGCGCAAAAGAGGCCCCACCGTATAACGAACTAACAGAAAATGAAAAGACCTATGCCCTCTTTACTGATGGATCGTGTCGTATTGTTGGGAAACATCGCAGATGGAAGGCTGCTGTGTGGAGCCCCACACGACGAGTAGCAGAGGCCACTGAAGGAGAAGGAGAATCGAGTCAATTTGCGGAAGTAAAGGCTGTCCAACTGGCCTTAGATGTGGCTGAGCGGGAGAGGTGGCCAATGCTGTATCTTTATACTGACTCTTGGATGGTGGCAAATGCTTTATGGGGGTGGTTGCAGCAGTGGGAACAAAATAACTGGCAACGGAAGGGTAAACCCATCTGGGCTGCGGAACTGTGGAAAGACATTGCTGTCCGAACAAAAAAGTTGGGTGTAAAGGTGCGTCACGTAGATGCGCATGTGCCCAAGAATCGAGCTACTGAGGAACAGAGAAATAACCATCAGGTAGATCAAGCTGCCAAGATTGAGGTGTCTCAAATAGATTTGGACTGGCAGAACAAAGGAGAGTTATTTTTAGCTCGATGGGCCCATGAGACCTCAAGGCCATCAAGGAAGGGATGCGACCTATAAGTGGGCTAGAGACCGAGGGGTGGACTTAACTATGGATGCCATCGCACAGGTTATCCATGACTGTGATATATGTGCCATGATTAAACAAGCCAAGAGGATGAAACCTCTCTGGCAGGAAGGGCGATGGCAGAAGTATAAATATGGGGAGGCGTGGCAGGTTGATTATATCACCTTGCCACGAACTCGTGATGGTAAGCATTATGTGCTCACCATGGTGGAGGCAACCACCGGGTGGCTTGAAACATATGCAGTACCCCATGCTACTGCCCGAAACACCATCTTAGGCTTAGAGAAGCAAATCCTATGGCGACATGGAACCCCAGAAAGAATTGAGTCCGATAATGGGACTCATTTCAAAAATTCACTGGTGGATATTTGGGCCAAAGAACATGGCATTGAATGGGTCTATCATATTCCCTACCATGCACCAGCTGCTGGTAAGATCGAGCGCTACAACGGGTTGTTAAAAACCACACTGAAAGCAATGGGTGGGGGAACATTTAAGCATTGGGAGAAAAATCTGTCAGAAGCCACCTGGTTGGTCAACACTAGGGGATCAGTCAACCGAGATGGTCCTACACAATCCAGCGCCCTAAAGACCATAGAGGGAGATAAGGTCCCTGTAGTACATGTGAAGAGCATGCTGGGAAAAGCGGTGTGGGTCCTTCCAGCCTCTGGAAAGGGCAAACCCCTCCGTGGAACTGTCTTTGCACAGGGACCTGGGTGCACCTGGTGGGTAATGGATAAAAATGGGGACGTCCAGTGTGTACCACAAGGGAATTTGATGCTGGGGGAGTGCAGTCTGTGATTCCATGTATATATATATATATATGTATAGATATGTTTGTATGTAATTTACGTTATTACTGTTTTTGGTTCTATATAGATATGTGTTAAGCATGATGTGATGATGTGGAATAAGGGGTGGAATGTTGTGGTTTTGTGGTTTTGATGCCGGTATTCCACATCAGAACATCACGCAGGCAGTGAAGGAGTTAATGCTGTGGGAGCAGCAGAGGGGCGGAGCTGGGCACCCAACACCAGGCCCTGCTAGGCTCTCAGCGGGCTCTCGGCTGCCGTGAAAAATTCAGCACGTGTGTTTCCTCTGCAGTTCCTTCCTAACGTAAGCTCCCAGTTTCTGGTTTGGAAACTTTCTCTCTCTCTCTCTCAATTGTTCAATTTTATTAGATTTAGTAAAGTTACCGTTCCTTCTCAGATCGTGCCGTTGTTTTTTTTTACAGACTCATCTATTCCCTCTGTTTCCCCCTCCCCCCGGAGCGCACGGCTCTGCTGGGGCTGCCCTGTGGCCACTGACGGTGCAGTTTTTTTGTTTTGTTTTTTTTCTTTCTTCCCTTTCTCTCTCCCTTCTCGGTTTCCCTTGGGTTACTGTCGCGGATAACACCGTGACACCTCTGTGGTTACATTCCCTGCCGCATCAAGTAAAGGAGAGAAATTCTCCTTAGTTCTTCTTTTATTGTTAATATATTTGTAAAAGGATTTTTTGCTCTCCTTTACTGCAGTAGCCAGTCTAAGTTCAAGCTGGGCTTTTGCATTTCTAAAAAAATGGAAAAAAATAAAACCATTCCCCCTTGTCCTATCACTATCTACCCATGTAAAAAGTTGATTTTTCTCCTGCTTATAAGTTCCCTTTTAGTATTGGAAGGCCACTGTCATATCTCCTCAAGCATTCTCTCCTCCAGGCTGAAGAAGTCCAGCTCCCTCAGCTTGCCTTCATAGGAAAGGTTCTTCAGTCCTCTGATCATCTAATTCCAACTTTTCAAAAAGTTAACTGACTATTTGGGAATACCACACAGGCACTTGATTCAAAGTGTGTGGGAGAACTTGGGCAGGTACCTAGAGTGATGAGTGATTTCCCACTCCACCCCCAATGGTGTAGGACTTGAAACCTCAAAATCTCAAGAGGCATGAAAACCTGTTGAAGTGACAGAATGCTTGAATAAATGGTGCCTTACCTATAGATCAGAGATGCAACTTAAAGCACTATTGTAAGGCTTGATCTACCCCTACTTATCCTATTTTTGGTACTTGAAGGGCTTGAGAAAGTCTTGATCCGAAGACTTATAAATGGATGCTGGATAAGCCAGTGAACTATAACAGTTGCTCTTATCATCTAGAAGAAAACATAGAAGTCAAATCAGTTAGCAAGAGAAGAAAAAGCTTCTTCTGAGAGGGAGCAGGATGAAGAGTCAAAAGAGGCAGCCCACACTACAATAGAGCGAGCATAAGAACAGTAGGACAAGGCAGAAATGAGTCAGAAACCACTCAATCCTTATCCTCGACTGAGCTGTGAGATATGCAGAAAGATTTTAGATGTTGTCCAGCTGAGCACATTGTCACCTGGCTGCTCTTATACTGGGATAATGCAGCCAGTAGCCAGGAATTAGAGGATGAGAAAGCCAAGCAGACAATTTCCCTCTAGGGAAAGGGCCATTGACAAAGTGATTCAGAAAGCAGCACAAGTCTTCAATCTCTACAGAACTGGGGCACGAAGGAAATGCAAACTTTCAAGGAAGATGTTGAATGCCACCCGTGCAAGTGTGCCACCACAGAAAGAGATATCCAGTAACCAAGTGAATTAGCCATAGCAGAGGTGATCTACAGGTTTTATCTACATGACCAAAGAAAGGTGTCAACGGTTTACCGGGCTGGATCGGCCCGGTTCCGTGACGATTGGTGTGGGGGACCCAGAGACCCACGCCCCAGGAAAGGGGAAGGGGGAAAGGGAAAAGGAAAAAAAGGGAGATGGGCCTAGAAACAAAGCAGCGGCAACGATCTGAGGAGGAAAGCTAATTTACTAAATAAGATATCAGAAAGCAAAATAACACAATATAATACAATATAATTGGAATTGAAGCTAATGAATCAAATAAAATGAGCAAGAGAGAGTGTCCGATAAACCGAAGGCCTTACGCTAACGCTGAAGGCGATACGGCAGCGAGCACCCACTGCTGAGTCGATCCTGAAGGAAAGAGAGTGTCCCGTGACTGCAGAGGGTTTTTATCTTTTCCCTCTGAGCGGAAAATACGTAAAAATGCAAAGCATCGCAAAGTCTTCTGGGGAATGTAGTTCTTCTCTTCTGAGACAGGTATACCCGGAAAATATCAATGATCTATGGAGTTGGAGTATTAACTCTTTAACTCTTAATGCACTACATGTTGTTATGATGTGGAATACCAATATCAAGAATCATAAAACCATGACATTCCACCCCTTATTCCACATCATTACATCATGCTTGATACATATAGAAGAACAATGATTAACATGCATTACATACACACACACACAACATATATATATATAGATGTATATACATGGAATTACTGACTGCACTCCCCCAACATCAAATTCCCTTGTGGTACACACTGAACATCCCCATTCTTCTGCATCACCCACCAAGTGGACCCAGGTCCCTGAGCAAAGACAGTTCCACGGAGAGGTTTGCCCTCTCCAGAAGCTGGAAAGACCCAAACCGCTTTCCCCAACATGTTCTTTATATGCACTACAGGGACTTTATCTCCCTCTACAGTAGGTAGAGAGCTGGATTGGGCAGGACCATCGCGATTGATGGATCCTCGGGTGTTGACCAACCAGGTGGCTTCTGCCAAATGCTTCTCCCAATGCTTAAATGTTCCGCCACCCATTGCTTTCAACATGGTTTTTAACAACCCATTGTATCTTTCAATCTTACCAGAAGCTGGTGCGTGATAGGGGATATGATAAATCCATTCAATGCCATGATCTTTGGCCCAATTATTTACAAGAGAATTTTTGAAATGAGTCCCATTATCTGACTCAATTCTTTCTGGAGTGCCATGTCGCCATAGGACTTGTTTCTCGAGACCTAGAATGGTGTTTCGGGCGGTAGCATGGGGTACTGCATATGTTTCAAGCCACCCAGTGGTTGCTTCCACCATGGTAAGCACGTAACGCTTGCCATTGCGAGATCGTGGCAAGGTGATATAATCAACCTGCCACGCCTCCCCATATTTATATTTTTGCCATCGCCCTTCCCCCCAAAGAGGTTTCATCCTCTTGGCTTGTTTAATTGTGGCGCATGTATCACAGTCATGGATAACCTGTGCAATAGCGTCCATAGTTAAGTCCACCCCTCGGTCTCTAGCCCATTTATATGTTGCGTCTCTTCCCTGATGGCCCGAGGTCTCATGGGCCCATCGAGCTAAAAATAATTCACTCTTATGTTGCCAGTCCAAGTCTACTTGAGCCATCTTAACTTTGGCAGCTTGATCTACCTGATGGTTATTCTGTTGTTCTTCAGTTGCCCGGCTTTTAGGAACATGAGCATCTACATGGCGCACCTTCACAACTATATTCTTTACTCGGGCAGCAATATCTTTCCACAGTTCAGCAGCCCAAATAGGTTTACCCCTCCGTTGCCAGCCATTTTGTTCCCATTGCTGTAACCACCCCCATAAAGCATTTGCCACCATCCATGAGTCAGTGTAAAGATAAAGCGTTGGCCACCTCTCTCGTTCAGCAATATCTAAGGCCAGTTGAACAGCCTTTACCTCTGCAAATTGGCTTGATTCTCCTTTTCCTTCAGTGGCCTCTGCAACTCGTCGTGTGGGGCTCCACACAGCAGATTTCCATCTGCGGTGCTTTCCCACAATGCGACACGATCCATCTGTGAACAGGGCATATCTCTTTTCATCTTCTGGTAGTTCATTATATGGTGGGGCCTCTTTAGCACGTGATACCTCCTCTGCTGGTATTGTTCCAAACTTTTTACCTTCAGGCCAGTCCATGATCACCTCCAGGATTCCTGGATGACTGAGGTTCCCCATCCGAGCTCGCTGTGTAATCAGTGCAATCCACTTACTCCAGGTGGCATCAGTAGCATGATGGGTAGAGGGAACCTTTCCTTTGAACATCCAGTTCAGCACTGGCAGTCGAGGTGCCAGAAGGAGCTGCGCTTCAGTACCAATTACTTCGGAAGCAGCTCGAACCCCCTCGTACGCGGCTAAGCTCTCCTTCTCAGTTGGAGTGTAGCGCTCCTCAGACCCCCTGTATGCTCGACTCCAGAAACCAAGGGGTCGGCCTCGGGTCTCTCCAGAAGCTCTTTGCCACAAACTCCAAGTCGGACCTTCCTTTCCAGCAGCAGTGTAGAGGATGTTCTTTACATCCTGTCCCGTCCGCACTGGCCCCAAGGCCACGGCACGGGCTATCTCCTGCTTGATTTGCTCAAAAGCCTGCTGCTGCTCAGGGCCCCACACAAAATCATTCTTCTTCCGCGTCACCCGAAAGAGAGGGCTCACCATGAGACTATAGTTTGGAACATGCATTCTCCAAAAGCCCAGTACACCCAGAAAAGCTTGGGTCTCTGTCTTACTGGTGGGTGGAGACATGGCAGTGATTTTGTCAGTCACATCTGTAGGGATGTGACGACGTCCATCTTGCCACTTTATACCTAGGAACTGGATTTCCTGTGCAGGCCCTTTCACTTTGCTTCGCTTAATAGCAAAGCCAGCTCTCAAGAGGATCTGGATTATTCTCTCTCCTTTCTCGAAAACTTCCCCTGCTGTATTGCCCCACACAATGATGTCATCAATGTATTGTAAGTGCTCAGGAGCACCACCTTGTTCCAATGCAGTTTGGATCAGCCCATGACAAATGGTTGGGCTGTGCTTCCACCCCTGGGGCAAACGGTTCCAGGTGTACTGAACGCCCCTCCAGGTGAAAGCAAACTGCGGCCTGCATTCTGTGGCCAGAGGAATTGAAAAGAAGGCATTAGCAATGTCAGTGGTGGCATACCACTTGGCTGCTTTTGACTCCAGTTCGTACTGGAGTTGAAGCATGTCTGGCACAGCAGCACTCATTGGGGCTGTGACTTCATTCAGGCCACGGTAATCTACTGTCAGCCTCCATTCTCCACTGGCTTTACGCACTGGCCATATGGGGCTATTAAAAGGAGAGTGAGTTTTGCTGATCACTCCCTGGCTCTCTAGCTGACGAATTAGATTATGAATGGGGAGCAAGGAATCCCTGTTAGTGCGGTACTGCCGTCTGTGCACCGTTTTTGTAGCAATCGGTACCTGTTGCTCTTCCACTTGTAGCAACCCCACAACAGACAGATCTTCTGACAGGCCAGGCAAAGCAGACAGCTGCTTAATGTTATCTGCATTCACAGCAGCTATTCCAAAAGCCCATCGATACCCTTTGGGATCCTTAAAATATCCCCTTTTGAGATAATCAATACCAAGTATACATGGAGCCCCTGGGCCAGTCACAATAGGATGTTTTTGCCAGTCTTTACCAGTGAGGCTTATTTCAGCTTCCAACTTGGTCAGCTCTTGGGAACCCCCTGTCACCCCAGAAATATAGATTAATTCTGTCCCTTGGTGACTCGAAGGCATTAGAGTGCATTGTGCACCAGTGTCCACCAATGCCTTATATTTTTGTGGTTCTGATGTGCCAGGCCATCGAATCCACACAGTCCAATGCACTCTACTATCCCTCTCCCCCACCTGGCTGGGGGGCAGAGGCTATTGTGGCTGGTAGGTACCTCGCCCAGTTCTGAAGTACTGTTCAGACAGGAGGACGTCTTGCTCAGACTGGAGGGTGTCTCTTTCAGGTTGGAGGGCGCCTCGTTCAGACTGGAGACCATCTTGTTGAGACTGAGGGTTATTGAATTCAGACTGGAGGGCATCTCGCTCAGTTTGGAGGGCATCTCTTTCAGGCTGGAGGGCGTCTTTCTCGAACTGAAAAGCGACTTGCTTGGTCTGGATGGTGTCTTGGTCAGACTGGAGGCTGTCTAAAATGGTCAGGAGAGTCTGATTGTCAGCTAAAAGACTCTCTTTCTGGATCTGGACACTATCCCTTTCGGCTCGGAGACTCTCTCGCTCTATTTCAGAAACACTGTGCCTCTCTGGGATAGTGCTGAATAAGGTCTGATTGGCATAAGCCAGACTCCAAATAATTTGAGCCTCCTCAGATCTGTCTGAGCCGCAACATCCCTGTCTCAAATATCTGCTCAAGTTCTCAGGATCTTGCAGGTGCTCAGGGAAAAGGTCCCAGTACGTTTTGAGCATTAAAAGGGAAAAAACAATGAAATGCAGCCCCTTTAAGAGCAGTTTAAAAAGCGAGAGCATTTTTTTTTCTTTTTACTAAAACAAGCTGGCAGCACCCAAAAAAGTTTACAAATATCCCAGAACAAATGGCAGTATGCCCAGACTTCAAGGTCGTGTTATGCCGTACAGTACCAGCAGTACAGATAAGCTTGCTAGCAAGAGACAGAGATTCCCTCTAAGAGTATGTCTCTGCCCGGCTAAGGCAGCTGCTTTGCCCCACGTTGGGCGCCAAAAATGTCAACGGTTTACCGGGCTGGATCGGCCCGGTTCCGTGACGATTGGTGTGGGGGACCCAGAGACCCACGCCCCAGGAAAGGGGAAGGGGGAAAGGGAAAAGGAAAAAAGGAGATGGGCCTAGAAACAAAGCAGCGGCAACGATCTGAGGAGGAAAGCTAATTTACTAAATAAGATATCAGAAAGCAAAATAACACAATATAATACAATATAATTGGAATTGAAGCTAATGAATCAAATAAAATGAGCAAGAGAGAGTGTCCGATAAACCGAAGGCCTTACGCTAACGCTGAAGGCGATACGGCAGCGAGCACCCACTGCTGAGTCGATCCCGAAGGAAAGAGAGTGTCCCGTGACTGCAGAGGGTTTTTATCTTTTCCCTCTGAGCGGAAAATACGTAAAAATGCAAAGCATCGCAAAGTCTTCTGGGGAATGTAGTTCTTCTCTTCTGAGACAGGTATACCCGGAAAATATCAATGATCTATGGAGTTGGAGTATTAACTCTTTAACTCTTAATGCACTACATGTTGTTATGATGTGGAATACCAATATCAAGAATCATAAAACCATGACAAAAGGACATGACAGTGATCCCAGGAGCTAATTGTGTTGGTGTTTGAAGCAAGCCTAACTGGAAATGAGTGGCAAAAGCACCCCCTTGTGACTGGCATGGAGGCCCTGTGCATCCTCAGCATATGATAGGATAATTCAGTAGAGAGGCTACAGAGGATACTTCAAGAACCCAGAAAGATACTGGTGGTGCTTTTGGGTGATTACCCCAGGTACAGAAAAGAGTTGTACCCAACTGTACAGCTTTCTACCTTTCCTGAACTCCTGGAGGATCCTTTCATTGAGGGGTTGCCACATGTGAAATAACAGTAGGTACCAAACTGCCACCATGACAGTTGAACCAATGGCAATTGTAGGGTGGAAAACAAAATGAATAACACCAAATTGAATTGTCATTTAAGATATTTGATATATGGTGTTATTTAGAAAGCTTATCAAGATGGCAAAGGGACAACCAATAATAGGGAAAAGGCTCACCTGTCCCCAAAGATCAAAACTTGGAGGTGAAAACTCCACCAAGAAGGGACCTCTGACAAGAAAGTCTTCCCCTGCAGTGGTCCTTAAATGGAGTCTAGGAGAGGTGGAGTCAGATTCCATCCCTTCTGGTCACACAAAGGTGAATTGTCTTCACCTGTGCTCCCACAGCTGACTCACTGCTCACCTCAGGTGATTAATCAGTGGTTCAGGCTTTGATTTAACAGTTCCCATACAGCAATATTGCACTAAGATTCCCTGCTTCTCATCCATGAGCTGTTTCATTGACTAGATGTCACGCTCCAATTTAAAGGAGGGAGACAAGGTTCTTTAAGATCATGTGTATACCCAGCGTGAGATTAAGAAACAACGGTTCAAATGTCGGTCCGACCAGTTTATTACCAATATTGACCAGGGACATGGGGAAGGCGGACACTGTTAAGGGTGATGGGGAAGGGAAGGCGAGCGATAGGAAAGATAGGAAAGAAGCAAGGATTTGTACAAGCAGGGAAAGTCACCAGTCAGGATCCTAGGGGAGGTCCAGTTGCAAGCGGCTCCGACGGTCTGAGGCCGAAGAGCAGGGGCGGCAGAAGCGGGGAGAACAGCAGCAGCGACGGGCAGCCTTGAGCAGACAGCAGTCGGCCGGAGAAGCAGCGAGAGGTCAGCACCGGGTCCGCACCAGAGAAGCAGCGAGGGGTCAGCACCGGGTCCGCACCGGAGAAGCAGTGAGGGGTCCGCACCGGGGAAGCAGCAAGAGGTCAGCACCAGAGAAGCAGAGAGTGGTCAGCCCCGAGAAGGGGCAGCAGCGAAGGAGGCAACCCCGAGAGGGGCAGCAGTGAACAGTGATCAGCTTGTGAGGTCTCTCCTAAGAGAAGGCCTCTCCAGGCAGCAGCAGTGATCAGCTCGGGAAGTCTCTCCGAAGAGAAAAACTCCCAACAGAAAAAACCCCATACAGAGAAAAAACACGCAATACAGAAAAAACAACACTTCGTGGCTGCAGGACCCCTATATTTATCTTCCAGATTCCTCCAGTCTACGTGACAAATCCCGTGCTAGTGTGTCAGACAAGCGTCTCCTGAGATGGCTGTCTCCCCACGGAGATGAGTACCAAACAAAAGAGTGTTCAGCGGCTGTCGAGCTGCCGCTTATCTCTCTTTCGTTACCCCAGAACGTGCCCATCTGCTTGTCCCTTAAACAAAGGATTTCACAACCTTGTCCAGGACTAGCTTGGACATGTTCAGACACGTTCATCAGCAAACTTTGAGTCAATGGTATTAGAATAGTCTCTTACACTAGAGAACCTAGGAGTGCTCAAAAAGACTAGCTCACCCTTTAATAGTCTCATATGGACAGCGTGAAAGTGGTGGAGAGTGGAGGCCCAAAGTGCACAAAGCCTGAACAAAGTCATACCATTGTCAAATGTTCCAGTACCATTGATGTAGACCTTGAGTGGATCGGCTTCAGACTGGAGGCTTGCACTGAGAGACCCTTCACAGAGAGGAAAAACCATGACAAAACCACAGCAAAACACTGCAAAAAGAAATACATGGAGAGCATGGGAGCCCCCACCCCCCCCAATTTGAGAGAGCAGAGCCCCTGATGAGAGGTGGCTCTGACATGGTGTGGGCAGAGCCAGGAGCCAAACCCCCATGCATACAAAGGCTGTCCCTAGGGAGTGCAGTGATCCAGGAGCCTGGCAAACAGGATAGGAAAACAGGGCGTGACACAGTTTGTGCAGGCAGGGTGATCAGGGAGGGCACAGTCCTTCCCACTGAAGAGGTTAGCCCACCTAACACTCATTGCTTTCTCAGTGGAACTAGACAAGCCATGTTCTCCACTTGGCTGAAAGCCATTGATAAGAATACTGTGGCAACCCAGACTGAGAGCTCACACAAACATCTGGCTGTAGGGAGTGCCTGAGCCTGGCACAAGCTGTGAGGGGTAGCAGGGATACTACTCGTATGTAATGTGAGCAGGTAGATGATCCGCCCTGTCTGGTAGCACAACTAAAGGAGGAGATAGATTAAGAAACATCAGGGAGTATGAAAGGGAGATAGACTGGTGAGCCACTCCTTGGCATCCCTGCAAGACAGGCAAGAGAGGGAGACACACTACAGGTAGTGGTGGATCCCTTGCCCTCTAATAGTGAGACACTGGGAGGGGACCTAGGAAATGAGGAGGAATGGAGATGAGTTCCTGCTTGGAGTGTCAGGCACCCCCCCTCCTGGCCTACCTCACCTTCCTAGGTGCCCTTCTATAAGGCCCTGGATCTCAAAGAACAGATAAGTAAGGATATTGAAGAAAGTCCACGCAGAGGGCTGTCTAGGATGAGAACGGTCATCCCCACACTTCAAGACAGCATCTGTCAAGAATGTGACTGTCATAGAAGAGTCTCTTCTTAGAGAAACTGAGAGCCCAATATGCCAAACTGACCCTAGTCACAGAGAAGTCTGCTGCCTCCCTGGGGCCTGGGTTGGGGACATCACATGGAAGCTCCCTAGTCTGATATAGTCCTCTGATTATTAACTGCTACTGGTATTTCTGACTGTCAGTAATGAGGTTGCAGGGAGAAGCCCAAGGGTTATAGAGTCTTCAGAGCATTAGGGTGGTTAGGAGCTCAAGAGGCTGATGCTATCAGTAGAATTTTTTTTGTTTTATTTTTTTTTATCACGGGGAAGTTTATTCACCACCAGGCCTGTTGGCAATGGATGGGGTTCACCAGGGTGAAAGGGGGAAAAAGGATCTGGACCAGGATTCGGCAGGGCTCATTGATAGGGTTTTAAACTAGGTTTGAAGGGGGGAAGGGAATAAAAATAAAACCAGGCTTGCTAAAGATGAGCCTAGGGGCAACATGTCAGGATAAGAGGTGAGACTGGTAGCCCAGCTGAAGTACATCTACACTAATGCACACAGCATGTTCATTCAACAGTTCCCATACACTCCACCCCTTCACAACATGAACCACTGATTAAGGAACTATAGGGTGAGCCCTCCTTAATACAGAGACCCAATAAATCGTGACGCTTTACATAATAACCCGTCGCGATGCATATCGATGTAATCTGGGATGAGTGATGATCAGCGTATGGCTCGTGTTCTTCCTTGGGCCACTGCTTGGTAGTGTCTACTGGAAGCGTGCGGTCACGTTGTGCAGGTCCGTCCTACTCTTCATCAGTCCCGGGTAGACCATCACCGGATGTTGCACATGATGTTATTGCAACTCTGGAACACTTCAACAGTATTTGGTTCCCTCTGGTGACTCACAGACTCACGGGGAGTAATATAGATGTTTCAAAGGTACCAAGAGGGGGAGGTCTGCCCTCCAGGGTAAGATACAGGCCGTATTCCTGTCTTGGGTCAACACTTCAGCTTGTACAGGGGCATGCCCTGGCCGCCTGTACCAAACCTTTTGTCCAGATGTCTGTGGCTGCACGATTATATCAGGCACCAAAGGGGGTGTCCTGATCTGCCACAGAGACATGATAGGGGTTCCTTCAGCAATAAAGACTGGAGTGTTGACCACAATATCAGTAGGCCATGTACCAATTACCGGAGGGACTACCGAACCCCCCACCTCCAATAATCTCCCCCAAGGTGTTGTTTCAGGCAATGACCTCGGTCTCATTTTGGAGCAGGCATCAAAGTCTCAGCATGCTCGAGCAACATCCGATAATTGTGTAGGCAGTCCCCATGCTTTGGCAGCTGCCCACATGGTCTTCTGTCCAGCATGCCGCAGCTTTTGATGTAACCAGTAGGCAGTGTTCTCAGATGGTGAGTTCTCAACCCATCTAACTCGGGGCAGTGTGTAGGCTTCCTCATAACTGTAGGGGTCGTTGACCAGAAACGTGGTAGACACGTACAGTTCTGTGTTTGACTGTATTCCATATGTCTAACCACATATCTTTGCCCCAGATCGGTCGGGAGTGGATAGTCCAGTCCTGGGTAGCCCACTGTGCGATCCAAAGAGTGAGCCCCCGGTACACAGCCCAACTATCTGTGCAGATATTCAGGATACCGTCACCAGGTTCTTTGGTTATAACCATCCACACGGCCCGCAGCTCTGCCCACCGGCTGCTTTGACCATCCCTCTCTTCAGACCATATTGTATCTGTAGCAAGATGGTATGCTACTGCTCTCCACTTGCTTGGGTTGCCCTTGCTGGACCCATCCGTGTACCAGGCATCTGCAGGAATGGGATATTTTCCTTCCTGGATGGGACTCTTCTGTGGCGGAGCAACCAAGGTTTGTTTTGGTGCATCACTGTGATACGTCACTGGGCCTAGAATCTTTTGGAGCTCTTCTTTCAACTGAGAGGAAGACAGATTACTCCTCTGGCTGAGATAGGCGACCCATCGTGCCACCGTCTGTGCCTGGGCCACCCCTGTCTTAGGAAGGTGGGTCAGATCTCTTACCCACCCCTGAATTGGAAGAGTGGTCTTCACTATGACTTCGGCCGTCTGGGTTATTGGCTCTACCGCTTGTAACGCGGTATAGGCAGCCAATAGCTGTTTTTCAATCATACTATATCTTTCTTCTGCTCCGTGCCAGACCTGAGACCAAAATCCAATGGGGGTCCGAACAGAACTCTGATGTTGCCACAGGCCCCAGCCAAAGCCATCCTGAGTAACATGAACATCCAATTCAGCTGGGAGGGTAGGATCGAATATACCCAA
Organism: Oreortyx pictus; assembly: GCA_036925125.1. Taxonomy (NCBI): domain Eukaryota; kingdom Metazoa; phylum Chordata; class Aves; order Galliformes; family Odontophoridae; genus Oreortyx; species Oreortyx pictus. The sequence continues at coordinate 12,184,246 of JAUPFR010000020.1, read as the reverse complement.
TGCCTGGGCTTGTTTCACCGCCTGTTTTGCTTGCTGGAAAGCATCCTGTTCTGTTCTCCCCCAATCCCATGATTGGCCCTTTTTTGTGAGTCTATACAAAGGTCTCAGCAGCTGCGCCAAATGAGGTATAAAGGAACGCCAGTATCCCAATATACCTAGAAATTCCTGCAGCTGCTTTGGTGTTGTAGGGACTGGAAATGCCTGAACCTTATCTATGATGGCACTGGGTAGCACTTTGGTCTTTCCTGACCAGACTACCCCCAGAAATTTTACGGACAGGCCTGGACCTTGCACCTTTTGAGGACTGATAGCCCATCCTCTTTCATTTAGGTAGGAGGTTAATGAATCTGCTGCCTCTCCTACTGCTTCCAGTGAGTCGGATGTTAACAGGAGATCATCAATGTAGTGGTATAGGTTGACGTTATTATTAGGTTTCCTCCAATTAGCTAGGTCACGCGCCACCAAGTTATGACAGTGTGTTGGTGAGTGCACGTACCCCTGTGGCAGGACCTGAAAGGTCCACTGCCTGCCTCCCCATGTGAACGCAAATTGATCTTGCGATTCTTTGGCAATTGGGATACTAAAAAACGCATTTGCCAAATCCAGGACACAACGGTAGGTCTTGATTACCCTACTGAGTGTGTCCATTAGGGAAGCAATATTGGGTACGGCCGCATGGATGGGCGGCGTGACCTTATTTAATTCCCTATAATCTACTGTCATTCTCCATGTTCCATCTGACTTCCGCACTGGCCATATGGGGGAATTATATGGACTATGTGCAGGTCTTATAATACCTACTTTTTCTGGTTCCTGAACCGTCTTTGATATTTCTTCAAGGTCCCACGGGAGTCTATACTGTCTTACATTAGTAATCCGGCATGGTTTCGGCAAACAAATGGGCTCATGTTTCGCATGGCCCCTCAATACTGTCTGTATTGCCCGGATACTAATGTACCTCTGTTGAAGTCTGAACTCTCCCACAGTCGTCTGGAGAGCCAGACCCCATAAAATGTCTATGCCCAAGATGTATTCTGGGATTGGGGCAATCGACAATTGATACTCCCGGGGTGGGAGACGCCCAACCCCCAATTTCAGCCATGTTTGGGTGACTGGAATGGTCTGTCCCCCAAACCCACCAATCATCACTCAACTGCCCTTAAACTCTGTTGGGTCTCCATATATAATTGATGTTTGCGCACCAGTGTCTACTAGAGCCATCACCTTTTGAACATTCTTCTCTGACCAAATTATCTCTAATTCTACATAGGGCCTCCGGTTACATCTGGAGGCCCTAAGGGGACCAAAGTCCTTCGTTACTCCATGAAATTGGCTAAATCTAAGTCTTTTACCGCAGGTGGTTCAGGCACTGTGTCAACGGTTTACCGGGCTGGATCGGCCCGGTTCCGTGACGATTGGTGTGGGGGACCCGCAGACCCACGCCCCAGGAAAGGGGAAGGGGGAAAAGGGAAAAGGAAAAAAAGGGAGATGGGCCTAGAAACAAAACAGCGGCAACGATCTGAGGAGGAAAGCTAATTTTACTAAATAAGATATCAGAAAGCAAAATAACACAATATAATACAATATAATTGGAATTGAAGCTAATAAATCAAATAAAATGAGCAAGAGAGAGTGTCCGATAAACCGAAGGTCTTACGCTAATGCTGAAGGCGATACGGCAGCGAGCACCCACTGCTGAGTCGATCCCGAAGGAAAGAGAGAGTCCCGTGACTGCAGAGGGTTTTTATCTTTCCCCTCTGAGCGGAAAATACGTAAAAATGCAAAGCATCGCAAAGTCTTCTGGGGAATGTAGTTCTTCTCTTCTGAGACAGGTATACCCGGAAAATATCAATGATTTATGGAGTTGGAGTATTAACTCTTTAACTCTTAATGCACTACATGTTGTTATGATGTGGAATACCAATACCAAAAATCATAAAACCATGACACACTGTATCCCGCGACAGCTGTGGATGTTTCTTCCTTCTATTTGGGACTATGAAGTCAGCCAAATTCCAGGTTGTCGTTGGTGCTGCCTGTATTATTCGTACTCCCGATTTTCTGGGAGCACTCTGAAATTTTTGATCGTTTCTAAGTTGTTTCCAGAGTTGTAACAAAACATGGTTGGGTTTCCCATCAATTTTAGCAAAGGCAACCCCGGCCCATATACGATCATTGAACATTGGTCTTCCAGGATACCCGTATGGGGCCCGATCGGGGTATCTGTGGGACAGGCTTCTTAGTTTTAATCGGGAAGGCCTCAGCTTCTTCTACCATATGGACATCGCGCCTAATTCTTATGCGCTCTGTTTCCCCAAGGTCTGCCACCAACTGGGCAGCCTGTTGGACGATAGCCTCCGAAGCCACCAAGGGATTTGGTATGGAGACCAAAGTCCCATAAAGGGGGGGCTTGCTGTAGTATTAGGTCTCGCATACCTGCCGTAAATTTTTCTGTATCAGGACTTTCAAAGGTCTCTGAATACATAGCCTCCCTCATACCCAGTGTCATGGTTTTATGATTTTTGGTATTGGTATTCCACATCATAACAACATGTAGTGCATTAAGAGTTAAAGAGTTAATACTCCAACTCCACAGATCATTGATATTTTCCGGGTATACCTGTCTCAGAAGAGAAGAACTATATTCCCCAGAAGACTTTGCGATGCTTTGCATTTTTACGTATTTTCCGCTCAGAGGGAAAAGATAAAAACCCTCTGCAGTCACGGGACACGCTCTTTCCTTCGGGATCGACTCAGCAGTGGGTGCTCGCTGCCGTATCGCCTTCAGCGTCAGCGTAAGGCCTTCGGTTTATCGGACACTCTCTCTTGCTCATTTTATTTGATTCATTAGCTTCAATTCCAATTATATTGTATTATATTGTGTTATTTTGCTTTCTGATATCTTATTTAGTAAATTAGCTTTCCTCCTCAGATCGTTGCCGCTGCTTTGATTCTAGGCCCATCTCCTTTTTTCCTTTACCCTTTCCCCCTTCCCCTTTCCTGGGGCGTGGGTCTGCGGGTCCCCCACACCAATCGTCACGGAACCGGGCCAATCCAGCCTGGTAAACCGTTGACATTTTTGGCGCCCAACGTGGGGCTCGAACCCACGACCCTGAGATTAAGAGTCTCATGCTCTACCGACTGAGCTAGCCGGGCAGAGACATACTCTTAGAGTGAATCTCTGTCTCGTGCTAGCAAGCTTATCTGTACTGCTGGTACTGTACGGCATAACACGACCTTGAAGTCTGGGCATACTGCCATTTGTTCTGGGATATTTGTAAACTTTTTTGGGTGCTGCCAGCTTGTTTTAGTAAAAAGAAAAAAAATGCTCTCGCTTTTTAAACTGCTCTTAAAGCGGCTGCATTTCATTGTTTTTTCCCTTTTAATGCTCAAAACGTACTGGGACCTTTTCCCTGAGCACCTGCATGATCCTGAGAACTTGAGCAGATATTTGAGACGGGGATGTTGCGGCTCAGACAGATCTGAGGAGGCCAATATTATTTGGAGTCTGGCTTATGCCAATCAGACCTTATTCAGTACTATCCCAGAGAGGCACAGTGTTTCTGAAACAGAGCGAGAGAGTCTCCGAGCCGAAAGGGATAGTGTCCAGATCCAGAAAGAGAGTCTTTTAGCTGACAATAAGACTCTCCTGACCAATTTAGACAGCCTCCAGTCTGATCAAGACACCCTCCAGACCAAGCAAGTCGCTTTTCAGTTCGAGAAAGACGCCCTCCAGCCTGAAAGAGATGCCCTCCAAACTGAGCGAGATGCCCTCCAGTCTGAACTCAATAACCCTCAGTCTCAACAAGATGGTCTCCAGTCTGAGCAAGGCGCCCTCCAACCTGAAAGAGACACCCTGCAGTCTGAGCGAGATGTCCACTTGCCTGAACAGTACTTCTTCAGAACTGAGCGAGGTACCTACCAGCCACAATAGCCTCTGCCCCCCAGCCAGGTGGGGGAGAGGGATAGTAGAGTGCATTGGACTGTGTGGATTTGACGGCCTGGCACATCAGAACCACAAAAATATAAGGCACTGGTGGACACTGGTGCACAATGTACTCTAATGCCTTCAAGTTATAAAGGGACAGAATTAATCTATATTTCTGGGGTGACTGGGGGTTCCCAAGAGCTGACCAAGTTGGAAGCCGAACTAAGCCTCACTGGTAAAGACTGGCAAAAACATCCTATTGTGACTGGCCCAGGGGCTCCATGTATACTTGGTATTGATTATCTCAAAAGGGGATATTTTAAGGATCCCAAAGGGTATCGATGGGCTTTTGGAATAGCTGCTGTGGATGCAGATGACATTAAGCAGCTGTCTGCTTTGCCTGGCCTGTCAGAAGATCCGTCTGTTGTGGGGTTGCTACAAGTGGAAGAGCAACAGGTACCAATTGCTACAAAAACGGTGCACAGACGGCAGTACCGCACTAACAGGGATTCCTTGCTCCCCATTCATAATCTGATTCGTCAGCTAGAAAGCCAGGGAGTGATCAGTAAAACTCACTCTCCTTTTAACAGCCCCATATGGCCAGTGCGTAAAGCCAGTGGAGAATGGAGGCTGACGGTAGATTACCGTGGCCTGAATGAAGTCACACCCCCACTGAGTGCTGCTGTGCCAGACATGCTTCAACTCCAGTACGAACTGGAGTCAAAAGCAGCCAAGTGGTATGCCACTATTGACATTGCTAATGCCTTCTTTTCAATTCCTCTGGCCACAGAATGCAGGCCGCAGTTTGCCTTCACCTGGAGGGGCGTTCAGTACACCTGGAACCGTTTGCCCCAGGGGTGGAAGCACAGCCCAACCATTTGTCATGGGTTGATCCAAACTGCATTGGAACAGGGTGGTGCTCCTGAGCACTTACAATACATTGATGACATCATTGTGTGGGGCAATACAGCAGGGGAAGTTTTCGAGAAAGGAGAGAGAATAATCCAGATCCTCCTGCGAGCTGGCTTTGCTATTAAGCGAAGCAAAGTGAAAGGGCCTGCACAGAAAATCCAGTTCCTAGGTATAAAGTGGCAAGATGGACGTCGTCACATCCCTACAGATGTGATTGACAAAATCACTGCCATGTCTCCACCCACCAGTAAGACAGAGACCCAAGCTTTTCTGGGTGTAGTGGGATTTTGGAGAATGCATGTTCCAAACTATAGTCTCATGGTGAGCCCTCTCTTTCGGGTGACGCGGAAGAAGAATGATTTTGTATGGGGCCCTGAGCAGCAGCAGGCTTTTGAGCAAATCAAGCAGGAGATAGCCCGTGCCGTGGCCCTGGGGCCAGTGCGGATGGGACAGGATGTAAAGAACATCCTCTACACTGCTGCTGGAAAGGAAGGTCCCACTTGGAGTTTGTGGCAAAGAGCTTCTGGAGAGACCCGAGGCCGACCCCTTGGTTTCTGGAGTCGAGCATATAGGGGGTCTGAGGAGTGCTACACTCCAACTGAGAAGGAGATCTTAGCCGCGTACGAGGGGGTTCGAGCTGCTTCCGAAGTAATTGGAACTGAAGCGCAGCTCCTTCTGGCACCTCGACTGCCAGTGCTGAACTGGATGTTCAAAGGAAAGGTTCCTTCCACCCATCATGCTACTGATGCCACTTGGAGTAAGTGGATTGCGCTGATTACACAGCGAGCTCGGATGGGGAACCTCAGTCATCCAGGAATCCTGGAGGTGATCATGGACTGGCCTGAAGGTAAAAAGTTTGGAACAACACCAGCAGAGGAGGTATCACGTGCTAAAGAGGCCCCACCATATAATGAACTACCAGAAGATGAAAAGAGATATGCCCTGTTCACAGATGGATCGTGTCGCATTGTGGGAAAGCACCGCAGATGGAAATCTGCTGTGTGGAGCCCCACGCAACGAGTTGCAGAGGCCACTGAAGGAAAAGGAGAATCAAGCCAATTTGCAGAGGTAAAGGCTGTCCAACTGGCCTTAGATATTGCTGAACGAGAGAGGTGGCCAATGCTTTATCTTTACACTGACTCATGGATGGTGGCAAATGCTTTATGGGGGTGGTTACAGCAATGGGAACAAAATGGCTGGCAACGGAGGGGTAAACCTATTTGGGCTGCTGAACTGTGGAAAGATATTGCTGCCCAAGTAAAGAATATAGTTGTGAAGGTGCGCCATGTAGATGCTCATGTTCCTAAAAGCCGGGCAACTGAAGAACAACAGAATAACCATCAGGTAGATCGAGCTGCCAAAGTTAAGATGGCTCAAGTAGACTTGGACTGGCAACATAAGAGTGAATTATTTTTAGCTCGATGGGCCCATGAGACCTCGGGCCATCAGGGAAGAGACGCAACATATAAATGGGCTAGAGACCGAGGGGTGGACTTAACTATGGACGCTATTGCACAGGTTATCCATGACTGTGATACATGCGCCACAATTAAACAAGCCAAGAGGATGAAACCTCTTTGGGGGGAAGGGCGATGGCAAAAATATAAATATGGGGAGGCGTGGCAGGTTGATTATATCACCTTGCCACGATCTCGCAATGGCAAGCGTTACGTGCTTACCATGGTGGAAGCAACCACTGGGTGGCTTGAAACATATGCAGTACCCCATGCTACCGCCCGAAACACCATTCTAGGTCTCGAGAAACAAGTCCTATGGCGACATGGCACTCCAGAAAGAATTGAGTCAGATAATGGGACTCATTTCAAAAATTCTCTTGTAAATAATTGGGCCAAAGATCATGGCATTGAATGGATTTATCATATCCCCTATCACGCACCAGCTTCTGGTAAGATTGAAAGATACAATGGGTTGTTAAAAACCATGTTGAAAGCAATGGGTGGCGGAACATTTAAGCATTGGGAGAAGCATTTGGCAGAAGCCACCTGGTTGGTCAACACCCGAGGATCCATCAATCGTGATGGTCCTGCCCAATCCAGTTCTCTACCTACTGTAGAGGGAGATAAAGTCCCCGTAGTGCATATAAAGAACATGTTGGGGAAAGCGGTTTGGGTCCTTCCAGCTTCTGGAGAGGGCAAACCTCTCCGTGGAACTGTCTTTGCTCAGGGACCTGGGTCCACTTGGTGGGTGATGCAGAAGAATGGGGATGTTCAGTGTGTACCACAAGGGAATTTGATGTTGGGGGAGTGCAGTCAGTAATTCCATGTATATACATCTATATATATGTTGTGTGTGTGTATATATAATGCATGTTAATCATTGTTCTTCTATATGTATCAAGCATGATGTAATGATGTGGAATAAGGGGTGGAATGTCATGGTTTTATGATTTTTGGTATTGGTATTCCACATCATAACAACATGTAGTGCATTAAGAGTTAAAGAGTTAATACTCCAACTCCACAGATCATTGATATTTTCCGGGTATACCTGTCTCAGAAGAGAAGAACTATATTCCCCAGAAGACTTTGCGATGCTTTGCATTTTTACGTATTTTCCGCTCAGAGGGAAAAGATAAAAACCCTCTGCAGTCACGGGACACGCTCTTTCCTTCGGGATCGACTCAGCAGTGGGTGCTCGCTGCCGTATCGCCTTCAGCGTCAGCGTAAGGCCTTCGGTTTATCGGACACTCTCTCTTGCTCATTTTATTTGATTCATTAGCTTCAATTCCAATTATATTGTATTATATTGTGTTATTTTGCTTTCTGATATCTTATTTAGTAAATTAGCTTTCCTCCTCAGATCGTTGCCGCTGCTTTGATTCTAGGCCCATCTCCTTTTTTCCTTTTCCCTTTCCCCCTTCCCCTTTCCTGGGGCGTGGGTCTGCGGGTCCCCCACACCAATCGTCACGGAACCGGGCCAATCCAGCCTGGTAAACCGTTGACACCCAGTTCCCGGATGTATGTTTGGAGGTCCTCCATAGAGGACCATAAACCGGTATTGAGTGGAATGTCAGATTTGTTGGGCCACGTTAAGCGGCATGCTGCCATCAACCAATCTATAATAGAATGATTCTCATTAGTATAGTGGATGGCAGCATATAATCTTTGCCTCAGGGCTGGGTATATAGTTATAGATGCCAGTTTTGACATCTCTGTCCCACTGACTAACACACTTTCAGCTCCTGCATCCCATAACCGCAGGAGCCATGATGGTATGCTTTCTCTTGCATTTTGATGGAACCGCTCATTTGCTGTATATGGGCGCGCTGTCACATGCAAGCATGTTTCAGCAGGGGGCCATTGGTCAGGAGGCACTCCCACTGATCTATCTTGCATTTTTTTTTTTGTTTTTTGAGTTATGATTGGTCAGATCTCAAACGGATCCTCCAGAGATAGAGCTTCGAGATCTGATTTAGAAATCTTTTTTTCTGAAACATCGAGGTCCGCTACTTCAGGGACCTGGGTATCCTCCACTGATATGGTACGAATTTGTCTTGTTGGCACATCTAGTCCAGGTTTTTTGGCTACTAATGTAGCCAACTGTTGTTCCAACTTTTCAATTCAATCTCTTAACAATTGATTTTCAGATTCTATGTTTGTATTTGTTATTTCCAGTTTATGTAAGGCCAGTATTAGAGGCCAAGCCACAGCAGAAGCAACTAGCCGACATTCTTTTGTAACTAGTATGTCCTTATCTAGACCTTGAAAGTAATCTGTCAGCCAGGCTGGAGAAGGAGAAACACTCCCTGTAACCCGCAAGGGTCCCCATTTTTCAATAACGGTGGCAAGATCATAATAGGATGGCCCCATAAATCCTGGAATTTGACCAGGAATTGTTTGGTCTGGGGGAGTAATGTTCTCCCCCCTACCCCATTTGAAAGTGTTCCAAGTGAAGGACATGGTTAATTACTGTATATGTGTATATATATATTTTTAAGCCTGCCTGACTCGCCAGTTGTAGGGCAAATAACCCCCCAAAATAGCACCCAAAAGAAATAGTGCCAAAGCTGGTATATTTTTGATAGGCTTAAGTAGATGATGTACAGATGGTTAATAGGAAAAGAGTGGCACACCTTTAAAGACAGTTTAGGCTCGCTGATAACTCCACTAGGGAGGGATCTCCAACCAGAGAGCCTTCCCTGGTGGTGGTCAGCCCTTAAATGGGGTCTTGGGAGAGGTGGAGTCAAACTCCACCCCTTCCAATCACACTCACTTGTGCCCCTGCAGCTGACCCAGTGCTCACCTCAGGTGATCAATCAGTGGTTCTGGCCCTGATTCAACAGTTCCCATACAATTGTGTTATTTTGCTTTCTGATATCTTATTTAGTAAATTAGCTTTCCTCCTCAGATGGTTGCCGCTGTTTTGTTTCTAGGCCCATCTCCTTTTTCCCTTTCCCCCTTCCCCTTTCCTGGGGCGTGGGTCTGTGGGTCCCCCGCACCAATCGTCACAGAACCGGGCCAATCCAGCCCGGTAAACTGCTGACAAAGTCATGGTGTGACAGAACTATGACTTAGTTGCCATCACTGAAACATAGTGGGATTGTTCCCATGATTGGACTGCTTCAATAAAGAGCTATAAGCTCTTTAGGAGAGTTAGGCACAGTGGAAGGCTTCTCTATGTTAGGGAATGTTTTGATTTTGTAGAGCTCAATACCAGGAATGATAACATTGAGTCCTGATGCATGTGGATCAAAGGAAGGCCAATAAGACTGATGTATTGATAGGATTCTGTTATGGATCACCCAACCTGGACAAAGAGACAAATAAAGTATTCTATAAGCAGCTAGCAGAAACATGATTGGTAGCCCTTGTTCTCATGGGAGACTTATCCAACATTTGCTGGAAACACAATACAGCAGAGAGGAAACAGCCTAGGAAGTTCCTTGAGTGTGTAGAAGATAGCTTCCTGACTCAGCTGGTAAGAGAGCCTACATGCAGATGTGGTGGTGTCATGGTTTTATGATTTTGTTATTGGTATTCCACATCATAACATCACATTGGGAATTAAAGAGTTAATGCTCCAGCTTTGTGGATCATCTATAGTTCTGGGTATACCTGTCTCAGAAGAGAAGAACTACATACCCCAGAGGACTTTGCATTGCTTTACGTTTTTTCTGTTTCCCACTCAGAGGGAAAGATAAAAACTGTGTGTTACGCGACACAGGCTCTTTCCTTTAGGATTGACCCAGCAGCGGATGCTCGCTGCCGTCTCACCTTCAGCATTTAGTGTAAGGCCTTTGGCTTTTCAGACTCTCTCTCTTGCTCGTTTTATTTGATTTATTAGCTTCAATTCCAATTATATTGTATTATATTGTGTTATTTTGCATTCCAATATCTTATTTAGTAAATTAGCTTTCCTTCTCAGATCATTGCCGCTGTTTTGTTTTTAGACACATCTCCCTTTTCCTTTTCCCCTTCCCCTTTCCTGGGGTGTGGGTCCTTGGGTCCCCCGCCCCATGCAGTACACTGGAAGTTAAAAGGTTAATGCTGCAGTTCTGTGGATTGTCAATATTGGTCTCAGAAGTGAAGATTGAACTACAACTCTGTATGGGAACTGTTGGATCACGGCCTGAACCACTGATTGATCACCTGAGGCAAGCACTGAGTCAGCCGCACAGGCACAGGTGAAGGTAATGTACCTGTGTGATTGGAAGGGGTGGAGTCTGGCTCCACCTCTCCCAGACCCTATTTAAGGACTGACCACCACATTGGAGATCCCTCCCTAGTGGAGTTATTGGTGAGCCTCATCCATTTTCAAAGGTGAGCTGCTCTCTTCTTACTAATTATCTGCATACCATCTACTTGAGCCTATCTAAAATATACTGTTTTCTGCACTATTTCCTTTTCAGTGCTGTTCTTGGGGGTTATTTGCCCTACAAACTCCCAGAAGTCTTCATTCTTCTCTTTCTGTTTTCTGTTCAGAGGGAAAGATAAAACTGAATGGGAGTAACAAGACTGACTCTCTTAGCTCCCTGGCTGTTTTGCCTACAGCATTAGGGTATGGACTTAGGTTTCAAAAACTCTTCCTTATTTCATTTGTTTTATTAGCTTCAATTCCAATTATATTGTATTACACTGTATTATCTCACATTTTGCTACTATATTTATTTAGTAAATCACATTTTTCCTTATCATGTTGCTGCCATTATCCTTTATCCAGGCCTGTCTCCCTACCTTTTCCCTTCACCTCCCCCTTCCCTGGGTGTGAGTTTGTGGATCCCTTTGCCCCCTTGTCACAGAACTAGGCCAAACCAGGCCTAACCATGAAAATTTTGGTGAGTTGGCCAGCAAAATTGAACTTAGAAACTTTATCTGTATTCTGTAGGCCTTAGTTTCAGGGGAGCCTGTCAATTTTCTGCATACCGTGCCAACTTAGGTTTGTAAGGAGATAAAAACTGAAATCTTAAGATAGTTCTTTAAGGGATTACATTCCATCATGTTCTCGATTTTAGTACTTAGAACCTACTGGACCTTTATTAAGTCTACCACTCTTCTCTTTGGAGCTTTATGCATATATAAAAATTAGGAACAATGGTAGAAACACCTATCTGTTGCCAGTATTCAATGTGGCATGGTTTGAACATTGAAAGTTAAACCCCAGTGGGAGTTACTAATATTACAGAACACGTGATTTTCAAACAGGCTTCCAGTCTCTCCCTTGAATCCCTTACACGTTTTTGGAATGTTCAATTGATGATCATGTTGTTAATCTCCCTGAATGCATTCCACATTATCTTTCTCAGTATCAACATCTAGAATACCTGGAGGAAGCCTTCCCCAAAGCCAGAGAATACTGAGTAGCAGGGAGCATGAAGGGACTTGGGAGATACCTTAGAGAAATGGGCATCCCCAGTGTCATGGAATTTTATTCCTGAACACACCTGCAAGTAAGTTCCTGAGAATCTAAGCCAGTATTTAAGACAGGGATGTTGAGGCTCAGGTAGATCTGAGGAGGCACAAATTATTTAGGGCCTGGCTTATGCCTACTGGATCTTATTCAACACTATCCCGGAGAAGGAGAGAGTCTTCTAACCAAAAGGGAGACTCATCAAACTGAGAGAGAGAATCTCCAAATAGAGAGGGAGAGTCTCCAGACCAAGGGGGAGAGAGTTAAAACTGAGAAAAATAATCTGAGTTGAGAAAGTGAGTCTCTGAACTGAGGGAGAGGGTTTCTGCACTGAGAAAGAAAGTCTCCAAGACAAAAGGGAAAATCTCCAAGTTAAGGAAGAGGAAGTTCAAACTGAGCGAAAATCTGCAAGCCAAAAGAGGGAGTTTACTAATTGAGAGAGAGAGTCTCTGAACTTATAACAGTGGCTCAATCAGCTTAATCAGAGGGAGATGTCAGTTGCCCCTGCGGACAAATATGGAAATGGGTGTTGTGTTGTGTAGAACAAAAAGAAGAAGAAGAGGAAGGCCTAGGGGAGAAGCCCTCAACAGGAACATTGACAGTGACACTGAGTAAGACAACAGTAAAAACTAAAAGACAAGAATAAGAGAGTGAGGAAGACAAAGTCACCATTACTAGTACCCGACCTCTGAAAATGACTGAAATTCAGGAATCGAGAGAAGGTTTTGTACAGCACCTGAATGAACCCATTCTCACATTGTGTCACTGGTTTATGGGCCTGTTTGGATGGGTTCCGTGACTAATAGGGCAGGGGGACCCACAGACCCACACCCTGGGAAAGGGAAAAGGGTAGGGAGATGGGCCTAAAAACAAAATAGTGGTAGCAATCTGAGGAGGAAAGCTAATCAAAATAAGATATCAGAATGCAAAAAAAAAAAACAATGTAATACAATATAATTAGAATTGAAGCTAATAAATCAAATTAAATGAGAGGGTATCCAAAATGGAAGGACTTGCTAATGACAAGATGTCTAGGGAGCACGCGCACTGCTGACATGTGCAGAAAGGGAAAGAGAGAATGCTTCCTGACATGCAAATAGTTTTGTCTTTCCTTCAGAGCAGAATGCGGTAACAGAACAGTAACACAAAGTCCTCTGTGTTATGTAGTAGCTTTCTTCTGAGACAAGAATACCCAGAACTATTAATGATCCACAGAACGGGAGCATTAACTCCAACTCCCAGTGCACTACCTGATGTTATGATGTGGAATAGCAATAGAAAAAATCATAAAACCATGACATTCCACCCCTTATTCCATATCAGTACATAATGCTTAATGTATATATACAAATAGTAATTAACGTACTTTAAACAAACCCACACATATATATATGTATGTGTATACATGGAATTACTGACTGCACTCCCCCAACATCAAATTCCCTTGAGGTGCACGTTGCACATCCCCATTCTTCAGAATCACCCACCAAGTGGACCCAGGTCCCTGAACAAATATAGTTCTACAGAGAGGTTTGCACTTTCCAGAAACTGGAAAGGCCAACACCACTTTTCCCAACATTCTCTTCACATGTACTACAGGGACTTTATCTCCCTCTACAGTAGGTAGAGAGCTGGATTGGGCAGGACCATCTCATTTCATATATCCTTGAGTGTTGACCAACCAGGTGTAATCTGCTCAATGCTTCTCTCAAGGCTTAAATGTTCTGCCACCCATTGCTTTCAACAGTTTATGGGCTGGTTCAGCCAGGTTCCATGACAACTGGGGTGGGGGGCACATGGACCCATGCCCCAGGAAAGGGAAAGGGGGAAAGGGAGATGGACCTAGAAACAAATCAGTGGCAACGATCTGAAGAGGAAAGCTAAATAAGATGTCAGAATGCAAAATAACACAATATAATTGGAATTGAAGCTAACAAATGAAACAAAGTAAGCAAGAGAGAGTGTCCAAGAACCAAAGGCCTTACACTAAATGCTGAAGGTGAGATGGCTAGCGAGCACCCACTGCTGGGTCAATCCTAAAGGAAAGAGCCTGTGTCTTGTGATACACAAACAGATTTTATCTTTCCCTCTGATTACAAAATGTAAAAATGCAAAGCATCACAAGGTCCTCTGGGGTACATAGTTCTCTTGTGAGACAGATGTGCCCAGAGCTATTGATGATCCATGGAGCTGGAGCATTTACTCTTTAACTCTTAATGCACTACCTGATGTTATGATGTGGAATACCAATAACAAAAATCATAAAACCATAACATTCCACCACTTATTCCATATCACTACATCATGCTTAATATATATACATGAATAACGATTAACGAACATTAAATACATCCATATTATATATACATATATATGTACATAGAATTACTGACTACCCTCCCCCAACATCAAATTCCCTTGTGGTACACATTGCACATCCCCATTCTTCTGCATCATCTACCAAGTGGACCCAGGTCCTTGAGCAAAGACAGTTCCATGGAGAAGTTTCCCTTTCTGGAAGCTGGAAAGACCCAAACCACTTTTCCCAACATGTTCTTTATATGTACTACAGTAACCTTATCTCCCTCTACAGCAGGTAGAGAGTTGGATTGGGCAGGACCATCTCGATCCTTGAGTGTCGACCAACCAGGTGGCTTCTGCCAAATGCTTCTCCCAGTGCTTAAATGTTCCGCCACCCATTGCATCTTCAAATTTTACCATTAGCTGGTGCGTGATAGGAGATATGATAATCCCATGATCTTTGGCCCAAGTATTTACAAGAGAATTTTTGAAATGAGTCCCATTATCTGACTCAATTCTCTCTGGAGTGCCATGTCACCATTGGACTTGTTTTTCGAGACCTAAGATGGTGTTTCGGGCGGTAGCATGGGGTACTGCATATGTTTCAAGCCACCCAGTGGTTGCTTACACCATGGAGAGCACATAGTGCTTACCATTGCTAGTTCATGGCAAGGTGATATAATCAACCTGCCACACCTCCCTGTATTTATACTTTTGCCATCACCCTTCCCCCCAGAGAAGTTTCATCCTCTTGGCTTGTTTAATTGTGGCACATGTATCACAGTCATGGATAACCTGTGCAATAGCGTCCATAGTTAAGTCCATCCCTCAGTCTCTAGCCCACTTCTATGTTGCATCTCTTCCTTGATGTCCTGAGGCCTCATGGGCCCACCGAGCTAGAAATACTTCATCCTTGTATTGTGTCAATGGTTTACGGGCTGGTTCGGCCTGATTCCATGACGATTGTTGCAGGGGACACACGGACCCACGCCCCAGGAAAGGGGAAGGGGGAAAGGGAAAAGGGAGATGGGCCTCGAAACAAAACAGCGGCAACGATCTGAGGAGGAAAGCTAATTTACTAAATAAGATATCAGAAAGCAAAATAACACAATATAATACAATATAATTGGAATTGAAGCTAATAAATCAAATAAAATGAGCAAGAGAGAGTGTCCGATAAACCGAAGGCCTTACGCTAACGCTGAAGGTGATACGGCAGCGAGCACCCACTGCTGAGTCGATCCCAAAGGAAAGAGAATGTCTCGTGACATGCAAACAGTTTTTATCTTTCCCTCTGAGAAAAAATGTAAAAATATAAAGCAGCGTAAAGTACCCTGGGGAACGTAGTTCTCTTCTGAGACAGGTGTATGCAGAACTATTAATAATCCATGTAAATGGAGCATTAACTTTTTAACTCTTTGTGCACTACATGATGTTATGATGTGGAATACCAATAACAAAAATCATAAAACCATGACACCTTGTCCATCGATGCAGTAACACCATCATAAAAGGCCACTCTGTTAGTCAGTAAGGATTTGCCCTTGGTGAAGCCATGCTGGTTCTCCCATATCACCTCCCTGCCTTCCACATGCCTTAGTATAGCTTCCAGGAGGATCTGCTCCGTGATCTTTTCCAGCACAGAGTTGAGACTGACAGGTTGGTAGTTCTCAGGATCATCCTTTTTATCTTTCTTAAAAATGAATGCTATGTTTCCTTCTTTCCATTCACCAGGGACTTCATCTAATTGCCACAACTTTTCATATATCATTCAGAGTGGCTTGGTGACTACATCAGCTAATTCCTTCAGGACTCTAGGATGCATCTCATCAGGACCCATAGACTTGTGGATGTTCAGGTTTCAGGATGTTCAGGAAATCCCCATACACATTACCTACTAAGTGTATTCAGGTCCTTAAGCAAAAGCAGTCCCACTGTTGGGCTTACCTTTGCTCAAGGCAGTAATAACCCACTCTGTCTAGCCCAGCATGCTTTTTGTGTGAACTACAGGAACTCTATCTCCTAAATTATGCAAGAGTATTGATTGGTGTCAACAGTTTACAGGCGCGTTCGGCCCAGTTCCATGACTAACGGAGCGGGAGAAGCTACAGACCCACGCCCTGGGAAAAGGGAAAAAGGAAGAGGGTATAGAGATGGGCCTAAATGCAAAACAGAGACAATGTTCTGAGGAAGAAAACTAATTTACTAAATAAAATATTGGAATACAAAAATAACACAATATAATACAATATAATTGGAATTGAGGTCAATAAAGCAAATAAAATGAGTGTCAAAAACCAAAGGCCTTACTCTAATGCTGAAAGTGAGATGGCTAGGGAGCTCCCACTGCAGATGAGCTGCAAAAGAGAAAGAGGCTCAGAACTTGTGTGCAGTTTTATCTTTCCCTCTGAGTGGAAAACGGGAAAGCAACGTCCTCTGGGGTATGTAGTTCTTCTCTTCTGAGAACCAGGTACCTGGAAATTTGGCAGTCCATGGTACTGGAGCATTAACTCTTTAATTCCCAGTGAACTACATGATGTTATAATGTGGAATACCAGTAATATAAAATCATAAAACCATGAGGGATTGAGAAAAACTCATCAGCCTCATTAGCAATGTAAATTGTGGCATACCACTTGGCAGCCTTTGACTCCAGTTTTATAGGAGTTATAGCATGTCTGACACGTCAGCACTCATCAGTGGTGTGACTTCATTCAGGCCTCGATAGTCCACTACTAGCCTCCACTCTCCACTAGACTTTCATACTGGCTATATGGTACTACTGAGGGGTGAGCAAGTCTTGCTGATTAATCTTTGGTTCTCCAGTTGATGAATCAACTGATGAATTGGAATCAGGGAGTCTTGGTTGATACGATATTGCCACTGTTACACTGTTGTAGTGATCAGCACCTGCTGTTCTTCTACTCTTAGCAACCCCACAACAGAAGGGTCTTCTGAAAGACCAGGCAAGGTAGACAGCTGTTTAATGTCCTCCATCTCCAAGGCAGCTATACCAAAACCCCACTGCTACCCTTTTGGGTCCTTAAAGTGCCCTCTACTGAGGTAATCTATGCCAAGAATGTATGGAGCCTCTGGGGCAGACACAGTCGTGAGCTTTTGCCACTCATTTCCTATTAGGCTCACTTTTGCCTCCAAAACAATTAGCTCTCAGGGTTTTGCTCCTTTATAACTTGGTGACATTAGAGCACACTGTGCACCAGTGTCCACTGGAGCCTTATATTCCTATGGTTCTGATGTGCCAGGCCATCAAATCCCCACAGTCCAATAAACCTGATTGTCTCTCTCATCCACCTGACTGGAGATAAGGCCCCTCTAGTTCTGATTTTAGTATTTGTTGTTCACTTCTCATGTATGAGAACCAGAATGCTCATTGTCAGCCTCAGAAATAAGATCAGAACATTTACTCTGTCTGGAATACTGCCCACTGGAAACTGGAGCTGCCATTTTCCTGGAAGAACCCTCTCTTGTGATTGTTTTCTTCTGCCACTCATGTACCTATGCCTATAGGTTCAAGGTGGATTTTCCATCTCATTTCCTCATATCCTCTCCATAGTCACTCATGTGACACCACAGGATGGTACATGGTGTGTACCCACTATATTCACTCTTGAGCAGAAGAATACTAATTTATATATATATATGAGATACTGAAATATATATCTGAGATTTCTATACATATATATATATATATCTCACAGCTCACTCATGATTAGGGGATGGATGGTTTCTGTCTCTCCCTCCTCTGCCCATTTTTCTGATGGCCCTGCTTTGTTTTCCTCTTTTGTCTGAAAGGGTAGTCAGGCACTGGAATGGGATGTCTAGGGTGGTGGCTGAGTTACCATCCCTGGAGGTGTTCAAGAAATGTTTCAATGTTGTACTGTGACATGGTTTAGTGGGGAAATATTGGTGGTGGGTTGACAGTCAGACTGTATGATCTTGTAGATCTTTTCCAACCTTGGTGATTCTATGACTCTTTGTAGGAGTTTCCTTACTAAACGATCTGACTTCTGTAGCCATTTTTTCATCTTGCTTATAGAGGCAACAGATACTGGCACTGGTTGGTTCTCTGGTCCAGCCGCAGGACCTGCCACAGCAGTTGGGTCTGATCCAGAGGCATTTTCTTTTTGGAGATGCCTAATAGTGTTGAATAGTGTTTGATAGGTGCAGACCAGGTTCCAGCACAGTGCAGCAAGCTGTATATCTATGTCATTGCCAGGATCAGGGCATACCTTTTTATAACATTCTATCAGCTTTTTAGGGTTTCACACTTGTTCAGGGGTGAGTTCCAGACCCATCAGAGATTACAATTGTGATAGATACCTGCTTATATCCTCCCACACACCTTGCCACCCACAACCATCCTGCCTCAGGGTATATCCCTTGATGATATTTTTGAATAATTTCTTAACCATAAATCAAACCAAAAACACATGCAGAAGACATAGCAATAAGATCATGCCAGTTTGAATAACCCAGGTATATTCAAAATTTTCAACAAATATTTTATCTTGCCTAGAGTAGGGAGTGTGCTTATTAAGAGTTTCTGCTGTAAAGTTCCTGAAATCTGAGAATGATGGCACTATTGAGTACAAGTACCAAATAAAATCTATGACATGCGCGCATGCTATATACAAACTGTCAAAACCATAAAAGATCCTAAGCTGGCCATCAGAGATGATAAACAACTCAGATGGAGTTAAGAAAAACGACCTTGAAAGCAAATAAAACCACACTGTGAATGAAAAGATCAGCATAGTGGCCAGCAGCTATTGAGGTACTATACCACTTAAAATAATTTTTTCTTAACACATTCTGGTCAGATCTCTCATTTTCTCAACCCTTCGTGTCCCACATTGGGCACCACAAAGATTGTTGTGGTTAGGTAACTAAGCATCACACAACCTTTCTCTCACTCCCTTCCATCCCTTAGATTTGAGGAAAAATTTTTTCTCTGAAACAGTGGTCAGGCACTGGAATGGCCTGCCTAGGGAGGGGGTTGAGGCACCGTCCCTAGCGCTGTTCAAGAAGCGTTTAGATGAGGTGCTAAGGGATTTGATTTAGTAGCTTGGTGGGTAGGGATGGTGGTAGGAGGATGGTTGGACTAGATGATCTTGTAGGTCCTTTCCAACCTAATGTATCTATGAATCTACAGTGGAATGGGGGATAGAATCGAAAAAAAAAAAAAAAGTAGAGTTTGTGGGTTGGGATAACAAGTATCTACTAAAAGAGAAGAGAGAGAAATAACAGTAATGATAATAATCACACACACATATATATAAAACATGTGATGCACAAGCAATTGCACACCACCTGCTGACCAATGCCCAGCCAGTCCCCAATCAGCAGCCCCCCATTCTGTCCAACTCCCCTCAGATTTTTAATTTTTTCACATTATGTCATATGGTATGAGATATCTCTTTGTCCAGTTTAGATCAGTTGTCTTGGTTCTGTTCCCTCCCAGCTCCTTTTGCTCCCCCCCCCCCCCCCCCCGCCCAGCCCCCTTGCTGGCAGGACAGTACAAAAAGCTGAAAAACTGAAATATCTTTGTCTCAGTACACCACTGTTCAGCAACAATCAAAACACTGCTGTTTTATCAACATTGGTATGATGCTAAGTTTTGGTTTTAGGATAAAAACAGACACTGTGAAGAAAACAACTTTGTCCCAGCTGAAACTAAGACAAGGTGGTAATTAATGAGGATGTATTGGATAGTGTGTGACCTGAGCATGACACAAATGTACAGAATAAAGGGTGGAAGTTGTGCTGGCTCTGGCTGGGATGAAGTTAATTGTCTTTATAGCAGCCAATATGATGCTGTGTTTTTGATTTCTATTAATAACTCACTGGTGTCTTGGCTGAACAGTGCTTTCCAGTCTCTTTCCTCTTTCCATTCTGTCCCTGTCCCCCTTTCGCAAGTAAGTAGACTGGAGGTATGCAAGAAGTTGGAAAGGACACAACCAGAACAGCTGACCCACACTGACTAAAGGGGTATTCCATACCATATGACATCATTGTCAACACTAAAACTTCAGGGAGAAAAAGGAAGCAGTGGGGTTTTCTGTGGTTTTGACATTTCTCTTCCCAAGTAACTGTTATGTGTGCTGAGGACCTGCTTTCCAGGATGTAGCTGGACATCTGCTTGCTTTTTTTTTTTTTTTCACTTGCACATGTAGCTTTTGCTTCAACTATTCAACAGTTTTAATCTTGACCAATGAGGTTTTCTTGATATTGTGCATCTGATTTTCTCACATCCTGCAGGGAGGGAGGGAGCAAGTGATTGGTTGGAGTCTTATATGCTGGCCAGTGTCAACCACCAAAGAATGTCAGAGTAGCACAGAAGTGTCTTTTGTGTTGGTGATGAAGGCTAGCATTAAAAGTTTAATTCTCTTAAGTATATTGTACATCTCTTAAGTATATTGTACATCTCAGCATCTTCTAAAATACACCAGAGTGCTCCCATTTTTTATAGGAGAGGACTATTTAAGAAATAAGAAACAAAACACTTAAATGCACAAAGGATTACTCAGAATTTTACTTGCACATATAGAATTGCGTATTAGTCAAAGACTCCTTGCCATTTGTATATGGACTGTTGTTAACAGCTTACAGGCCAGTTTGGATTATTTGCTCTCCTTTCTTGAAAACTTCCCCTGCTGTATTGCCCCACACAATGATATCATCAGAGTATTGTAAGTGCTCAGGAGCACCATCCTGTTCCAATGCAGTTTGGATCAACCCATGGCAAATGGTTGGGCTGTGCTTCCATCCCTGGGGCAAACGGTTCCAGGTGTACTGAACAGCCCTCCAGGTGAAGGCAAACTGCAGCCTGCATTCTGTGGCCATAGGAATTGAAAAGAAGGCATTGGCAATGTCAGTGGTGGCATACCACTTGGTTGCTTTTGACACCAGTTTGTACTGGAGTTGTAGCATGTCCAGCACAGCAGCACTCAGTGGGGGCGTGACTTCATTAAGGCCACAGTAATCTACTGTCAGCCTCCATTCTCCACTGGCTTTACGCACTGGCCATATGGGGCTGTTAAACGGTGAGTGAGTTTTGCTGATCACTCCCTGGCTCTCTAACTGACGAATCAAATTATGATCACTTCTAGGATTCCTGGAAGACTGAGGTTCCCCATCCGAGCTCGCTGTGTAATCTGCACAATCCACTTACTCCAAGTGGCATCAGTAGCATGATGGGTAGAGGGAACCTTTCCTTTGAACATCCAGTTCAGCACTGGCAATCGAGGTGCCAGAAGGAGCTGCGTTTCAGTATCAATTACTTCGGAAGCATCTCTAAGCCCCCACATATGCAGCTAAGATCTCCTTCTCAATTGGAGTGCTGTGCTCTTCAGACCCCCTGTACGCTCGACTCCAGAATCCAAGGGGTCAGCCTTGGGTCTCTTCTGATATTCTTTGCCACAGACTCCAAGTGGGACCTTCCTTTCCAGCAGCTGTGTAGAGGATGTTCTTTACATCCTGTCCTGTCCATACTGGCTCCAGGGCCACGGCACGGACTATCTCCTGCTTAATTTGCTCAAAAGCCTGCTGCTGCTCAGGGCCCCACACAAAATCATTTTTCTTCCGCGTCATTTGATAAAGGGGGGTTACAATGAGACTGTAGTTTGGAACATGCATTCTCTAAAAGCCCAGTGTGCCCAGAAAAGATTGTGTCTCTGTCTTACTAGTGGGTGGAGACATGGCAGTGATTTTGTTAATCACACCTGTAGGGATGTGACGACGTCCATCTTGCCACTATATACCTAGGAACTGGATTTCCTGTGCAGGCCCTTTCACTTTGCTTCGCTTAATAGCTAAACCAGCTCACAGAAGTATCTGCATTATTCTTTCTCCTTCCTTGAAAACTTCCTCTGCAGTATTGCCCTTCTCAATATCGTCAATATATTGGAGATGCTTGGGAGCACTGCCCTGTTCCAATTCATTTTGGATCAACCCATGGCAAATGGTTGGGCTGTGCTTCCACTCCTGGGGCAAACAGTTCCAGGTGTACTGAACGCCCCTCCAGGAGAAGGCACACTGTGGCCTGCATTCTGTGGCCAGAGGAATTGAAAAGAAGGCATTGGCAATGTCAATGGTGGCATACCACTTGGCTGCTTTTGACTCCAGTTCGTACTGGAGTTGAAGCATGTCCGGTACAGCAGTGCTCAGTGGGGGTGTGACTTCATTCGAGCCACAGTAGTCTACTGTCAGCCTCTATTCTCCACTGGCTTTATGCACTGGCCATATGGAGATGTTAAAAGGTGAGTGAGTTTTGCTGATCACTCCCTGGCTTTCTAGCTGATGAATCAAGTTACAAATGGGGAGCATGGAATCCCTGTTAGTGCGGTACTGCTGTCTGTGCACCATTTTTGTAGCTATCAGTACCTGTTGCTTTTCCACTTGCAGCAATCCCTCAACAGATGGATCTTCTAACAGGCCAGGCAAAACAGACAGCTTCTTAATGTCATCTGTGTCCACAGCAGCTATTCCAAAAGCCCATTGGTACCCCCACCTTGGGAACCCTTAAAATATCCCCAACTGAGATAATCAATACCAAGTATACGTGGAGCCCCTGGGCCAGTCACAATAGTGTGATTTTGCTAGTCTGTACCAGCGAGGCTTATTTCTGTCTCCATTACAGTGAATTCTTGAGAGCCCCCAGTCACTCCAGAAATATAAATTGGTTCTCTCCCTTTGTGACTTGAGGGCATTAGAGTGCGCCCTGCACTGGGGTCTACCAGTGCCTCATATTTCTGTGGTTCTGATGTGCCAGGCCATCAAATCCACAGTCCAATACACTATATTATCCTTTCCTTCCCCCTGGCTGGGGGTAGGCCCCCTCTCTTTGTTACCTGCATTGTTCTTCTCTTGTGCGCCATGATCAGTACCCACAGTAACTGGAGCAAATGCATTGGTGGTTAATCTGTTTTGTAATTCTTTCACCCATGTTCATAGTACAGGAGTGGGTTTTTTTCTGCCACTTCTTCATGTCTTCTCCATGCTCCCTTAAGTAAGTTCACAAGGCAGCATGTGACATAGATTTACTACTGACATTTGCTTGAGCAGGAAGACATTTGCCTTTAATAGTTGAGATTTTTGATGATACAGGTGAGGAGCAGGATTCATCACCTTTAATCAGTTTGATCATCCTGATCTTCATCAGGTGTTTCTGATACTACCATGGGTTCATCACCATTAATTAATAGAGACAGTTCCTCCAGTACACCATCCTGCATCTTCTCCATTTCATCTAGTCTTTCTGTTACTTTTGAGATGGCTGAGATATAAGCATGAAATGAAGATAATTGTTCAAAGTTTTGAAGCATAATAATCAATTCAAACACCAGGGGTCTTCTCTCTTTGTCCTCATATCTTTCAAATGTTGCTGCTAGTGTACCAGCACACTTTTCTGGTGTTGTTCTTGTGAGTTGCTGTCACGCTCCAATATAAAGGAGGGAGACAAGGTTCTTTATATGTATGTGTATACCCGATGGCAAGATTAAGACACAGCGGGTCAAATGTTAGCCCAACCAGTTTATTACAATAACTAGTTGCTTAGGGATATGGGGAAGGGAAGGTGGGCGATAGAAAAGAGATGAAAAGCAAGGAGACTTGGCAGAAAGCAAGAGAGAGAGAGAGAAAGCATCACCACCATGGATCCGGCAAGGTCCGTAGTCCGTTGATCTCAGGAACTCGTCTGGTCTCCGCGGGGGATGGGAGAAAGCCAGGAAGTTTTGCAGCAAGCAGGCACCGTGCAGGGGGGGTTCTTCCAAAGAGGTTTATCCCTCAGGAAAGTCTCTTCTTCAAAGTCTTTGGTTTAGTGGTGCCGAGAAAACCAACCAAGCAACTCGACACACCAATGAGTTATGTCAAGCAGTTATTTCCCCCATTACAGCACTGGGTACATGGGGGATCGCTCCACCAAACATGCACACACAAGAGAGAAACAAATACATATTTAAAGGTATAGCACATGCATATTCATCACATTCCAAACTCTGGTTATCGAGGGGATTAAACCTAAGGGTCAATTTTGCTGTAAATTTTCAAACCTTGAAGGGGGAGAGCTCCTCACCATTCCTGTGGGTGTTTTGTTTTAAGAGAGAGACGTCTGTTTGGTAATCTTGTTGGGACAACAGGATGTCTGTCCTGCTTTCTTTAGCTGCCTCCATGTTCTGGGATTAGTTTGATTTATGCCCACCCAACACATCTGGCCCAACAGATAAATCAACAGGGAGTAGCACCTTCGGTGCCATACAAGTATTATTGTCCTTTGCGGTGATCAGCTTCTCCAAACCGTACCGAAAAAGACTACTTGCCCCTATTTCTGCTTATCTTTACAACCACAAACAGAGACATTGAGGCGCCGCAACAACCATCTAGATGATTTGCAGTTGTCAATTAGAGTCTTATAGCCAGAAAGGCCTCGTGAAGCAAGCTTTGATACAACAAAAGTAAAAAAACAGTTTCTGTCTTCCACAGTTGCTGCCATATGTTTGTCACACTCTTCACTCAGGATCACGGTCTTGGCATGGATTATTAGGAACAAACATGGGGTCCTACAACATTTCCTCCAGGGCTGTTTCCCTCAAATACTGGATACCTTTTTCAACAGTGGTCCACCTTTTCATCTCAGGCTCCAGATCATTTTTGAAGGGCAATCTTTCTTTTATGGCTAATAACACTCGTTCCCAGAAGGTGGCAACTCCATCTACTAATTCCTCTGTCAATGGCTGAGTCTCTGGCAATGCTTCCTGGTTGGTGAGCTTCATTACCATCCAGAAGCACGTTATTGTCTCCAGTGTGCTAACACCGAAGCAAACAGTCTTGTTTGGGCGCCGTGCAATCTCCTTTCTTGTGCCTTGGATTTCAGTCATATTCAGAGGTCGACTGTCAACGGTTTACCGGGCTGGATCGGCCCGGTTCCGTGACGATTGGTGCAGGGGACCCACAGACCCACGCCCCAGGAAAGGGGAAGGGGGAAAGGGAAAAGGAAAAAGGGAGATGGGCCTAGAAACAA
>JAUPFR010000020.1:11952876-12152876 GCA_036925125.1 Oreortyx pictus | reverse complement strand
CATATTCCCTGCCACTCAGCATTCTCTGGTTTTGGGGAAAACTTCTTCCAGAGAAAGTAAAAGAGAAAGATGACAAAGATGAAGAGGAATACATTCAGAGAGATTAATAACATGATTCCTAATTTGGCATTCCAAAAAAGCATAAGGAACTGAGAGGAGAACATGGAAACTGGTTTAAACATAGAGCTGTTTGCAAAATTAGTTACTTCCTTTGTGATGTAATTGTCAATATTCAAATCATACATCATTGATTTTAGGTACCATGCAGTTGTCTCCATCAGTGCCCTCATTTGGTTATATACATATACAATGCAAAACAGAACATGAAAACATAATAGCCTTTAATTTTTTATACAGCACTCCTAAAATGAAGAACAGACTAATAGTTGGCAGTTGCTAATAGGGAAAAAAAAAAACACTTGGTACAGTGTCCAGAGGCTGGCAGTCCACCCAGCCTATAATCTAATCTATGAGGGTCAAAGCTACCTTCAGCACTCTGCAACTCTCTGACTTTAAGAAATCCTTTTTTTTCTAATGTTAAAAAAAAAATCAGATTCAGTTCAGATTGCTCTCATTCTCCTCCAAAAATGTCAACGGCTTACGGGCTGGTTTGGCCCGGTTCCGTGACTAATGGGGCGGGGGTATCCATGGACCCATGCCTGGGAAAGGGGAAGGGGGAAAGGGTAAGGAGATGGGCCTAAAAACAAAACAGAAGCAACAATCTGAGGAGGAAAGCTTATTTCCTAAATAAGATATCGGAAAGCAAAATAACACAGTATAATACATTACAATTGGAATTGAAGATGATAAATCAAATAAAATGAGCAAGAGAGTGTCCAAAATTGCAGGCCTTACTCTAAACCTGAAGGCAAAACATCTAGGGAGCACACACTGCCAAGATGAGCAGCAAAAAAAGAGGCAGTCTTGGGACTTGTGAGCAGTTTTATCTTTCCATCTGAGCAGAAAATGGGAATGCAAAGTCCTCTGGGGTATGGAGCTCTCTTCTGAGAACAAGGTACTCAAAAATTCTCCACAGAACTGCAGCATTAACTCTTTAACTCCCAGTGTACTACATGATGTTATGATGTGGAATGCCAATGACAAAAATAATAAAACCATGACAACTGTTGTTACGGATTTTAAGTTAATTTAATGCTTATGTCTGAAAAGTAAATCTAGCATTGATAAGTCTTGCATTAAGCTGGAGGTAGGACTACATCCTTTCTGACCAGCTTTTTTGATTCTTGGAAATTTTTAATAGAATGTATAATTAGCTATTCTTTTTACAGGACGTTGAGATATATTTACGGATGTTTGCAGAAGTCTGTTCAAAACAAGTGGCCAGCTAATACCACAATGAGAACAAGAGTTGTTAGGTATGTTACTTGTCATTTTGTTCTATGTTGAAAAGAATCTTTTAATATCTCATTATTGTCATACTTCAGTGTGTTTATGTATTTTTCTTTCCATGCCCAAGCTTGATAGTACTTAAATAGGTTACAACTATATTTAAGATCATTATGGTACTGGGACAGGATATCCCAGTTGTTGTTTGAGAGCACACTAGTTTTAGTCACGCTGTTAGAGCCTTTGCTAGAGATGTATTATAGAGTTCAGAATAGCTTTTCCTAATAGCTTTAACTTTGAACCGATTTTTATTTATTTATTTATTTTACAGATTATTCTAAATTATTAATTTCCTTTTTTGTTGTGTTGAGAAAGAGAAAAAATTTAAGTGATAATTAACCTCTGGAGAGCAGTGACTTCTCAAGATGGTATTCCCATCACATACAATCTGGGAGAACTATACCTTATCCAGGAACTCCTGTGTAGTGCATCTTACAGTTAAGATTAATCTCCTTTTAAATGCAAATCCAACACAAGAAAACTAATATCTTCTCAGAAAGATTATTGAACTGTCATTAGATTTCACTGATGGACTGTCAGCATTGGAATTTATATAGCTCTCTACATCAGTGGAGACTCCCAGTGCTGATCACTCAGAATCAACAGTGTTCATTTCTGAAAACATGTAATTCTATGGTGTCTCAGTTTTGTTTCATTTCTTTGCTCCAACCCAATAATGTTGAAACATTCTAGAACCATTGTAAACATGTTGCAGGCTACTGAACTTGGCTCCTGAACTGGCACTGAGTACAAGAACTCCAGTCTGTATTCATAAACCAATTGAATATCACAGAAACACAGAATCGTAGGGGTTGGAAGAGACCTCTAGAGAACATCAAGTCCAACCCCCCTGCCAAAGCAGGTTCCCTACACCAGGTCACACAGGTAGGCGTCCAGGCGGGTCTTGAATATCTCCAGAGGAGGAGACTCCACAACCCCCCGGGCAGCCTGTGCCAGTGCTCCGTCACCCTCACTGTAAAGAAGTTCTTGCGCACATTTGTGCGGAACCTCCTGTGCTGCAGTTTCTGTCCGTTTCCCCTTGTCCTGTCTCCACACACTGCTGAAAAGAGTCTGGCCTCGCCACTTTGTCCCCCACACCTCAGATATTTATAAACCTGGATCAGGTCCCCTCTCAGTCTTCTTTTCTCAGGGCTAAACAGACCCAGTTCACTCCACCTTTCTTCATAGGGGAGATCCTCCAGGCCCTTCACCATCTTTGTGGCCCTGCGCTGGACTCTTTCCAGGAGATCCCTATCTTTCTGTACTGGGGAACCCAGAACTGGACACAGTACTCCATATGAGGCCTCACCAGGGCAGAGTAGAGGGGGAGGATCACCTCCCTTGACCTGCTGGCCACGATCTTTTTAATGCATCCCAGAATGACACTGTCCCTCTTGGCCATGAGAGCACACTGCTGGCTCATGGTCAACCTGTCATCCACCAGGACACCCAGGTCCCTCTCTGCAGAGCTCCTCTCCAGCAGCTCATCCCCCAGCCTGTACTGGTGCATGCAATTATTCCTCCCTAGGTGCTGTTATAGGTGTGAAGAACGATACACACCGATCGTTGTCAATAGTAAGGAATTTATTGAGTAAGCAATAAACGAGCGAAACAGCGCTGGGCGGCCGGGAGTCTCCGCTCCACCAAAGGCGCGCACCGGGGGCCTCCCGACCCCTCTTTTTATTGTCTCTTATCTCTATATTTGTGTTTATCTTTTCTTCCTGGGCTGCGCCGGCTGGTATTTGGGAGTCGTCCTCTGTCTCCTCGCAGAGAAAAGATGAATACTGCAGTCCTCTTCAGCTCTAATCATGCATGCTTAAAAGATTTCTGCTTATTTTTCTTTTTCAGTTCCTTAGAAGGTCACTACTATCTGTGCAGGTGTTAGAACAAGACGCTGTGGCTCCAATTTACAAAAACATTTATATACCTATTTTTAAGTCTTCTACAAACTACATAGTTCTAAGAGAAGGAAAAGAAAAACACACGGAAAAACACTGACACATCTGTCTTGAGACTGGTTTGATTAACAAGTATAGAAAGTACAGAACTCAGTTTCTATCACAGGTGCAAGATTCTACACTTGCTTTTGTTAAATTTAATCTGGTTTCTGACTGCCCAGCTCTCCAGCCTGTCCAGGTCTTGCTGACTGGCAGCACAGCCTTCAGGCGTGTCAGCCAATCCTCTCAACTTCATATCATCAGCAAACTTGCTGAGGGTGGCCACTATCCCCTCATCAAGATCATTGATGAAGATGTTGAACAAGACCGGACCCAGCACGGACCCCTGGGGGACACCGCTGGTCACAGGCCTCCAACCGGACTCTACACCGACAATGACAACCCTCTGCGCTCTGCCAGTCAGCCAGTTCTCAACCCACTTCACTGTTCACTCGTCTATCCCACACTTCCTTAGCTTTGTTACAAGGATGTCACAGGAGACAGTATCAAAAGCCTTGCTGAAATCAAGGTAGACTACATCCACCGCCCTCCCCCCATCCACCCAACCAGTGACAACATCATAGAAGGCCACCAGGTTGGTTGAGAATGACCTCCCCTTGGAGAACCCATGCTGGCTACTCCTGATAACCTCCTTTTCTTCCAATTGTCTGTAGATGGCACCCAGCACAAGCTGTTCCATCACCTTTCCAGGGACAGAGGTGAGGCTGACTGGCCTATAATTACCCGGATCTTCCTTCTTGCCCTTTTTGAAGACCAGAGTTACATTGGCTATCCTCCAGTCTTCAGGCACATCCCCCATTCTCCAAGACCTCACAAAGATGATAGAGAGTGGTTCAGCAATCACCTCCGTCAGCTCCCTCAGCACCCGTGGATGCACCCCATCGGGTCCCATGGATTTATGAACATTAGCATTGCCTAGCCGCTCACAGACCACCTCTTCCCTGACTAAAGGATAGTCTCCCATTCCCCAGACCCTCTCACTAACCTCCAGGGTCTAGGATTCCTGAGGGAGAGCTTTTTCACTGAAGACAGAAGCAAATAAGGCGTTCAGTATCTCCACCTTCTCAGCATCCCCCATTACCAGAACACCCCCCTCACCTGGTAGGGGGCCCACATTCTCCCTAGTCTTCCTTTTACTGTTAACATACTTAAAAAAGCCTTTTTTATTATCCTTTACCACTTTTGCCAGATTCAATTCCAGATGTGCTTTAGCCTTATTCATCGCATCCCTGCAGGCCCTGATAACATTTCCATATTCCTCCCAAGTGGTCAGACTCTTTTTCCACATTTCACAGACCTTCTTCCCTTTGAGTTTGCACATGAGCTCCTTGCTCATCTACACAGGTTTCCTGCCACCCTTTCCTGATTTCTTGCTCACAGGGACGCACTGATCCTGAGCTTGGAAGAAGAGCTGTTTAAATGCTGACCAGCACTCACAGGCCCCCTTACCTTCTAACACCCTAATCCACGGGATAGCTCCAAGAAGGTTCCGGAAGAGATCAAAGTTGGCTCTCCTAAAGTCCAGGGTAGCAATCCTACTTTTTGGCTTGCTTCTTCCACTCAGGATCTTGATCTCCACCATCTCGTGATCACTACAACCCAAGCTGCCCCCAACCTTTACTTCCTTATTAAGTCCTTCCTTGTTAGTGAGAATAAGGTCCAGCAACCCCCCGCTCCTCCACCACCTGCATCAGAAAGTTATCTTCAACACATTGCAAGAACCGTCTGGACCATGTGTGCTTGGCCAAGTTGCTCATCCAGCAAATATCTGGATTATTGAAGTCCCCCATAAGCACCAGTGCCTTGGAACGTGACGCTACTTCTAATTGCTTATGGAAGGCTTCATCAACCTCCTCTTCCTGATCAGGGGGCCTGTAGTACACACCCACAACAGTGTCACCCTTACCAGCCTGCCCCTTGATTCTCACCCACAAGCTCTCCACTGCTACGTCACTCTCCCCCAGGTGGAGTTCAATGCATTCTAACTGCTCTCTCACATAAAGAGCAACTCCACCACCTCGCCTTGCCAGCCGATCTTTCCTAAAAAGCACATTGCCCTCCATGACAACATTCCAGTCATGAGAGCTGTCCCACCACGTCTCTGCGATCGCAATGAGATCATGGCCTTGCAACCGCATGCAGATCTCCAACTCTTCCTGTTTATTTCCCATGCTGTGTGCATTAGTGTACAGACACTTAAGGGAAGCAGCATCCCCCTGCCTCTCTCCATGCCTTTGAACTCCACCCTCTTCACCCAGCAAGCTCTGTTTTGAGCCTTGAACTACCCCCTCAGCCCCAGCGGCCCTCATTTTGTCCCCTTCCCCCTTCATATCTAGTTTAAAGACCTGTCAATAAGTCCCACCAGTTCCTCGGCTAGAATCCTCCTACCCCTCGGAGCCAGGCTGCTTCCACCTGCAGCCATCATGCCAGGTGCCAAGTAAATTGCCCTGTGGTCAAAAAAAATGAAATTCCTATGTTTGCACCAACTCTTAAGCCATTTATTTAAGAGGTGGGTTTTTTGGATCCTCCCAGTATCTTTCCCTGCTACCGAAGGTATAGAAGAAAAAATCATCTGCACACCTGTTCCCTACCACTACCCACCCCAGTCCCCTGAAGTCATCCTTGATAGTCTTCAAGCTTTTCTCAGCAACTTCATCACTGCCAGCCTGAACTATCAATAGTGGGTAGTAATCAGAAGGGTGGATCAGTCCGGGAAGTCTCCTAGAATTGTCCCTGACCTGTGCCCCAGGGAGGCAGCACACCTCCCTGCAGGTAGGGTCAGGCTGACATAGGACCCTCCATTCCTCTCAGCAGGGAGTCACCTGTGACAACCACCCTTCTGTCCTTATGGGTGGAGGAAGTCTTGAGGCATGGGGTCAGCTGCTTCACCCAAGGCACCCTCACGGGTGGACCTCCCTCCACACCTGCACTCACCTCTCCCTCGACTTCCAGGGCCTCAAACCTATTGCACAGATGCACCTGGGGAGCTGAGGATGGTCGGGACGGGGGATGCCCACTTCGCCGAGTTGGCATCCGTTTCCACTCATCCTTCTCTCTCAAATTGTCTTGCTCTGCTTTGCAACAACAGGGCAGGGTCTCCATCACTGTGTGGTGGATATCACCTTGCCCTTTTGGGAGAGGGTTACAGTGCTTTTGCCACACCCAGTACTTTACTAGTATTTCTAGGGGTAGGAGAGGACAGGGGGCTCACTGCAGTAGAAACACAGTCTGCCTGCCGATTCCCCTCTATCACCTGTTTGCAAGGCGACAGGGGGTGACATGCTCCGTGCAGAGCTTCAGCTGTGTGCCAGGATCTCGGAGCCGATAGGGACTGGCACCACCAATCAATCTCCTTCTCACAATCCTTTATGGTCCTCAGCCTCTCCACCTCCTCCTTCAGGCAGACCACAAGGCTGAGTAAGTCATTTACCTGGTCACACCTTACACAAGCGCTGCCTCCATCACCTGGCACTGCAAAGACCAGACTCTGGCACTCATCACAGCCAGTGAGCTGTACGCTAGCGTGCTGTTTTGGGACCTCAGTCTGGGTCTCCACACTCTTCTTGGCTGCAGCCTTCCTCATACGTGTGCAGGGAACCTCTGTCTGG
Source organism: Oreortyx pictus (assembly GCA_036925125.1). Classification (NCBI taxonomy): domain Eukaryota; kingdom Metazoa; phylum Chordata; class Aves; order Galliformes; family Odontophoridae; genus Oreortyx; species Oreortyx pictus. The sequence continues at coordinate 12,145,903 of JAUPFR010000020.1, read as the reverse complement.
GTCTCCACATTTTTCCTGGCAGTAGCCTTTCGCTGGGGGGCAGCCATGGCAAACCAGTAGACCCACTAACACTAGCACAAATTGGAATAGCCTTAACAAGGGTGTGAATGAACAGCCCCGCCCTACTACTGGTAGTGCTGGCTCTGCCCTCACCCCTTTACCAGGTCATTGACAGGTGCCCCCACACCTGTCACTTGTTTCATAGTGACAATGACAGTAACAATACTCCTATAATAATTAGGAGTAATTAGAATAGAATAATTAGTACACAATATTAATTAATATAATAATTAATAGAGTAACAGAATAATTAGTTCTTTCTTTAACACTGTCAATTGCCAACCAGTGCAGGCCAAAAAAAATATCTTTGACAAAGATGAGATCTTGACACTGTCTTTCTAAATGTCTCTTTCCAAATCTTGATACTCTAAAACTGGAAGTTTAAGGATATCGGCTATTAATTTCTTCTACATTTGTCTTATTTTTTAATATTATTATTATATCTGTTACTGAAATGATTTACTGGTTAATCTCTTGTTGAACTGTCTACCAGATGATTTGTCATTGGCTCTTGTTCATCAGTTTGTCTTATGTCATAGAAACATAGAATCATTAAAGTTGGAAAAGACCTCTAAGATTATCTAGTCCAACCATCCACCTACCACCAATATTGTACACTAAAACATGTCCCTAAGTATCAGCATCCTTGGGATGGTGTTTGCCTTCAAATTGAGGCTGTTTTTATCAGAGATGTTGGGGCTAGCCTATTGCAAAGGTGAAGAACTTAGAAGCAAGTACCATGTCTCTGTTCTTCCCGATCTCCAGGATCTGCCATGTGGCTTTCCTTAAATTGATACATTTTTCATTCACAGTTTTCCTGGAGTCTCTGCTGGATGCTATGAATTCTGAGCCCCTTTCACATCACGTTAGCATTCATAAGTGAATACTTGTGACTTGTCTTTGGAGTAATATTTTTTTGAAGCCTCCAATGAAGAATATTACTTTTTATTGCACTGATTTGATCCAAGAATACTTAAGTATTCAGAGACAGATGGGCAGTTTGTAAGTGTCTGGGTATCTTCCCATCTATATAATTCAATAAGTCATAGAATCATAGAATTGCTCAGGTTGGAAAAGACCTTCAAGATCATCAAGTCCAACTTCAATTTAACCATACTACCCTAACTCTAACAACCTACTGCTAAATCATGTCTTTGAGCACCACGTCCAGACGGTTTTTAAATAAATTCAGGGATGGTGACTCAACCACCTCCCTGGGGAGCCTATTCCAGTGTTTATCAACCCATTCTGTAAAGAAGCTTTTCCTTATTTCCAACCTGAACCTCCCCTGGTGTAACTTGAGTCCATTTCCCCTTGTCCTGTCACCTGTCACCAGTGAGAAGAGACCCACCCTGCTTTCACTGCAGTCACCTTTCAGGTATTTGAAGAGAGCAATAAGGTCTCCCCTCAGCCTCCTCTTCCCCCAACTAAACAGCCCTAGTTCCTTCATTCCCTCCTCATAGGGCATATTCTCCAAGCTCTTCACAGCCTTGTTGCCTTTCTTTGGACCTGCTCCAGCACCTCAATGTCCTTTCTATACTGAGGTGCCCAAAATTGAACACAATACTTGAGGTGGGGCCTCACCAGTGCCGAGTACAGGGGGAGAATTACTTCCCTAGTCCTGCTCACCACGCCATTCCTGATCCAGGCCAGGATGCCATTGGCCTTCTTGGCCACCTGGGCACACTTCTGCCTCATATTCAGACAACTGTCCATCAGCAGTCATGTCTGGTTGTAAAACCCCATATGTAGGTATTGACTCATTCTTAATTTAGCTTGACCATTGTAAAAAGCAACAAACCTTCTGTATCTGCAAGGTCCATCTTAGGTTCATATCCCAGTTGTCTTCCACTTCAGGCCATCTAAAAGAAATTTGTGCATGTGCTATGATTTCAAAATTCATAGAATCATAGAATCATAGACTCATAGGGGTTGGAAGGGACCTCAAGAGATCATCGAGTCCAACCCCCCCAATTATTTACTTCCTCGTAGTTTCAAGTTTATCCCATAAAAAATATTTTTTGTTTCACACTGACTCTTTTGTCAGCCTATAATCCCTAGTTCTTGGAGAAATAGGAAACTTCTATAACACAATATATTAGAATTCAGATGTCTTACACAGAAGATATGTTAACCCTACTGCTACGTGTCACTTCTGAGACCAAGTGCTCCTTCTTAAAGACAATTCAGTCTTAGCCTACAGACTTCAGTATGGCTTTACAGTTAAGCTTTTCTGAAATGGTTAAAGAGGTTCACCTTAATTGGGAAATCAATATGCTCATTTTTATTTCAGTTTTTCTCACAGTTATATAACAAGTTTGTAACTTGTAACATGTTATGTTACAATTATGTAACACAGTTACATAACAAGAAATTATTAATTAATGTACATATTTACAGGGTTCTGGCTGATTGGTTGTCATGTATCTCAGAAAGGTTTTCACACTGACTTAAATGTTTAAAGTCTTCATAATTTTACATTAATTATTTAACTTCATTATTCAATAGAATGCGATTTTCTTCCCATTTCAGTGGCTTTGTTTTTCTTCGACTGATTTGTCCTGCTATACTGAATCCAAGGATGTTTAATATCATCTCAGGTGATTATGCTTCTGATTGAATTCATGCTTTATGTAGTAATATACATAAACTTAATTCAGTGCCTAATTTAACAAAATATGAAGTCTTTTGAACACCATGTCCAAAGTCACATTATTTGTATCAGTTGATTTACTTTCTTACCAAAGGAGCCAGCACATGGTTTTTACACTCAAAGGTTAAACAGGGTTTATTCCCAAGGCATGCTTTATTGATATTTAAATAATATAATGTTTAACTCTAGCAGTGTGCAATATATTCTAGGAGTGAGGGGAGGACCACCCAAAAAAACAACAAACACATCTCTTAAATGAACAAGGTCTATAAAGCTTAAAATGTCTGCAGAGCCTGGAATACGTTTATGCACCTAAAAATTATGATTCGATAATTTGTTTTTTAAGTTTTTGCTTAAATAACTTCTAGATGTTGAAGAAGTCTCTACTTTGAGTCATCAGGATTCCTCATTTGAGATTGACTGTAAAGATGAGAGAGATAGCATTTAAGAAAGATGGATTGTGTGAACTTGAGATAGTAATTGTTTGACTTAAAGGCCATACTTAGGCAAGCCAATCAGAACTATTAAAGAAAATATTAAAAGTGTTGAATAAAGAAAGTGTTACCCATTTTTTGATGCTCTCTTTTTGATGCTCTCTATATCAATAAATAAAACAGTGACAGGGACTATTCCTCTTTCTAGAACAGCATTGTGAAATTGCTATACAGATCTGCAGCATAGTTCTGGCTGATATCGAACAGCTGTTGGCACGCGTCAATGAACCACATCTGACACAACTGACCTGGGCCTCTGTTGTGAAACTATAATGGTCAGGATACAAATTCTTCCATGACAGTTGGCTTAAGCACCTAGAAATGTCTCTGGACATTTTAAACTTACATGCAGTTGAAGTCTTACAGATGCAACAACTAGTATGCCTGTTAACCTAAAGCTTCTGAGGAACACTTGTTTACTTTGTTCTATAAGCAACTGCACAGAAAGTCAGATATGCCTATTAATAATTTTCTGTGGACATGATTACTAAAATAAAGCAAAAAAAGTTCACTTGGCCATGAGATTTTCCACATGCAGTTCTGTCACAAAATTCAAATTAATTCCATTTCAAAATAAAATTGTAGAAGAACTTAATTTTCGTGTGACTGGTGGTAGTTTTAAATGAAATGGCCAGTAACTCTGCTTTCTATTCCTCTCAGATTCCCCTTCCCCTACTGCTGCAAGAACACTGACGCTGGTGGCCAAGTCTGTGCAGAATTTAGCAAATCTGGTTGAATTCGGAGCTAAGGTGAATATAATTTTACATAGAACAGCCTAGAACTGCATTTCCAATACATTTCAATGTTCCTGTTTAATACATGCAAAAATCTGTTGCTATTTTCTTGTACAAAACCTGATGTGTGACCTGAGTGTCTTCATCAGCAAGGAAGACTTGTTCCTGATGTTTGTCCTATCCTCTTCAGTTGGAGCTACACAGGAAGTTAATTTAGAGCAGTAGCATAAAGTCTGCCTGCATTGGGACAAGGAGTTAATCATTTTGACAATGAGTAACCTAGAAACTTGTGTGAATGATGTAGTGCATACCATGAAGATTTTGAATCTGGTAGTATGAACAACAGGAATAGTCTGTAATAATAACTGATGAATCAATGACCATACTAGAAGATATTTGTAGAGCATGATGCAACCATATCTTCATGCTATGAGAACAGATAAACTCAGGCATTTGCTCCAAAGACAACAGTGGAAGTAGTGGTATTTTTGTCTGTCATTGACCAAAAAGGTAGCAGTCATACTCAAGTATTTTCAGTGTTGGAGTTGGAAAAATGGGAGAGGAGAGGCAGGCAGCCATCTCTCTGCAAAGAAATATAATGGTAAAATAAATACGTTTTCTTTAGAAATATGCATATAAAAAAGACAACTGAGAATTGTTAATGTAGGAATCTGTGATTAGAAAGAATCTGTTCAAGAAAAGTGTATCATTTGCCTTAAGTAGATGATGGCAGTTTTTTTAAATTTCCATTGATTATTTGATGTCAAAAAGAGGAGACATCTTTGACTAACATCAGTAATATTGGCATGCATCTGTACAGAAACTTAAAATATATATTTTTTAGTATATGGAATACTTTCAAATTGAGACCATGTAATAATTCTCTTTCAAACTGAGACCAATCAAAACTAAACTTCCATCTGTATATAAAGTATTCATTTCTGAAATGCAGGAACAATTGCTAACCGCCGATTGCTCCCCCACCCATGCAAAAACACACACTTTTCCTCTACCTATTTCTCAGAGTGACATTTTCTGATGGTATAGCATTTTGAAAAAACTACTTTTATTTGTATTCATCTTCATATTGCTTGACATAATTCTGTAAATCACTTTTACAAGTTGCACTAAAAAACCTCAACTTGTAATAAATTTTCTCATATTGCATCAAGAATGGAATGCCAGCAACAACTGGTTGGCATCACAGGTAACCCCCATCCTGACCTACCTTGGTTCCCTAGGTGCCCCTCTGTAATAGGTTTGAGGCTCTGGAACTCAAGGGAGAGGTAAATGAGGATGTGGTGGGAGGTCCACCCTTGAGGTTGTCTAGAGTGAGTTGGTTGACACCACACCTCAAGACTTCCTCCGTCAAGAAGGAAAAAAGAGTGATTGTCATAGGCAACTACCTTCTGAGAGGATCAAAGGGCCCTATATGTTGGCCTGACCCTACCTGCAGGGAAATGTGCAGCCTCCCTAGGGCCCAAGTGAGGGATATTTCTAGGAAATTTCCTACTCTGATTCGCCCCTCTGATTATTATCCTTTATTGATAGTTCAGGCAGGCAGTGATGAAGTCTATGAGAGAAGCCTGAAGACTATCAAAAAGGAATTCAGGGGATGGAGAAGGTATACAGGTCGTGTTTTCCTCTATCCCTTCAGTGGCAGGGAAGCATACTGAAAGAAGCAGGAAAGCCCTTCTCATAAACAAGTGGCTAAGAGGCTGGTGCAAATCCAATTATTTTATTTATTTATTTATTTTTACCATGGGGAGCTTTATTTGGTACCTGGCCTGATGGCTGAGGATGAGTCTCACCTGTCTCAAAGGGGGAAATGGAACCTAGCCCAGGAGCTGGCAGGGCTTGCTGAGAGGGCTATAAACAAGGTATGAAGGAGGAAGGATATAAAACCAGACCAGTAAAAGATGAGCCTAGAGTAATGATGCCTCATTGAGGCAAGGGGCTCAGCTGAAGTGCATCTACAAGAATGCATGCAGAATGGGTAACAAACAGGAGGAGCTGGAGGCCACTGTAGAGCAGGCAAACTGTGACTAAGTTGCCATTATGGAAAAAGAGTGGGATAGCTCCCATCACTGTAGTACTGCAATGGATGGCTATAAGCTTCTCAATGTTTTACAGGCTGTTTTGGCCTGGTTCCATGACTAATGGGGAGGGGGGAAACAAGGAACCAAGACCCAGGAAAGGGGGAAGAAGGAATAGGGAAAGGGTAGGGAGATGGGCCTAAAAACAAAAAAAGTGGCAACAATCTGAGGAGGAAAATCAATTTACTAAATAAGATATCAGAATGCAAAATAACACAATATAATACAATATAATTGGAATTGACGATGATAAATCAAATAAAAAGAGAAAGAGAGTGTCCAAAAACTGAAAACATTACTCTAATGCTGAAGGCAAATATCTAGGGAGCACATGCTGAACAGGCAAGCCGAAAGGGTAAAAGGGGATGTCCTGTGATCTACGATAAGTTTTATCTTTCCCTCTGAATGGAAAACAGAAAAGCAAAGTTCTCTGGGGTATGTAGTTCTTCTCTTCAGAAAACCAGGTACCCAGAAAAAACTGACAATCCATGGAACTGGAACATTAACTTTTCAACTCACAATGCTCTACATTTTATGATATGGAATATAACAGAATCACAGAATCATAGGGGTTGGAAGGGACCTCTAGGGATCATCGAGTCCAACCCCCCTGCCAAAGCAGGTTCCCTACACCAGGTCACACAGGTAGGCGTCCAGGCGGGTCTTGAATATCTCCAGAGGAGGAGACTCCACAACCCCCCGGGCAGCCTGTGCCAGTGCTCCGTCACCCTCACTGTAAAGAAGTTCTTGCGCACATTTGTGCGGAACCTCCTGTGCTGCAGTTTCTGTCCGTTTCCCCTTGTCCTGTCTCCACACACTGCTGAAAAGAGTCTGGCCTCGCCACTTTGTCCCTCACACCTCAGATATTTATATACCTGGATCAGGTCCCCTCTCAGTCTTCTTTTCTCAGGGCTAAACAGACCCAGTTCACTCCGCCTTTCTTCATAGGGGAGATCCTCCAGACCCAATATCAACAAACAAAAATCATACAACCATGACATTCCAACCCTTATTCCACGTCACTACATCATGCAATGATGAGCAAGCACTAAACACACACAACATATATACAAGTATATACATGGAATTACTGACTGCACTCTCCCAACATCAAATTCCCTTGTGGTACACATTCAACAACTCCATTCTTCTGCATAACACACCAAGTGGACCCAGGACCCTGAGAAAAATGAGTTCCACAGAAAGGTTTGCCCTTTCCAGAAGCTGGAAAAACGAACCGCTTTTCCCAACGTGCTCTTCACATGTACTACAGGGACCTTATCTCCCTCTACGTTATGTAGGGTGCTGGATTGGGCAGAACCATCTCGATAGATCCTTGAGTGTTGACCAACCAGGTGGAATCTGCTCAATGCCTCTCACAGTGCTTAAATGTTCCACCACCCATTGTTTTCAGTATCGTTTTTAACAACCCACTGTATTGTTTGATTTTAACAGAAGATGGTGCATGATAGGGGATATGACAAACGCACGCCATGCCATGATCTTTGGCCCAAACATTTACAAGAGAATTTTTGAAATGAGTCCCATTATCTGACTCAATTCTCTCTGGAATGCCATGTCACCATTGGACATGTTTTTCGAGACCTAAGATGGTGTTTCAGGCGGTAGCATGGGGTACTGCATATGTTTCAAGCCACCCAGTGGTTGCTTACACCATGGAGAGCACATAGTGCTTACCATTGCTAGTTCGTGGCAAGGTGATATAATCAACCTGCCACACCTCTCCATATTTATAATTTGCCATTGCCCTTTTTCCCCCAGAGAAGTTTCACCCTCTTGGCTTGTTTAACTGTGGCACACGTGTCACAGTCATGGATAACCTGTGCAATAGCGTCCATAGTTAAGTCCACCTCTCGGTCTCTAGTCCACTTCTATGTTGCATCTCTTCCTTGATGGCCCGAGGTCTCATGGGCCCACCAAGCTAGAAATAATTCACTCTTATGTTGTCAGTCCAAGTCTACTTGAGCCACCTTAACTTTGGCAGCTTGATCTACCTGATGGTTATTTTGTTGTTCTTCAGTTGCACGGCTCTTGGGCACATGAGCATCTACATGGCGCACCTTCACAACCATATTCTTTATTCGGGCAGCAATGTCTTTCCACAGTTCAGCGGCCCAAATAGGTTTACCCCTCTGTTGCCAGCCATTTTGTTCCCACTGTTATAACCATCTCCATAGAGCATTTGCCACCATCCATGAGTCAGTGTAAAGATAACGCACTGGCCACCTCTCTTATTCAGCAATATCTAAGGCCAGTTGGACAGCCTTTACCTCTGCAAATTGGCTTGATTCTCCTTCTCCTTCAGTGGCCTCTGCAAGTCATTGCATGGGGCTCCACACAGCAGATTTCCATCTGCGGTGCTTTCCCACAATGCGACACGATCCATCTGTGAACAGGGCATACCTCTTTTCATCTTCTGGTAGTTCATTGTATGGTGGGGCCTCTTTAGCACAAGATACCTCCTCTGCTGGTGTTGTTCCAAACTTCTTACCTTCAGGCCAGTCCACGATCACTTCTAGGATTCCTGGATGACTGAGGTTCCCCATCCGAGCTCGCTGTGTAATCAGCGCAATCCACTTACTCCAAGTGGCATCAGTAGCATGATGGGTAGAGGGAACCTTTCCTTTGAACATCCAGTTCAGCACTGGCAATCGAGGTGCCAGAAAGAGCTGTGTTTCAGTATCAATTACTTCGGAAGCATGAAGCACCATCTACTTGAGCCACCTTAACTTTGGCAGCTTGATCTACCTGATGGTTATTTTGTTGTTCTTCAGTTGCACGGCTCTTGGGCACATGAGCATCTACATGGCGCACCTTCACAACCATATTCTTTATTCGGGCAGCAATGTCTTTCCACAGTTCAGCGGCCCAAATAGGTTTACCCCTCTGTTGCCAGCCATTTTGTTCCCACTGTTATAACCATCTCCATAGAGCATTTGCCACCATCCATGAGTCAGTGTAAAGATAACGCACTGGCCACCTCTCTTATTCAGCAATATCTAAGGCCAGTTGGACAGCCTTTACCTCTGCAAATTGGCTTGATTCTCCTTCTCCTTCAGTGGCCTCTGCAAGTCATTGCATGGGGCTCCACACAGCAGATTTCCATCTGCGGTGCTTTCCCACAATGCGACACGATCCATCTGTGAACAGGGCATACCTCTTTTCATCTTCTGGTAGTTCATTGTATGGTGGGGCCTCTTTAGCACAAGATACCTCCTCTGCTGGTGTTGTTCCAAACTTCTTACCTTCAGGCCAGTCCACGATCACTTCTAGGATTCCTGGATGACTGAGGTTCCCCATCCGAGCTCGCTGTGTAATCAGCGCAATCCACTTACTCCAAGTGGCATCAGTAGCATGATGGGTAGAGGGAACCTTTCCTTTGAACATCCAGTTCAGCACTGGCAATCGAGGTGCCAGAAAGAGCTGTGTTTCAGTATCAATTACTTCGGAAGCATCTCTAAGCCCCCACATATGCAGCTAAGATCTCCTTCTCAATTGGAGTGCTGTGCTCTTCAGACCCCCTGTACGCTCAACTCCAGAATCCAAGGGGTCAGCCTTGGGTCTCTTCTGATATTCTTTGCCACAGACTCCAAGTGGGACCTTCCTTTCCAGCAGCTGTGTAGAGGATGTTCTTTACATCCTGTCCTGTCCATACTGGCTCCAGGGCCACGGCACGGACTATCTCCTGCTTAATTTGCTCAAAAGCCTGCTGCTGCTCAGGGCCCCACACAAAATCATTTTTCTTCCGCGTCATTTGATAAAGGGGGGTTACAATGAGACTGTAGTTTGGAACATGCATTCTCCAAAAGCCCAGTGTGCCCAGAAAAGATTGTGTCTCTGTCTTACTAGTGGGTGGAGACATGGCAGTGATTTTGTTAATCACACCTGTAGGGATGTGACGACGTCCATCTTGCCACTATATACCTAGGAACTGGATTTCCTGTGCAGGCCCTTTCACTTTGCTTCGCTTAATAGCTAAACCAGCTCACAGAAGTATCTGCATTATTATTTCTCCTTCCTTGAAAACTTCCTCTGCAGTATTGCCCTTCTCAATATCGTCAATATATTGGAGATGCTTGGGAGCACTGCCCTGTTCCAATTCATTTTGGATCAACCCATGGCAAATGGTTGGGCTGTGCTTCCACTCCTGGGGCAAACAGTTCCAGGTGTACTGAACGCCCCTCCAGGAGAAGGCACACTGTGGCCTGCATTCTGTGGCCAGAGGAATTGAAAAGAAGGCATTGGCAATGTCAGTGGTGACATACCACTTGGCTGCTTTTGACTCCAGTTTGTACTGGAGTTGAAGCATGTCCGGTACAGCAGTGCTCAGTGGGGATGTGACTTCATTCGGGCCACAGTAGTCTACTGTCAGCCTCTATTCTCCACTGGCTTTATGCACTGGCCATATGGAGATGTTAAAAGGTGAGTGAGTTTTGCTGATCACTCCCTGGCTTTCTAGCTGATGAATCAAGTTACAAATGGGGAGCATGGAATCCCTGTTAGTGCGGTACTGCCGTCTGTGAGCCATTTTTGTAGCAATCGGTACCAGTTTTTCCTCCACTTGTAGCAACCCCACAACAGTTGGATCTTCTGACAGGCCAGGCAAAGCAGGCAGCTGCTTAATGTTTTCTGTGTCTACAGCAGCTATTCCAATGTCCCATTGATACCCCACCTTGGCTGGGGACAGGGCCCTTATATTTGTTACCTCACTAGTTCTTCCTTGAGCCATGATCAGGGTTCTTATGGCTTTTGCCATCTCCCTCAGCAGCTGTAGTGATCACCTTTTTGGAGGAGTTCACCTTGGTGGTTGATCTGTCTTGTAATTCTTTTTCCCATGGAATAATGATTACAAAAAGTCATAAAACCATGACAAGCAGGGAAGTACTTGTTCCTCTTTACTTAGCCCTGGTGAGGCCATACCTTGAGTACTGTGTTCAGTTTTGTCCCACTCTCTACAAGAAAGATATTGAGGCCCTGGATCATGTCCAGAAAAGGGCAACAAAGCTGCTGAGGGGGCTGGAGCACAATCCTTATGAGGAGCAGCTGAGAGAGATGAAATAGTTTAGTCTGGAAAAGAGGAGGTTCAGGGTGACTTTATCGCTCTCGATAACTACTTGAAGGGAGGTTTTAGTGAGCTGGGTGTCAGCCTCTTCTCCCATGTAACTAGCGAGAGGACTAGATGGAATGGCCTCAAGCTGCACCATGGGAGATTCAGGTTGGACATTAGGAAATACTACTTCTACAAGACTGTGATCAGGTGTGGGAACAGGCTGCCCAGGGAGGTGGTGGAGACATCATCCCTGAAGGTGTTCAAGAAACATTTATATGTTGTACTTAGGGACACAGTTTACTGGGAAATATTGGTGATAGGTGGATGGTTGGACTGGATTATCTTAGAGGTCTTTTTCAACCTCGGTGATTCTATGATTCTGTGATTCTATGATTCTATGGTCTGTTCTCATTCCCAAGACACAACATGGTTTAATGATAAATTTGTTACCTTATGCATAAAGAAAAAAGAGAGTTCAGATTGCCATTATAAAGCTGCTTGTTTGACACTCACAAGTTGGAACGTAAGTATTAATGAAAGAACAAGATGGAGGGCACTTTCAAGGGCTGCTCTACAAGTAATACCTCCTATTTTATTACTTTGGCCTACTACATCAGAGGCAGATGGTGATGGTATGGCAGTAGAGGTTGAACCTTCCCACCATTATTCCATTACATTTTGTTGACATGCAACAGACAGCATGCAGGCTCTTGTTCATCACTGCTGAAAATGCATATAACGGTGGTGTCTATTTTGAGAAGTAGTGTATTGTAGCTTAGAATTTGCTCTATCATATAGTGATATTGTGTTCTTTGTATTTGTTGTAGTTTCCATGGAAATAAATAAGAGCTATTACTTTCAGAGCAACCTAAATATTTCCATATGTTTCGTCTAAAAATGTTCTTTTTTAATTGAAACTATGTATTGAAGAAATGCCTATCTTAAATTGAAAAAAATCATGTAACTGCTTATTTAATCTGTTTCCAAATTCATCTGGAATACAAAAATGTAATCTTTTGACTGATTGTACACCAGTCATTCTAAAGTCACTTGGAAAAAATAAAATTACTCCAGATGACACATTTATTCACTTGTTTCTGATGACAGTGTGTTCACTTCAGTTGGATCTAAATTGGAATTGATTTGTTCTAATAAATACTTGTTAAAATTGCTAGGAGCCATATATGGAAGGGGTAAATCCATTCATCAAGAATAACAAACATCGCATGATCATGTTCTTAGATGAACTTGGGGTAAGTGGTTTAAAAAAAAAAAAGCTATTGGAAGTTTCATAGCAACATAGCAAAGCAAAACCTATATTAATTTAGCATTGCTGTATATATCAGATCTAGTTTTTGAGCTTCTCCCTGTAGATTACAGCTTTTTTGCCAATCTTTTAAAATATATTTTAAAACCGATTTTTCTGTGTAATTTGTAATGTAGTTTTGACCAGACAGTGAAAATTTTGATATATTTTTATTGAAAGCATTATGTTCAGTTTAACAACAACAAAAAAGCCCCACACCTAATGGATGGACCTTCCTTTTATTTGCAGGGAGGATATAATAGGAGTGTCTATTCTCACCATCTTTCTAATCATCTCAGAGGTAGCATAGCAACATCAGAGCTTTTAGTACAACCCTCCTAGTAGGAATAAGAATTGCTGTTTATTTAGTAATCACTCCACATGTAAAGTATAATCATAATTCAAATTATTATAATTATTAAATAGATGCTTGTGGAGAGAAGGAAATACATAATTTCTATTAGATAACATGGACAGGAAAACTTAATTATGAAGAAAACCATTGCAGTACTTGTTTGCAGTATCAAAACAACTGTTGGATAGTCTGAAGACCTGTGATTTAATTTTCTGTATGCCTGGGTGCTCACCATTCTAAGGCTGCTCTCATCATTTTTGTTAAAGAATGTTCCTGAGCTTCCAGACACTACGGAGCATTCTAGAACAGACTTATCGCGTTATCTGGCAGCCTTGCATGAGATGTGTGTTGCACATTCAGATGAACTTCGGACACTCAGTAATGAGCGAGGTGTAATGCAGGTAAACTACAGAGGTTAACAAAAATCATAGGTCTGGAGTAATTGCTTAATATCATTATTCTTTTGTAATATTTACAATATTTCTGGTCAGCAGTGTGAGTGATAAATATCTTAATTTGTACATACTTTCCTTCACTTTGTATTGCTACTTTGCTTGAGCTTCCTGATTTATTACATTTGTAAACAAAAAAGCTTCTCAAGCAAATGCTATAAATAACTGTTCCGTTTCAACTATTAAGCAAACTTACTATAAATGACTATTCTTTTCTGACTATTAAACTTCTGTATAACTTCCATGAAAACTTATTTTTAAGAGGAAAAATGTTGAAATTATTATTTTTGTAGTATTTTGAAACAATGAAATGTACTTGCCTGTGATTTACGGGCTGGTTCGGCCCAGTTCCATGACAATTGGTGCAGGGGACCCGCAGACCCATGCCCCAGGAAAGGGGAAGGGGGAAAGGGAAAAGGGGAAATGGAGATGGGCCTAGAAACAAAATAGCGGCAACGATCTGAGGAGGAAAGCTAATTTACTAAATAAGATATCAGAAAGCAAAATAACACAATATAATACAATATAATTGGAATTGAAGCTAATAAATCAAATAAAAGGAGCAAGAGAGAGTGTCCGATAAACCGAAGGCCTTACGCTAACGCTGAAGGCGATACGGCAGCGAGCACCCACTGCTGAGTCGATCCCAAAGATCGAAAGAGAGCGTCCCGTGACCGCAGAGGGTTTTTATCTTTTCCCTCTGAGCGGAAAATACGTAAAAATGCAAAGCATCGCAAAGTCTTCTGGGGAATATAGTTCTTCTCTTCTGAGACAGGTATACCCATGCACTCAGTGGGGGTACTTCCGCATCACCCGAAAGAGAGGGCTCACAATGAGACTGTAGTTTGGAACATGCATTCTCCAAAACCCACTACACCCAAAAAAGCTTGGGTCTCTGTCTTACTAGTGGGTGGTGACATGGCAGTGATTTTGTTAATCACATTTGTTGGAATGTGATGACATCCATCTTGCCACTTTATACCTAGGAACTGGATTTCCTCCAGCTCGCAGGAGGATCTGGATTACTCTCTCTCCTTTTTCGAAAACTTCCCCTGCTGTATTGCCCCACACAATGATATCATCAATGTATTGTAAGTGCTCAGGAGCACCGCCCTGTTCCAATGCAATTTGGATCAACCCATGTGTAGTGGGATTGCCTGGTCACAGCCTGAACCAGTGAATGAGCATCTGAGTGACCGGAGCGGAGGAGCCCAGGTCCACCCGACCTCTCGCTCTCTCCCTCTCGGCGGTGCTTCCGGGAGCACAGATCCGCTCAGAGCCTGCGCGGGTTGCCCCTCCCCTCCCTGGCTCTCTTCCTTCCGGCGCGCCAGTGTTCGAACGAGAGGCGGCTGCGTTCCTTCGCCTAAACGGTCGCCGGGAGGGGTGAGTTCATCCCCCTTATCTCTGACATCTCTTTCTGTAGCGCCTCTACCTCAAATAAAAGCTCTGTCACCGCCTTCACTTGCTTTACACCATGACAAATGGTAGAGCTGTGCTTCCACTCCTGGGGCAAACAGTTCCAGGTGTTACTGAACGCCCCTCCAGGAGAAGGCACACTGTGGCCTGCATTCTGTGGCCAAGGGAATTGAAAAGAAGGCATTGGCAATGTCTATGGTGGCATACCACTTGGCTGTTTTTGACTCCAGTTCGTACTGGAGTTGAAGCATGTCCGGCACAGCAGCACTCAGTGGGGGTGTGACTTCATTCAGGCCACGGTAATCTACCGTCAGCCTCCATTCTCCACTGGCTTTACGCACCGGCCATATGGGGCTGTTAAAAGGTGAGTGAGTTTTGCTGATCACTCCCTGGCTCTCTAACTGACGGATCAAGTTATGAATGGGTAGCAAGGAATCCCTGTTAGTGCGGTACTGCTGTCTGTGAGCCATTTTTGTAGCAATCGGTACCAGTTTTTCCTCCACTTGTAGCAACCCCACAACAGACGGATCTTCTGACAGGTCAGGCAAAGCAGACAGGTGCTTAATGTTATCTGTGTCCACAGCAGCTATTCCAAAAGCCCATCGGTATCCTTTGGGATCCTTAAAATATCCCCTTTTGAGGTAATCAATACCAGGTATACATGGAGCCCCTGGGCCTGTCACATTAGGATGTTTTTGCCAGTCTTTACCAGTGAGGCTTATTTCAGCCTCCAACTTGGTCAGCTCTTGGGAACCCCCAGTCACCCCAGAAATATAGATTAATTCTGTCCCTTGGTGACTTGAGGGCATTAGAGTTCACTGTGCTCCAGTGTCCACCAATGCCTTATATTTTTGTGGTTCTGATGTGCCAGGCCATCGAATCCACACAGTCCAATACACTCTATTTTCCCTTTCCCCCACCTGGCTGGGGGGCAGGGTCTATTGTGGCTTGTAGGTACCTCGCTCAGTTCTCAAGGGTGTCCTTCTTGAACTGGAAAGCATCTTGCTCGGTCTGGAGGGTGTCTCGCTCAGTCTGGACGGCGTCCATGTTGTATTGGACAGTTTCTTGGTCAGACTGGAGGCTGTATAAATTGGACTGGAGAGTCTGTTTGTCAGCTAAAAGACTCTCTTTCTGGATCTGTAGACTGTCCCTTTCGGCTCAGAGACTCTCTCACTCTATTTCAAAAACTCTATGCCTCTCTGGGATAGTATTGAATAAGGTCTGATTGGCATAAGTCAAACCCCAAATAATTTGGGCCTCCTCAGATCTGTCTGAGACACAACATCCCTGTCCCAGTATCTGCTTAGGTTCTCAGGGTCTTGCAGGTGTTCAGGGAAAAAGTCCCAGTACGTTTTGTGCATTAAAAGGAAAAAAAACAAAACAAAATGCAGCCCCTTTAAGAGCAGATTAAAAAAGAGAAAGCATTTTTTTTTCTCTTTACTAAAACCAGCTGGGAGCACCCATAAAAGTTTACAAATATTCCATAACAACTGGCAGTACGCCCAGACTTCAAGGTCATGTTTTGCAGTACAGCACCTGCAATACAGATAAGCTTCCTAATGAAGCTCTCTCTGAGAGCAAAGAGAGATTTGTTTTATGTAAGTGCTCAGGAGCACCACCCTAATTATAATGAACTTCCAGTAGATAATTCTATTTATTACATGGTAATATGTTTTGCTATGTTTGGCTATTGTACCGTGTTGTGCAGGAGATTATTTAAGTAGTTTGTCTTTACAGACAGGCATTATCAGCACAAAATATCATGTTAAAGTTTGCAATTTATTCACAGCTACTAATAGTCTTGACTGACCAGGCAGGATACTAGAAGCTTTTGGTACTAAATATGAGTTGCTTACAAATGAAGGATATAATTTATTTTACGAGGCCTATATCTGAAGTACTTAATGATCACAGATTTGGTACTGTTTCCGCAATATACTTCCTTTCACTTCAAAGGAGAAAATTCTCCTCGAGCATTTCCATAAAGAAAGCACTTGATTTTTTTTACCCTTTTCCTTCTGTCATTTCAACTTTATGATTAAGTTGGCAAGACTAAATGGGTGTCCATGGATTATGATAAACTTCATATTTGTGTTTTAAAGTTGCCTTTTGAAGTAATGTCTTAATAATGACTAGGGAATTGGAGCTGTGGCAGTTTTGGGATGTGGATGTTAATATATACTTTAAAATACTTAATTGCAAGTCTGGTAGGCAAATGTTGATGCTTCTAAAAAAAAAAAGTTTTTTTTTTCTCTGGTTACTAATGTAGAGTTGTGTACTTCTTTTTCTACAGCATGTTCTTAAGAAGCTGTTGGCTATTACAGAACTGCTTCAACAAAAACAAAATCAGTATTCAGTGTCTAATAACATCATGTAGCAACTTCAATTCTGCATGGATCCAGCATGTCTAGCATGGCAGCTCACACCAGTATCACTTTGTTTTTTTTGGCTCTTGCCAGAAATAGAACATCCTGTCAAATTCCCAATAATGCGTGAACTATACGACAAGAAAACAAAGATTATTGTAGTGAACGATTTTACTACCAGCTTTTTAAGCTATCTGTACAGGACATTTGCACTTTTCCTCTTGAAACCAGCTCTTACATAATATGAGTCTTGGTGTACAGTTTCTGAAAAGAAAATTCTGCGACTGTCTTGAACTTAGAAAAATACTTTCAGTGTTTCCAATCACCAAAGTTTTTCTGTCTTGTTGGAAAATAATTCTTAACTGACAGTGATGTATAAGTGGATTATATTTCGTATTGTAATTTCTGCCTGGTTACAATTATGACGACTATGATGACCATTTCAACCACTTGACCTTCTTATTTACAGTTTGTAGAACTTGATGGTCATGGTAAAAACAATCTTTGCTGTACAATTTTTATACTATGTTGTTTCTCTTGCTGAAATGCTGTAGAAAGACAATTTCAAGAAAGGGTCTTTAATGTGCCACTGATTTGGTCTAAAGAATACTCCCTTCAAGGACTATATCCACCCATATAAATCACAATGTTTTTATAAAATGTCTACGACAGTAAAAAAATTTAATTCAATGAATTTATGATTGTATCAGACATGCATGCATCCATTAAACCATTTTATAAAAT
Source organism: Oreortyx pictus (assembly GCA_036925125.1). NCBI lineage: Eukaryota > Metazoa > Chordata > Aves > Galliformes > Odontophoridae > Oreortyx > Oreortyx pictus. The sequence continues at coordinate 12,128,156 of JAUPFR010000020.1, read as the reverse complement.
ATTTATTGCCTAGTCTTCTGTGTAACATTACCCAAAAAATTGGGAAAAAATCACAAAAAAGTTTGAAAAAACCTTAAAAAAATGGGGATAAAAATCCCCCCAAAATGGGAAAGCATCCCCAAAAATGGGGAAAAAATCCTAAAAACTGGGGTAAAAAAAGTCCCAAAAAAGGGTGAAGAAAATTTCCAAAAAGGTGCAAAAAAAAAAAAAAAAAGGAAAAAACTACCCAAAAGGGGGAAAAAATGGGAAAAAAAATATTCTAAGATTTGGGAAAAATACCCCCCAAAAATGGGAAAATAATCCCTGAAAATTTGGGAAAAAGTCCCCAATAATATGGAGAAAAAAGAAAAACAAAACCCAACAACAAAAAACGGTGATTTCAACCCATTATGGACCAGTTTGTCCCAGTTCTGTGACTAATGGGGCAGGGGGACTCGCACACCCATTCCCGGGAAAGGGTAAAGAGGGAGAAGGGAAAGCGTAGGGAGATGAGCCTAAAAACAAAACAGCAGCAATGATCTGAAGAGGAAAGCTAATTTACTAAATAAGATATCGGAAAGCAAAATACCACAATACAATACATTATAATTGGAATTAAAGGTGATAAACCAAATACAATGAGAGTGTGCAAAAACTGAAAGCCTTACTCTAATGCTGAAGATGAGACAACTTAGGAGCACAGATGCTGCAGGGGTGAGCAGAAAGGGAAAAAGAAAACAACTTATGACTTGCCAACAGTTTTATATTTTCCACTGAATTGAAAACGGAAAAGGAAACTCCTCTGGGGTATGTAGTTCTTTACTTCTGAGACAGGCATACCTGGAATGATCAATGATCCATGGAACTGGAGCATTAAATCTTTAACACCCAGTGCAATACATGATGTCATGATGTGGAATACCAATAACAAAAATAATAAATCCATGACATTCCACCCCTTATTCCACATCACTACATCATGTTTGATATATATATACAGAACAATGATTAACATGCATTAAATAGACGCAAACAAAACAAGTATATATATACACACACGGAATTACTGACTGCACTCCCCCAACATATAATGCCCTTGAGGTACACATTGAACATCCCCATTCTTCAGAATCAACCACCAAGTGGACCCAGGTCCCTGAACAAATACAGTTCCACATAGAGGTTTGCCCTTTCCAGAAGCTGGAAAGACCAATACCGCTTTTCCCAACATGCTCTTCACATGTACTACAGGGACCTTATCTCCCTCTACAGTAGGTAGAGAGCTGCATTGGGCAGGACCATCTCGTTTGATATGTCCTCGAGTGTTGACTAACCAGGTGGCTTCTGCCAAACGTGCCAGTGCTTAAATTATTTTTCTGCCACCCATTGCTTTCAATATCATTTTTAACAAACCATTGTATCGTTCGATTTTACAAGAAGATGGTGCATGAAAGGGGATATGACAAATGCACTCAATGCCATGATCTTTGGCCCAAATATTTACAACAGAATTTTTGAAATGAGTCCCATTATCTGACTCAATTCTCTCGGGAGTGCCATGTCACCATTGGACTTGTTTCTCAAGACTTCATATGGTGATATAATCAACTTGCCACACCTCCCCCTATTCATACCTTTGCCATCACCCTTCCCAAAGAGAGGTTTCAACCTCTTGGCTTGCTTAACTGCAGTACATTTCCAAGCCATGAATAACCTATTGTATGGGAAATGTTGAATCAGGGCCTGAACCACTGATTGATCACCTGAGGCGAGCACTGGGTCAGCCGCAGGGGCACAAGTGAGTGTGATTGGAAGGGGTGGAGTTTGACTCCACCTCTCCCAAGACCCCATTTAAGGGCTGACCACCAGTGGGGAAGGATCTCTGGTTGGAGATCCCTCCCTAGTGGAGTTATTGGTGAGCCACTCTTTTCTCATTAACCATCTGTACATCATCTACTTAAGCCTATCAAAAATATACCATCTTTGGCACTATTTCTTTTGGGTGCTATTTTTGGGGCTTATTTGCCCTACAATTGGTAAGGCAGGCAGGCTTAAAAAAATATATATATATATATAAAAATATATATAATAATTAACTGTGTCTTTCATTTGGAACATTTTCAAATGGGGCAGGGGGCAGAATGTTACTCTAGACACATACTAGTTACAAAAGAACGTCGGCTAGCTGCTTCTGCTCTGGCTTGGCCTCTAATAATGGCCTTACATAAACTGGAAATAACAAATACAAACATAGAATCCGAAAATCAATTGTTAAGAGATCGAATTGAAAAGTTGGAACAACAGTTGGGCACATTAGTAGCCAAAAAACCTGGACTAGATGTGCCAACAAGACAAATACGTACCATATCTGTGGAGGACACCCAGGTCCCTGAAGTAGTGGACCTGGATGTTTCAGAAAAAAAGATTTCTAAATCAGATCTTGAAGCTCCATCTCTGGAGGATCCGTTTGAGATCCGACCAATCATAACTCAAAAAACAAAGAAAATGCAAGATAGACCAGCGGGAGTGCCTCCTGACCAATGGCCCCCTGCTGAAACATGCTTGCATCTGACAGCGCGCCCGTATACAGCAAATGAGTTGATGGACCTAGTACAACGGTTCCATCAAAAACCAAGAGAAAGCATACCATCATGGCTCCTGTGGTTATGGGATGCAGGAGCTGAAAGCGTGTTAGTCAGTGGGACAGAGATGTAAAAACTGGCATCCATAACTATACACCCAGCCCTGAGGCAAAGATTATATGCTGCCATCCACTATACTATTGAGAATCATTCTATTATTGATTGGTTGATGGCAGCATGCCGCTTAACGTGGCCCAACAAATCTGACATTCCACTCAATACCGGTTTTTGGTCCTCTATGGAGGACCTCCAAACATACATCCGGGAACTGGGTATGAGGGAGGCTATGTATTCAGAGACCTTTGAAAGCCCTGATACAGAAAAATTTACAGCAGGTATGCGAGACCTAATACTACAGCAAGCCCCCCCTTTATGGGACTTTGGTCTCCATACTAAACCCCTTGGTGGCTTCGGAGGCTATCGTCCAACAGGCAGCCCAGTTGGTGGCAGACCTTGGGGAAACGGAGCGCATAAGAACAAGGTGCAATGTCCGTATGGTAGAAGAAGCTGAGGCCTTCCTGATTAAAACTAAGAAGCCTGTCCCACGGATACCCCAATCGGGCCCCATACGGGTATCCCGGAAGACCATGTTCAATGATCTTATACGGGCCGGGGTTGCCTTTGCTAAAATCGATGGGCAACCCAACCATGTTTTCTTACAACTCTGGAAACAACTTAGAAATGGTCAAAAATTTCAGAGTACTCCCAGAAAATCGGGAGTACGAATAATACAGGCAGCACCCACAACAACCTGGAATTTGGCTGACTTTATAGTCCCAAATAGAAGGAAGAAACATCCACAGGTGTCATGGGATACAGTGCCTGAACCACCTGTGGTAAAAGACTTAGATTTAGCCAACTTCATGGAGTAACAAAGGACTTTGGTCCCCTTAGGGCCTCCAGATGTGACCGGAGGCCCTATGTAGAATTAGACATCTTTTGGTCAGAGAAGAATGTTCAAAAGGTGATGGCTCTAGTAGACACTGGTGCGCAAACACCGATTATATATGGAGACCCAACAAAGTTTAAGGGCAGTAGAGTGATGATTGGTGGGTTTGGGGGACAGACCATTCCAGTCACCCAAACATGGTTGAAATTGGGGATTGGGCGTCTCCCACCCTGAGAGTATAAAGTGTCGATTGCCCCAATCCCAGAATACATCTTGGGCATAGACATTTTATGGGGTCTGGCTCTCCAGACAACTGTGGAAGAGTTCAGACTTCAACAGAGGTACATTAGTATCCGGGCGATACAGACAGTATTGAGGGGCCATGCGAAACATGAGCCCATTTGTTTGCCGAAACCATGCCGGATTACTAATGTAAGACAGTTTAGACTCCCAGGGGGGGCTTGAAGAAATATCAAAGACGGTGCAGGAACTAGAAAAAGTAGGTATTCTAAGACCTGCACATAGTCCATATAATTCCCCCATATGGCCAGTGCGGAAGTCAGATGGAACATGGAGAATGACGGTAGATTATAGGGAATTAAAATAGGTCACGCCGCCCTTCCATGCGGCCGTACCCAATATTGCTTCCCTAATGAACACACTTGGGAAATCAGAACCTACCATTGTATCCCAAATTTGGCAAATGCATTTTTTAGTATCCCAATTGCCAAAGAATCGCAAGATCAATTTGCGTTCACATGGGGAGGCAGGCAGTGGACCTTTCAGGTCCTGCCACAGGGGTACGTGCACTCACCAACACACTGTCATAACTTGGTGGCGCGTGACCTAGCTAATTGGAGGAAACCTAATAATAACGTCAACCTATACCACTACATTGATGATCTCCTGTTAACATCCGACTCACTGGAAGCAGTAGGAGAGGCAGCAGATTCATTAACCTCCTACCTAAATGAAAGAGGATGGGCTATCAGTCCTCAAAAGGTGCAAGGTCCAGGCCTGTCCGTAAAATTTCTGGGGGTAGTCTGGTCAGGAAAGACCAAAGTGCTACCCAGTGCCATCATAGATAAGGTTCAGGCATTTCCAGTCCCTACAACACCAAAGCAGCTGCAGGAATTTCTAGGTATATTGGGATACTGGCGTTCCTTTATACCTCATTTGGCGCAGCTGCTGAGACCTTTGTATAGACTCACAAAAAAGGGCCAATCATGGGATTGGGGGAGAACAGAACAGGATGCTTTCCAGCAAGCAAAACAGGCGGTGAAACAAGCCCAGGCATTGGGTATATTCGATCCTACCCTCCCAGCTGAATTCGATGTTCATGTTACTCAGGATGGCTTTGGCTGGGGCCTGTGGCAACGTCAGAGTTCTGTTCGGACCCCCATTGGATTTTGGTCTCAGGTCTGGCACGGAGCAGAAGAAAGATATAGTATGATTGAAAAACAGCTATTGGCTGCCTATACCGCGTTACAAGCGGTAGAGCCAATAACCCAGACGGCCGAAGTCATAGTGAAGACCACTCTTACAATTCAGGGGTGGGTAAGAGATCTGACCCACCTTCCTAAGACAGGGGTGGCCCAGGCACAGACGGTGGCACGATGGGTCGCCTATCTCAGCCAGAGGAGTAGTCTGTCTTCCTCACCGTAGAAAGAAGAGCTCCAAAAGATTCTAGGCCCAGTGACGTATCACAGTGATGCACCAAAACAAACCTTGGTTGCTCCGCCACAGAAGAGTCCCGTCCAGGAAGGAAAATATCCCATTCCTGCAGATGCCTGGTACACGGATGGGTCCAGCAAGGGCAACCCAAGCAAGTGGAGAGCAGTAGCATACCATCCCACTACCGATACAATATGGTTTGAAGAGGGGGATGGTCAAAGCAGCCGGTGGGCAGAGCTGCGGGCCGTGTGGATGGTTATAACCAAAGAACCTGGTGACGATGTCCTGAATATCTGCACAGATAGTTGGGCTGTGTACCGGGGGCTCACTCTTTGGATCGCACAGTGGGCTACCCAGGCCTGGACTATCCACTCCCGACCGATCTGGGGCAAAGATATGTGGTTAGACATATGGAATACAGTCAAACACAGAACTGTACGTGTCTACCACGTTTCTGGTCACCGACCCCTACAGTTACGAGGAAGCCGACACACTGGCCTGAGTTAGATGGGTCGAGAATTCACCATCTGACAACATCACCTGCTGGTTACACCAAAATCTGCGGCATGCTGGACAGAAGACCATGTGGGCAGCAGCTAAAGCATGGGGACTGCCCGTACAACTATCCGACATCGCTCAAGCATACCGAGAATGTGACGCTTGCTCCAAGATGAGACCGAGGTCATTGCCTGGAACAGCAGCCCATCTTGCTAGAGGACACAGTCCTCTACAGAGATGGCAGGTTGATTATATTGGGCCCCTCCCTCGATCTGAGGGGGCGAGATATGCCCTAACCTGTGTCAACACAGCAAGTGGGCTAATGCAGGCCTATCTGCTGCAATGAAGGGACGGGAACCCAGCTTGATGCAAGCTAGTGTTCCTTTATTAAGCAAAAACTCAAATATTTTATACACGAAAAGGCAATGTGTATTAAGATCTGATTGGGCGAAGGTTACATTCCTTAAGGTTAAACATAGAGTCATAGAATCACCAAGGTTTTAAAAGACCTACAAGATCAACCAGTCCAACCATTCACCTACCACCCATAGCTCCCACTAAACCATGTCCCTCAACACAACATCTAGTCGTTCCTTGAACACCCCCAGGGTCGGCGACTCCACCACCTCCCTGGGCAGTTCATTCCAGTGCCTGACCACCCTTTCTGAGAAGTAATATTTCCTAATGTCTAACCTGAATCTCCCCTGGCACAGCTTGAAACCATTCCCTCTAGTCCTCTCAGTAATTACACGAGAGAAGAGGCCAGCCCCCAGCTCACTACAGCCTCCCTTCAGGAAGTTATAGAGGGCAATAAGGTCTCCCCTGAGTCTCCTCTTCTCCAGGCTGAACATTCCCAGCTCCTTCAGCCTCTCCTCATATGGCCTGTGTTCCAGACCCCTCACCAGCTTTGTCGCCCTTCTTTGAACACATTCCAGGGCCTCAATGTCTTTCTTGCTGTGAGGGGGCCAAAACTGGAGACAGTACTCGAGGTGCGGCCTCACCAGAGCTGAGTACAGGGGGACAGTCACCTCTCTGCTTCTGCTGGCAACACCATTCCTGATGCAAGCCAGGATGCCGTTGGCCTTCTTGGCCACCTGGGCACACTGTCGGCTCATGTTCAGCCAAGCATCAATCAACACCCCCAGGTCCATTTCCTCAATACTCCGGCCCAAGCCTGTAACTTCGCCTGGGTTTGTTGTAGCCAAAGTGCAGCACGCGGCATTTGGCCTTGTTAAACCTCATCCCATTGGCTTCAGCCCAGCTCTCCAGCCTGTCCAGGTCCCTCTGTAGGGCCTCATTACCCCCAGGCAGATCCACACTCCCGGCCAATTTGGTGTCATCTGCAAACTTACTGAGCGGCACTCAATGCCGTCATCCAGGTCATCAATAAAGATATTGAAGAGGACAGGCCCCAGCACCGACCCCTGGGGAACACCGCTTGTGATCGGTCACCAGCCGGATGTAAGTCCATTCACCACCACTCTCTGGGCCTGGCCCTCCAGCCAGTTCCTTACCCAGCCAAGAGCGTACCCATCCAAGCCACGGGCTGCCAGCTTCCACAGGAGAATCCTGTGGGAGACAGTGTCAAAGGCTTTGCTGAAGTCTAGGTAGACCACATCAACAGCCTTTCCCTTATCCACCAGACGGGTCACTGGATCGTAGAAGGAGATCAGGTTGGTCAAGCAGGACCTGCCCTTCATGAACCCATGTTGGCTAGGCCTGATCCCCCGGTCATCCCGCCCATGCCGTGTGATCTCCCTCAAGACAATCTGCTCCATAACCTTCCCCGGTACCGAGGTCAGGCTAACAGGCCTGTAGTTCCCCGGATCCTCCTTACAACCTTTCTTGTAAATGGGAGTCACATTGGCAAGCCTCCAGTCTTCTGGGACCTCACCCAGTCAACAAGGAGCGCTGATAGATGATGGAAAGAGTCTTGGCTATCACCTCTGCCAGCTCCCTCAGCACTCTCAGGTGAATCTCGTCCAGACCCATGGACTTGTGGCAGTCCAGCTGGAGTAGTAGGTGTCTGACCATTTCCTCCAGGATCAGGGGGGGTTCAGTCTGTTCCCCAGCCAGGATGACCAGGTCAGAGTGCAGGGTACCCTGAGGATAATTGGTCTGACTGTTGAAGACAGACGTAAAGAAGGCATTCAGAACCTCCGCCTTTTCCTTATCCTCAGTGGTCACATTCCCAGCCTCATCCAGTAAAGAGTGGAGATTCTCCTTTGTCCTCCTCTTACTGTTGATGTATTTATAAAAGAGCTTCTTGCTCCTTTTAACTCCAGCGGCCAGGTTAAATTCAAGCTGGGCTTTTGCCTTTCTGATTTTCCTTCTACACATCTTAACAACTTCTTTGTATTCATTCTGGGTTGCTCATCCCTCCTTCCACAGGTGGTAGATTCTCCTTTTCTCCTGGAGCCTCAAGAATAGCTTCCTATTCATCCACGCCGGTCTTCTTCCCCACTGGCTCATTTTGCGGCTCAGAGGGACCGCCTGCTCCTGCGCCCTTAAGACTTCCTTCTTGAAGATCAACCAGCTATCTTGGACCCCTTTAGTTGCTAAGACTGACTGCCACGGGACTCCCCCTACTAACCTTTTGAACAATTTGAAGTCTGCCCTCCGGAAGTCTAAGGTAGCAGTTTTGCTATTCCCCCTCCAGGCTCCACCAAGAATCGAGAACTCTACCATTTCATGGCCACTCTGACCAAGACAGCCTCCAACTTCCACATATCCCACCAGACCTTCCCTGTTTGCGAACAGCAGGTCAAGCGGGGCAGCTCCTCTCGTGGGCTCTCTCACCAGCTGCATCAGGAAGTTGTCCTCTATGCGTTCCAGAAACCTCCTAGACTGCTTCTTCTACAAAGCACTCCTGGTCGTTTAAATGAGCAGTTCCCTATCGCCTGTTACAGTGTCCTGTTTCTTTTCACTCCTCAAACGTGGTTATCTCAACCTTGTCAGCTTATCTTTACACAGCCTGTATCCAAGGCTTGTGGTCAAATTCCTGCTTAGCTATCAGTTCTGTCTGGCTCGTACTCTTGTCATTACCCACATCTCCCCCTTTCTATTGCACTATGAATATTTTCTTCATAGCACTGTCAATCATTCTTTGCACACATTGTAAAATACAAGGAAGTAACAGCAAAAGCGTTACAATAGTCATCACAATATAGCACATCATTTTTAAGGTGTTGCGAAGCCATCCGTTGAGACCCCATTCCAAGAACAATTTGTCCAACCAGTCCCAATCCCTTTGTTCCTGCAACCTGGATGAGCGATGCTGTTGCAGGGTATGTTTGGATCTGGGAGATAGGATGTCTCAGGAGCAAAGGCAAGCAAACTATGCATTCAGAGCAACACAGAGGGTTAGAGTTTCAGTCAACATACACTCACACACACAGACATCCATTTTAGGCAAGTGTAAGCACGAAGCAGAAACTCCCTAAGCAAGTGCATTATTAGCTATTGACCCTTGAGAAATGGCAAGTCGCCAGAGAGGGAGGAGGGATAGGATTTGTGTTGGCTACCCTGAACACTGGGGACGTAAGGCGGTTTAAAAAGGAAATGTGGATTTTCAATATTTTTAGTTTCTTGGTCTCAGAAGAGAAGAATGAACTACATATCCCAGACTTCATTGTTCTGTTTCCATTCAGAAGGAATGATAAAACTGCCTGGTAGTTACGAGACTCTCTTCTATCTTTGCTCTCTTTGCTCTCTGGCCATTTCACCTATAGAATTAGAGTAAGGACTTCAGTTTTGGAAACTCTCTTTTCCCTTTTTTTTTTTTTTTAATTTATTTGCCTCAATTCCAATCATATTGTATTATACTGTATTGTTTCACATCCTCCTGTTATATTTAGTAAATTAAAATTTGCTTTTTTTTCCCCTTAGCTCATTGCTGCCATTTTTCTTCCAGGTCCATTTCCCTACCTTTTCCCTTCCCCCCTTCCCCCCCCCCTTTTCTCCCTGGGGCATGGATCTGTGGGCCCCCTTCTCATGGAAATCAGATTGAACTGTGACACTGCAGTTTCCATGTTAAGCATAAGTTACAACTTTTCAATAACTCTAACAAGGAGGAGGAAGCTAGCTCAAAATGAACCGAAATAGCTATAACCACCTGTGTGAGATATGACAGATGATTTGTGTCAATAGGGTGAAGAAGGGGGGGCAGACTAGGCAGACTCAAGGATGATACTGTACTAGAGATAACATGGGCATTAATCATAGACGCCCAAACACTCCCTTGTAGGATAGAAAAGAGACAGAGAACAGAATGTATGTGTGCCCTACCCCCCACTTCTCAATAAGCCAGAGAAAATATTGTATCAGCATACTTTAACTAAGCCTGAACTTTGAGCAATTAACCCTGTACAACTAACCCAATGTGCGCATGCCTAGAACCAAGGATGCATAGAAGGACACTGAGGAAGACAACTTATCTTCCTCCTCACGACTCCCAGAGGGAAGAATACGACCCCCTAGCAACAGCCTGTGCAAGCGTAGAAGGACAAAGTGATGTGGAATGAAGGAAGGAGGAGACTTTGGGGGGAATCGGGTGAAACTATGTATAAAACAGGGGGGGGTCGGTCTTTTCAGTGTGTGCTGTTGGTGGAGCAGAGACTCCCCAGCACACCCAGCGCTGTTTGCTTATTGCTTTCCACCTTTTGATTATAATCAAATATCGCAAAAACTCTGATTGGACTCTGGGTGTTTATGACAAATTGGTGACCCTGGCGTCATGCGACTGGATTCAAGTGAGACAACCTGACTCCTGTGGATGTGCCCTACCTTTTCAGTAGCCTCGGGGGAAAAGGATCCTTGCCCGACCTTTCGCACCACATGAACTTGGAAAGGCAATAAGCAAGGAAAAGAGCTCCCTTGGAAAAACTGCAGTTTTTCCCAACTGTAATTCTTGTGCACGAAGATCCAGGCGAGAACATCAGACTGTGAGTACCACTTCGTTGGGAGGGTGTTGATTATGGGGCAGAGAACCTTAGCTTGAAGAAAGCCCCTTAAAAAGGTGGGGAGTGGGTTGGAAATTCCCAGGAACTCACAGAGAGGTCCAGAGAAAGGGAACAAATCACCTAAAATAGGAGGGAGAGAGGAAAGAAAGCAACCCTGGAATCAGGACATGGGGCAGAGAAAGTCAAAATCTGCTGACCCCAGGAGGGACCCAGGGAGAGGTCCCAAGGATAAGTAAGGGAGCAAATTGCCTGAAATACCCCCGGACAGTCCCCTGGGGTTAATGATAAAATACTGGGGAAGTTGGACATCCCAGAAGGGAAAAACAAACGAAAGAATGATTCATTATTGAATGGAGATATGGGGTGAAAAGCTAATAAGATCTGAAAAGGTGTGTCATAAATGCTCACAGGCCAATCGGAGTTTTTGGAATATTTTATTATAATCAAAAGGTGAAAAGCAATAAGTAAGCAGTGCTGGGTGTGCCGGGGAGTCTCCGCTCCACCAACAACACACACTGAGAAGATGGTTCCCTCTTCTTTTATACAGTGTCTTATTTAAAATTTCTTGAGGTCCCCTCCTCCTCTTGGTCAATCATTTACACTTGTGTGGCCAGTTGCTAGGGGGGGTCGCACATTCCTTCAGGTGGCCTTTGGGATGAAGGCTGTTTGTCTTCCTTAATGCCCTCTGATTCATCCCTCTGTGTATTCCGGTCTTGCAAGGTCTGTATTTGAAATGCTGATCTCTGCCACCCCTTGGTTTGAGGAATGCACCTTCTGGGCTCCGTTTAGCAGGGTTAGTGTTTGAGGTGCAGATAGAGTTCTGTTCCTAGGTTATCCTTCCATGCCTTATAAGGAAATTTTACTCCTTTAATCAATTTCATCTGCTGATTCGATTTAAAGGTACTGTATCAGTATCTTTGACTCTGTATCTTTTGACACGAATCACATTCACATGTTTTATGTAATGAATAATGCATGAACTGTACCTTTAAATGGGTATTCATTTTTCTCTCGGACGCACGCAAAAGACTCCTCGGCCGCCCAGCGCTGTTTTGCTTACTGTCGCTTGCTTAATAAATTGTATACGATCTAATTGGACTTGTTCCTGTCAATTATTGGAACACATCTATAACAAATTTGGTGCCGTGACTCAGATAGAGGTAAACCGGTGTGAGCCCCCATATCATGGAGGCACCCCGTTGTATTAATGGCCCCGTTTGGGTGAGGCCCCACTGGAACCTCTACCGACAAACCCTAAATTCGACAGCAAGCAAAAGAAAGGGCAACCCCGTAATCTTTGTGCATGAAGCTCTGACAGGAACGCAGGGATACGTGAGTATTTGCATACACGCACTGTCTTGTGTAAACGTCCAGTTGGGGTTGGGAATCCGGAGTGTGCTTGGCTGAGACGTCCGAACATGGGCGAAGCGAGTGCGGACCCCTCAGTAGTGCGGTTCCCACATCCCACGAGGGACTGGACCACGACCAGGGGGTGCAAGTGTGTGTGTGAGAAGGCACTCCGGAAGATGGGACAGAGGAAAAGCAAGCCCTTTGATCCCATGGGCGGGGGACTCCAGGTAAAGCTCCCTCAGGTTTCGACAGACAGTCCATTAGGCTTAATGATTAGGTATTGGGATGATTATCAGTCTAGGCAAGGTAAGAGTAAGGTAAAGATGATACATTATTGCATGGAAGTCTGGGGTGGTAAACAAATTCGAGGCAACCACCTATATTGGCCTGTGTTTGGATCTTTTGAAGATTGGATCTGTCAGGCATTAAACATTTATGTAAATTCTAAGGAACCTTTTTGTTCAGAAGGAAGTGAATATGCACAACTTTATGGATAGAGTCTGAGACTAGGTTAAAGTTATATCCTTTAAAAGAAAACGGGGGAGAAGTTAAAAAAAAAAAAAAGACGCGAAGGGAGGAAGAAATACCCACCTCACCTCTTCCTTACATACCGCCACCGCCTCCGCCCGCACCCCAGGCCCCCCCAACGGCACTGGGCTATTCTAATGACTCCAACTCCGCCTCTAGTTCCTCTGATGAACAGAGACGAGTGACTAGGAGTCAAGCAAGGAAGGGGCAAGATGAGAAGGGGTTATATCCCCTAAGAGAAATTGCAATGGGAGGACCACAACCTGGTATGGGATATGTGGCTGTTCCCCTAAATTCTGGGGACGTTAGGGAATTTAAGAAGGAAATGGGAAATTTATTGGAAGATCCTTTAGGGGTGGCAGAAAGGGTAGATCAGTTCTTAGGGCCTAATATATACACTTGGGATGAGATGCAGGCCATTTTGGGCATATTATTTACAGTCGAAGAAAGGGGGATGATTAGAAGGGTGTAGTTAACTGAAAAGCTTGGAAAAGAAGCTGTGGCAGTCACCAGACAGCAATAGGACCCGCAGGGGCCCCCTGACTCCTGGGAAACCATGGTAACACTATCTTGAAGATAAGAGAAGAAGAACAAGTAAGGCCAAAAATGGAGAAGACAAGACATGCCACAGATCTATTGGGTAGAGAAAACCGTAGCATAGGTGATTGGTAGTACTGTGATGAAGAAGGTTGTAAGAAGAGTGTGTTGCTAACAATAAACGCCATTTGCTGCTCACCGCATCGGTGTATGGACGCAGTCATTTGGCCCGGTCGGGAGGGTCTTGCGCGCAGACCCTAGGGAGACCGTAATCATAGGTTACACGTTGGTAAAGTCAACAAATGGTGACCCCGACGTGCCTGCAAGCCTGTGGAAGCAGGACCACGGAAGGCCGGTAGGGCGATGTCATGGTTTTATGATTTTTGGTATTGGTATTCCACATCATAACAACATGTAGTGCATTAAGAGTTAAAGAGTTAATACTCCAACTCCATAGATCATTGATATTTTCCGGGTATACCTGTCTCAGAAGAGAAGAACTATATTCCCCAGAAGAATTTGCGATGCTTTGCATTTTTACGTATTTTCCGCTCAGAGGGAAAAGATAAAAACCCTCTGCGGTCAAGGGACACTCTCTTTCCTTCGGGATCGACTCAGCAGTGGGTGCTCGCTGCCGTATCGCCTTCAGCGTTAGCGTAAGGCCTTCGGTTTATCGGACACTCTCTCTTGCTCCTTTTATTTGATTTATTAGCTTCAATTCCAATTATATTGTATTATATTGTGTTATTTTGCTTTCTGATATCTTATTTAGTAAATTAGCTTTCCTCCTCAGATCGTTGCCGCTGTTTTGTTTCTAGGCCCATCTCCCTTTTTTCCTTTTCCCTTTTCCCCCTTCCCCTTTCCTGGGGCGTGGGTCTGCGGGTCCCCCACACCAATCGTCACAGAACCGGGCCGATCCAGCCCGGTAAACCGTTGACATTTTTGGCGCCCAACGTGGGGCAAAGCAGCTGCCTTAGCCGGGCAGAGACATACTCTTAGAGGGAATCTCTGTCTCTTGCTAGCAAGCTTATCTGTACTGCTGGTACTGTATGGCATAACACGACCATGAAGTCTGGGCATACTGCCATTTGTTCTGGGATATTTGTAAACTTTTTTGGGTGCTGCCAGCTTGTTTTAGTAAAAAGAAAAAAAAATGCTCTCGCTTTTTAAACTGCTCTTAAAGGGGCTGCATTTCATTGTTTTTTCCCTTTTAATGCTCAAAACGTACTGGGACCTTTTCCCTGAGCACCTGCAAGATCCTGAGAACTTGAGCAGATATTTGAGACAGGGATGTTGCGGCTCAGACAGATCTGAGGAGGCCCAAATTATTTGGAGTCTGGCTTATGCCAATCAGACCTTATTCAGTACTATCCCAGAGAGGCACAGTGTTTCTGAAATAGAGCGAGAGAGTCTCCGAGCCGAAAGGGATAGTGTCCAGATCCAGAAAGGGAGTCTTTTAGCTGACAATAAGACTCTCCTGAACAATTTAGACAGCCTCCAGTCTGATCAAGACACCCTCCAGACCAAGCAAGTTGCTTTTCAGTTCGAGAAAGACGCCCTCCAGCCTGAAAGAGATGCCCTCCAAACTGAGCGAGATGCCCTCCAGTCTGAATTCAATAACCCTCAGTCTCAAGAAGATGGTCTCCAGTCTGAACGAGGCGCCCTCCAACCTGAAAGAGACACCCTCCAGTCTGAGCAAGACGTCCTCCTGTCTGAACAGTACTTCTTCAGAACTGGGCGAGGTACCTACCAGCCACAATAGCCTCTGCCCCCCAGCCAGGTGGGGGAGAGGGATAGTAGAGTGCATTGGACTGTGTGGATTCGATGGCCTGGCACATCAGAACCACAAAAATATAAGGTATTGGTGGACACTGGTGCACAATGTACTCTAATGCCTTCAAGTTATAAAGGGACAGAATTAATCTATATTTCTGGGGTGACTGGGAGTTCCCAAGAGCTGACCAAGTTGGAGGCTAAAATAAGCCTCACTGGTAAAGACTAGCAAAAACATCCTATTGTGACTGGCCCAGGGGCTCCATGTATACCTGGTATTGATTATCTCAAAAGGGGATATTTCAAGGATCCCAAAGGGTATCGATGGGCTTTTGGAATAGCTGCTGTGGATGCAGATGACATTAAGCAGCTGTCTGCTTTGCCTGGCCTGTCAGAAGATCCGTCTGTTGTGGGGTTGCTACAAGTGGAAGAGCAACAGGTACCAATTGCTACAAAAACGGTGCACAGACAGCAGTATCACACTAACAGGGATTCCTTGCTCCCCATTCATAATCTGATTCGTCAGCTAGAGAGCCAGGGATTGATCAGAAAAACTCATTCTCCTTTTAACAGCCCCATATGACCAGTGCATAAAGCCAGTGGAGAATGGAGGCTGACGATAGATTACCGTGGCCTGAATGAAGTCACACCCCCACTGAGTGCTGCTGTGCCAGACATGCTTCAGCTCCAGTACAAACTGGAGTCAAAAGCAGCCAAGTGGTATGCCACTATTGACATTGCCAATGCTTTCTTTTCAATTCCTCTGGCCACAGAATGCAGGCCGCAGTTTGCTTTCACCTGGAGGGGCGTTCAGTACACCTGGAACCGTTTGCCCCAGGGGTGGAAGCACAGCCCAACCATTTGCCATGGGTTGATCCAAACTGCATTGGAACAGGGTGGTGCTCCTGAGCACTTACAATACATTGATGATATCATTGTGTGGGGCAATACAGCAGGGGAAGTTTTCGAGAAAGGAGAGAGAATAATCCAGATCCTCCTGCGAGCTGGCTTTGCTATTAAGCGAAGCAAAGTGAAGGGGCCTGCACAGGAAATCCAGTTCCTAGGTATAAAGTGGCAAGATGGACGTCGTCACATCCCTACATATGTGATTGACAAAATTACTGCCATGTCTCCACCCACCAGTAAGACAGAGACCCAAGCTTTTCTGGGTGTAGTGGGTTTTTGGAGAATGCATGTTCCAAACTATAGTCTCATTGTGAGCCCTCTCTTTCGGGTGACGCGGAAGAAGAATGATTTTGTATGGGGCCCTGAGCAGCAGCAGGCTTTTGAGCAAATCAAGCAGGAGATAGCCCGTGCCGTGGCCCTGGGGCCAGTGCGGACGGGACAGGATGTAAAGAACATCCTCTACACTGCTGCTGGAATGGAAGGTCCCACTTGGAGTTTGTGGCAAAGAGCTTCTGGAGAGACCCGAGGCCGACCCCTTGGATTCTGGAGTCGAGCATATAGAGGGTCTGAGGAGCGCTACACTCCAACTGAGAAGGAGATCTTAGCCGCGTACGAGGGGGTTCGAGCTGCTTCCGAAGTAATTGGTACTGAAGCGCAGCTCCTTCTGGCACCTCGACTGCCAGTGCTGAACTGGATGTTCAAAGGAAAGGTTCCTTCCACCCATCATGCTACTGATGCCACTTGGAATAAGTGGATTGCACTGATTACACAGCGAGCTCGGATGGGGAACCTCAATCATCCAGGAATCCTGGAGGTGATCATGGACTGGCCTGAAGGTAAAAAGTTTGGAATAACACCAGCAGAGGAGGTATCACGTGCTAAAGAGGCCCCACCATATAATGAACTACCAGAAGATGAAAAGAGGTATGCCCTGTTCACAGATGGATCGTGTCGCATTGTGGGAAAGCACCGCAGATGGAAATCTGCTGTGTGGAGCCCCACACGACGAGTAGCAGAGGCCATTGAAGGAAAAGGAGAATCAAGCCAATTTGCAGAGGTAAAGGCTGTCCAACTGGCCTTAGATATTGCTGAACGAGAGAGGTGGCCAGTGCTTTATCTTTACACTGATTCATGGATGGTGGCAAATGCTTTATGGGGGTGGTTACAGCAATGGGAACAAAATGGCTGGCAACGGAGGGGTAAACCTATTTGGGCTGCTGAACTGTGGAAAGATATTGCTGCCCGAGTAAAGAATATAGTTGTGAAGGTGCGCCATGTAGATGCTCATGTTCCTAAAAGCCGGGCAACTGAAGAACAACAGAATAACCATCAGGTAGATCGAGCTGCCAAAGTTAAGATGGCTCAAGTAGACTTGGACTGGCAACATAAGAGTGAATTATTTTTAGCTCGATGGGCCCATGAGACCTCGGGCCATCAGGGAAGAGACGCAACATATAAATGGGCTAGAGACCGAGGGGTGGACTTAACTATGGACGCTATTGCACACGTTATCCATGACTGTGATACATGCGCCACAATTAAACAAGCCAAGAGGATGAAACCTCTTTGGGGGGAAGGGCGATGGCAAAAATATAAATATGGGGAGGCGTGGCAGGTTGATTATATCACCTTGCCACGATCTCGCAATGGCAAGCGTTACGTGCTTACCATGGTGGAAGCAACCACTGGGTGGCTTGAAACATATGCAGTACCCCATGCTACCGCCCGAAACACCATTCTAGGTCTCGAGAAACAAGTCCTATGGCGACATGGCACTCCAGAGAGAATTGAGTCAGATAATGGGACTCATTTCAAAAATTCTCTTGTAAATAATTGGGCCAAAGATCATGGTATTGAATGGATTTATCATATCCCCTATCACGCACCAGCTTCTGGTAAGATTGAAAGATACAATGGGTTGTTAAAAACCATGTTGAAAGCAATGGGTGGCGGAACATTTAAGCATTGGGAGAAGCATTTGGCAGAAGCCACCTGGTTGGTCAACACCCGAGGATCCATCAATCGCGATGGTCCTGCCCAATCCAGCTCTCTACCTACTGTAGAGGGAGATAAAGTCCCTGTAGTGCATGTAAAGAACATGTTGGGAAAGCGGTTTGGGTCCTTCCAGCTTCTGGAAAGGGCAAACCTCTCCGTGGAACTGTCTTTGCTCAGGGACCTGGGTCCACTTGGTGGGTGATGCAGAAGAATGGGGATGTTCAGTGTGTACCACAAGGGAATTTGATGTTGGGGGAGTGCAGTCAGTAATTCCATGTATATAGATCTATATATATGTTGTGTGTGTGTGTATATAATGCATGTTAATCATTGTTCTTCTATATGTATCAAGCATGATGTAATGATGTGGAATAAGGGGTGGAATGTCATGGTTTTATGATTTTTGGTATTGGTATCCCACATCATAACAACACGTAGTGCATTAAGAGTTAAAGAGTTAATACTCCAACTCCATAGATCATTGATATTTTCCGGGTATACCTGTCTCAGAAGAGAAGAACTATATTCCCCAGAAGACTTTGCGATGCTTTGCATTTTTACGTATTTTCCGCTCAGAGGGAAAAGATAAAAACCCTCTGCGGTCACGGGACACTCTCTTTCCTTCGGGATCGACTCAGCAGTGGGTGCTCGCTGCCGTATCGCCTTCAGCGTTAGCGTAAGGCCTTCGGTTTATCGGACACTCTCTCTTGCTCATTTTATTTGATTTATTAGCTTCAATTCCAATTATATTGTATTATATTGTGTTATTTTGCTTTCTGATATCTTATTTAGTAAATTAGCTTTCCTCCTCAGATCGTTGCCGCTGTTTTGTTTCTAGGCCCATCTCCCTTTTTTCCTTTTCCCTTTTCCCCCTTCCCCTTTCCTGGGGCGTGGGTCTGTGGGTCCCCCACACCAATCGTCACGGAACCGGGCCGATCCAGCCCGGTAAACCGTTGACAGGCGACCTCCGCATTAGTGTGCCGATGGTAACAGTCGGGCAGCGGTGCCTGTGGCGTCCTGAGCGCTGAGTCCGTCATCGGCCACGGAAGTCGGGAGCGGTGAGGATACTGCGGTAGGCAGCTAGGCGTTCCTGAATCGGGATATCGGTGCCGTGCCGGTATGGAGCAATTGATTAAGGTACTCCTTTATTTGTCTAAGGACTATTGCAGCAAGAGCACTCCTTCTAAGAAGGAGCTTGCTAAATTGCTTTCTACTTTGATGGGGGAGTGCTTTGTTTTTGCCCCCAGGGATGTGTTACATCATGGGAAGTGGGACGGCATTACGTCTGCCCTAGTCCAACATTCCATGCGGGATACGAAGACAAAGAAAGCTGCGGAGCTAAAAACCTGGGGGTTGGTACTGGGCGCGCTCAAAGCCGCTCAGGAGGAAGGACAACTTTTGCGTACTGTACGCGATCTTGATGCCCTAGAAATGTTCGCGGGCGGAAAAAGGGGGTTGGGGGGCTCTTCCCCTTCTCCTCTTTCAGCTGACTACGAGGGGAGCGGCTCAGGACCGTGTGCAACGAGACATTGTGAGAGAAAGGATGCCGATGTGTTCTCTGCTGATGCTGCTGGCATAAAACCGCCTCCTCAGCCGGATGAGTCTCCACCACCGCCTCGACTCTCCCCAACGGCCACGCCTCCGTATCCGCCATTATATCCTTCTTTGCCGTCCTCTACAGAGGGGTGGGCAGATGATGGTCTCGCCTCTCCCGGTGGGCGGGAGGCAATCGATGATTCAGGGGCGGGAACTGGATGTGGGCAGGGAATGAGAGATCTGGAGGTGGAGCTCGGACGTAAGGGCTGCAATGCTGATTGGCAGGGCAGTGCCTTTCAATGGAGAGGGAGAGAAACGAGGGTTGAGATCACCCCTCACTTTAAATGTATTGGAGGCTTTGGGCCCAGTCTCACTCAGTGTGCCCTGGGATCCAGGACCTGCCTTATCAGGGGTTGCCTGACAACTGCTGGAGCCCAGCACAACTGCCAGCTATGCAGATAAAGAAGTAGAGAGGTTTTGATCATATCAGTGATGGATGGATCTGCATTCTTTAGGAATTGTAGAACCTTCCAACAGTCTGCACTTGCATTTTTTACAGCTAATTGCTTAGGCGGTTCATCAAATGTAACATAGGGCTCCGCAGTCCCCTGCTTGATTGATAGAAATGAGTCATCAGATAAATTAATATTAGTATTTGCGGGTCGTTAGGAGGTTGTTGTGTGTTTCTTCTATTTCAATAGTAGATCAAATGTGAATTAGACAAGATTTGATGTTATCAACATTGGAGTCTGTGGAAATAGTATTTTTAATGTATTAAGAAAGCACGGTTATGATGTTATTGGTCTATCAATTACATCTTTTCTAATCTGCAAAGACAAAACCTGGAAAGGAATCCCAAGCAAAGGGATAACCCTACACTATAGAACGATTCTCTCTTTGATTCACTAGTCAGAATTTTAAAAATATGATTATGCATCACTTGAGACAAAAGCACACACTATCTTACTTCAATTCAACATAGGATTCTAACAGAGAATCTTGAATATTGCCCAATAGATATTTAAGTTCATTGATTCTTTTAATTAGCACCCATAATAGGAACCTAAAGGCCCCTGACAGAAGAATGATATTGGGAAGGAACAAAGTATTCTGATTGCTTTAAGACAACTGATATTTATGACTGTTAAGTATTTTTAAAGAGAGCTAACCTTTATAGTTTATTCTACTTTGCAAGCAGGTGTTCCATTTGGGCTCTGCGTCATGCACTGGCCACGCAGATGCAGTGTACAAATGAAAAACTCTGCAGACCCTGGGAAGAATAAAAGCAGGAGAAAATCTGTGATGGGTGAGAGAGGAAAAGTGCACCTTGAAGCAGGGGATGCCCTGCTGGCACTGCCTATCGCATCCACCACTAGCATGTTCCTCTGTCTCTCCTCTCTGTCAACTTGCCATTTCTCAAGGGTCAATAATTAATAATGCACTTGCTTAGGGAACTTCTTCCTTACACTTGTCTAAAATGGATGTCTGCGTGTGTGTGTGTGTGTGTATGTTGACTAAAACTCTAACCCTCTGTGTTGCTCTGAATGTGCAGTTTGCTTGCTTCTGCTCTAGAGATGTCTTGTCTCTCAGATCCAGCATACCCTGAAAGAGTATACCCTGAAGCTCAAGCTTCAGCCACAATTACCAAGTTAGGATGTTAGCTAGCAAAGGAAAGTAATAGTAATGCTAGTAAAGGAAAGTAATATCACTAGTGATGCTCTTGCAGGCTTACCTGCTGATGTTGATTCTATTTGACATGCAACTGTATTCCTTCTAATCAGTTACTGGTACACGTAGAATGGGACCCTCAGGAATTCTTTTCCAGGTTGCAGGAACCTTAAGCCATGGGTGAAACGTGTGTTTGTTCACTTCTTATTAAGTTTAAGAATATTTTTGTCCTTACAATATGATTGCTTTCTCTCTTTCTTACATTCAACAATATTGTTAAAGAGTGTAATTAGTTTGTAGTATGTGATCTATATGCGCTGCGCCATTTTTTGCAGTCTTCTCTATCAGCATTAGGATGTAATCAGTGGTTGTTTGGCAAGGATCAGATGGTAAATGGGAGTCCCGACTGCTGGTAGATAAAATAGTCAGTGTTCAAATGTTAGAAACTAAGGCAGTCGCAGTGGCTCTAGGTCTGTGGCCAAATAACACTGTGCAAAGAAGTGCTTTGAGTGCTTTGCTTCTAGGCATGGCTGTTTGGGACTCATCAGGAAAAGGTACAATGCCCACGACCAAAGTTCGACCCGTCCAAGAAGGGAAAAGCAACAGACAAGGAGCCTCTGCTCTCTACGAGAAGTACCTTTTCTACCTTTTCAATCTCGTGTCTTCTGTTCTTGGGGGTAATGGCAACAGCTGTGGAAGGTGTGGGAGCTTGGGAGCATAATAGTTACCTGCAATTAATGCAAAGTGTCACCCAGTCATTTAATATATTGAATTGTTGGGTATGTACGTCTCTCCCTTGAGTGAGTGGGGAGTTACCGTCATCTGGGGTTGTTGCATTCAATTGGACCATCCCAGACTGGGTGTTAGGTGGGAAATGTAAGTATGGAGAGGAATTAGAGCAAGTTAAAGGGCCACAATTTGAATTGCTCGTCATCAACTCAGCTAGGTCCGTCTTTGTTGACAGAGACTGGGAGGATGATTACAGTGTAGATGTAGGATGGTGAAATCTGACAGGTATTGGTTGTAGTTGGGAATATGGGAATTCAGGAATGGTAACGGGTATGAACGAAACATCCCGTTGGAAGCAGGGTGAAGAATGTGATCCTCGAGAAAATAGGTCGAGTGCTTGGCACTCAAACAAGGATGTTTTGGGAATTGTGGGAATGGGAACGGCGTTTACACAACAAGAGAGTATGACTTACCCTTGCAGATTGCCTTATGGATATTGGTGGCTATGTGGGGATGGCTGGGCTCGAAAGGCATTGCCGCAGAATTGGACGGGCACCTGTGCAGCAGGGTACTTGGTGCCACAGGTATCAATATACAACGGATCTTTACAGGGCCTATTACGATCCCCATGGAGACGATCCCCATGGAGATGCGTGAAAAGGACTAATAATCCCCTTGTGGAAAAGCCCACAAGATTCCACAGTTTCGTCAGATGGTTTCTTCCGCATTTAGGAGTTAGTGAGTTAGAAAAAAGCAATTGTAAATATTTCAGCTACTTTAGAGGTGATAGAAAATGCTACCATTGATGCCATCAAAGCGATACAGGGAGAGGTTTCAGCATTAAGTAGAGTAGTATTACAAAATAGAATGGCATTAGACATCCTAACAGCCAAGGAGGGTGGAGTCTGCATGGTAATTAACCAGAGTTGCTGCGCTTACGTCGATAAGACACAAAGAATAGAGACAGATTTGCAGGCAATATGGGAACAGGCCAAGGTACTTCATCAAACGTCCATGGATGATACTTCACTTGGAGTCTCGGACTTAAGGGAAAGACTTATGAATTGGTTACCTAATCTGGCGTGGTTAAGGCAACTTTTACTGTATGTATCCTGGTGCTTCTGGTGTTCACCTGCATCATGATTTGTGTACCATGCTTCATGAGTTGTCTACAACGATGTTTAAGCAACATGATGGACAGAGCTTTTGACCAGCGCTTGGAATACCATAGGCTTTTTGAAAGATGGATAACTGATGCCAGGCTTATATAATATGAGAGCATCCTTATTTCCTCCCCGAAATTAACCCTCGAAACCACGGCCTTACAGAACCCAGTACAATTCCTGTATGGGGAACCCAGTGAGAACATAACCCATAATTGTCTCCACAACATAGAAGAGCAAATGAAGATCCACACAGCAGATTTCCATTTGCGGTGCTTTCCCACAATGCGACATGATCCATCTGTGAACAGGGCATATCTCTTTTCATCTTCTGGTAGTTCATTATACGGTGGGGCTTCTTTAGCATGGGACACCTCCTCTGCTGGTGTTGTTCCAAACTTTTTACCTTCAGTCCATGATCACCTCCAGGATTCCTGGATGGTTGGGGTTCCCCATCCGAGCTCGCTGTGTAATCAGCGCAATCCACTTACTCCAAGTGGCATCAGTAGCATGATGGGTAGAGGGAACCTTTCCTTTGAACATCCAGTTCAGCACTGGCAGTCGAGGTGCCAGAAGGAGCAGCATTTCAGTATCAATTACTTCGGAAGCAGCTCGAACCCCCTCGTACGCGGCTAAGATCTCCTTCTCAGTTGGAGTGTAGCGCTCCTCAGACCCCCTATATGCTCGACTCCAGAAACCAAGGGGTCAGTCTCGGGTCTCTCCAGAAGCTCTTTGCCACAGACTCCAAGTGGGACCTTCCATTCCAGCAGCAGTGTAGAGGATGTTCTTTACATCCTGTCCCGTCCGCACTGGCCCCAGGGCCACGGCACGGGCTATCTCCTGCTTGATTTGCTCAAAAGCCTGCTGCTGCTCAGGGCCCCACAAAAAATCATTCTTCTTCCGGGTCACCTGATAAAGGGGGCTCACAATGAGGCTGTAGTTCGGAACATGCATTCTCCAAAAGCCCAGTACACCCAGAAAAGCTTGGGTTTCTGTCTTACTGGTGGGTGGAGACATGGCAGTAATTTTGTCAATCACACCTGTAGGGATGTGACGACGTCCATCTTGCCACTTTATACCTAGGAACTGGATTTCCTGTGCAGGCCCCTTCACTTTGCTTCGCTTAATAGCGAAGCCAGCTCGCAGGAGGATCTGGATTATTGTCTCTCCTTTCTCAAAAACTTCTTCTGCTGTATTGCCCCATACAACAATGTCGTCAGTGTATTGTAAGTGCTCAGGATCACCGCCCTGTTCCAATGCAGTTTGGATCAACCCATGGCAAATGGTTGGGCTGTGCTTCCACCCCTGGGGAAACGATTCTAGGTGTACTGAACGCCCCTCCAGGTGAAAGCAAACTGTGGCCTGCATTCTGTGGACAGAGGAATTGAAAAGAAGGCATTGGCAATGTCAATGGTGGCATACCACTTGGCTGCTTTTGACTCCAGTTCATACTGAAGTTGTAGCATGTCCGGCACAGCAGCACTCAGTGGAGGTGTGACTTCATTCAGGCCACGGTAATCTACCGTCAGCCTCCATTCTCCACTGGCTTTACGCACTGGCCATATGGGGCTGTTAAAAGGTGAGTGACTTTTACTGATCACTCCCTGGCTCTCTAGCTGACGAATCAGATTATGAATGGGGAGCAAGAAATCCCTGTTAGTGCGGTACTGCCGTCTTTACTGCAGCTATTCCAAAAGCCCTTTGGGATCCTTAAAATATCCCCTTTTGAGGTAATCAATACCAAGTATACATGGAGCCCCTGGGCCAGTCACAATAGGATGTTTTTGCCAGTCTTTACCAGTGAGGCTTATTTCAGCCTCCAACACAGACAATTCCTGAAAGCCCCCAGTCACTCCAGAGATATGAATCAATTCTGTCCCTTTATAATTTGAAGGCATTAAAGTACATTGTGCACCAGTATCCACCAGTGCCTCATATTTTTGTGGTTCTGATGTGCCAGGCCACCGAATCCACACAGTCCAGTACACTCTATTATCCCTCTCCCTCCTCTGGCTGAGGGCAGGGCCCCTCTATTCATTACCTGTAGTGATAGGTATAACTTCACTAGTAGTTGGTCTGTGTTGTAATTCTCTCACCCGTGCTCACAGTGCAGGGGTGGGTTTTTGATGCCATTCCTTCATATCTTCTCCATTTGCACATAAGTAACTCCACAAAGCCGCGCGTGACATGAAGTTAGTGAAGTCAGTGCTGTCATTTGCTCGAGCAGGACGGCGTTTGCTTCTGATAGCTGCAACCGATTCAACCCTATCAATCAGTCGGGATAATTTTCCCAATATATCTTCCATTTGTCCTTCTAACTTTGTTATGGCTGAAATGGACGCGTATGGCGGCGGAAATTTTTGTTCGAAGTTTTGAAGTGTAAGAATTAGTTCCAAAAACTGGGGGTTTTCTGTCTTGGTCCTCATATCTGTTGAACGTTGTCACTAGTGTACCGGCGTACCTTTCTGGTGCTGTCTTTGAATGCTTCTGACATATTTCAGGTGTACTCCTTACTTTCTCCGGATCATGGTCCCGATCATCAGGATCAAACGTGGGATCATACAGCATTTCCGCCACAGCTGTTTCTCTCAAATACTGGATGCCTTCCTCAATAGTTTTCCATCTTTTCACTTTAGGTGCCAGGTCACTCTTGTAGGGATATCTTTCTCTCACAGCTACTAGCATTCATTGCCAGAGGCTGTCGATTCCATCCATATACCTGCTGATCCCTCTGTCGACAGCCGGATCTCGGGCAATGTTTCCTAGTTGGTGAGCTTCGTTACTATCAAGGGACACACTGTTGGCCCCATTGTCCCAACACCGAAGCAACCAAGTGACAATACTCTCATCCGGACGTTGAACAAACTCCTTTCTTGAGCCTTGGATCTCAGACATTTTCATGGGCCGACGAAACGTGGTAACTTTGACTCTCTCCTCATCTTCATCATCACTATCTTCTCCATGTCTCTCACTTTTCTTTGTTGCCTTTCTCGATGGTGGTGGAGTTGTGCCCTCTCCCTCGCCTGGATCTTCCTCTTATTTCATCACCTCTTCTTTGCGTTCTAGGCGCGAGGACACACGTTTCCATTTCTGGCCTTCCACAGGGGCAACTAACTGATACTGGTGCATCCTTTGTCTGGTCAGGTGTGACCGGGAGGTTTTCCTCTTTGGTTCGGGCCTCAGTTTGGACACTCTCTCTCTTCATAATAGTATATAAACCTCGGTAAGCATAAGCCAAGCCTCAAATAAGCTGTTCCACCTCAGATCTTCCTGAGCCGCAACACCCTTTGCTCAGATACAGGCCTAGCTCCTCAGGATCCTGCAAGTGTTCAGGAGCGAAATCCCAGGGCATCGGGGGTCCCCATGCTTCTAATTTCTTTCCTAAAACTCTCCACTCTCCCTGCCATTCAACATTCTCTGTTTTTGGGAGAAGCTTCCTGCACATTATGCAAAGTGCTATTACATGCAGGAGGACTAGTATCCCAATCATTAACACCATCCCTAAGCTGTAATCTTGAAAATTAATAGGAAACTGAGAGGGGAACCTGGACACCCATTCAAACATCATATGGTTTGTTAACATATTATCGTTTGTTTCATTAGCTGGGCTGCCTTGGTATCTGGCAGGTGCCTCCATCACTGCTTTTAGTTTATCATACAGGGACCAGACCCAGTGGAACAGAATGGCAAACTTTACCACGTTCCAGTACGTTTTGAGCATTAAAAGGGAAAAAGCGGTGAAGTACAATCCCTGTAAGGGCAGTTTTAACAGAAACAGACATTCTTTTACTAAAACAACCTGGCAGTACCCAAAAGAAGTTTACAAATATCCCAGAACAACTGGCAGTACGCCCGGACTTCAAGGTCGTGTTTTACCGTACAGCACTTGCAGTACAGATAAGCTTGCTAACAGGAGACAGAGATTCACTCTAAAACTATGTCTCTGCCTGGCTAGCTCAGTCGGTAGAGCATGAGACTCTTAATCTCAGGGTCGTGGGTTCGAGCCCCACGTTGGGCGCCAAAAATGTAGAGACGGTTTGTGGGCTGGTTCGGCCCGGTTCCACGACAACTAAGGAGGGAGACCCACAGGCCCACACCCCGGACAAGGGGAAGGGGGAAAGGGAAAAGGGAGATGAGCCCCGAAAAAGAAACAAAACGGCGGCAACGATCTGAGGAGGAAAAGCTAATTTACTAAATAAGGTATTAGGAAGTAAAATAATACAATATAATACAATACAATTGGAACCGAGCCCAATGAATCAAACAAAATGGGCAAGAGAGAAAGAGTGTCCGATAAACCGAAGGCCTTACGCTAGCGTTGAAGGCGATACGGCAGCGAGCACCCACTGCTGAGTCGATCCCAAAGGAAAAAGAGAGTGTCCCGTGACCACAGACCGTTTTTATCTTTTTTCCCTTAGAGCGGAAAACACGTAAAAATACAAAGCATCGCAAAGTCCTCTGGGGAATGTAGTTCTCCCTCTCTTCTGAAACAGGCATATCCATAACTATTGATGATCCACAGAGATGTAGCATTAACTCTCTAACTCCCAATACATCACATGATGTTATGATGTGGAATATCAACAATACAACAAAAAATCATAAAACCATGACACCCACGTGTCTGCAAGCCATAGTGGCAGCAGCACTTTTAGTAGAGGAAGCACACAAAATTACTTTCGCGGGGGAATTAAGAGTATTATCAACACATAATATTAGGGGTGTGCTGCAGCAAAAGGCTGACAAATGGATAACTGATGCCAGGCTTATATAATATGAGAGCATCCTTATTTCCTCCCCCAAATTAACCCTCGAAACCACGGCCTTACAGAACCCAGTACAATTCCTGTATGGGGAACCTGGTGAGAACATAACCCATAATTGCCTCCACAACATAGAAGAGCAAATGAAGATCAGACCAGACCTAGGGGAGGAGGAGCTCGAAGGGGGAGAAAAATTATTTGTAGATGGATCTTCTCGAGTGGTAGACGGGAGAAGGAAATCAGGATATGCTGTAATTAATGGAAAAACCTTTAATGTAATAGAATCAGGACCCTTGAGCCCCAGTTGGTCGGCTCAAGCGTGCGAGCTGTACGCAGTATTAAAGGCCTTACAACTTTTAGAGGGAAAAGTAGGAACTATATATACAGATTCCAAATATGCCTTTGGGGTAGTACACACCTTTGGAAAAATATGGGAGGAGAGGGGTTTAATAAACTCCCAGGGCAGAGAATTAGTACACCAAGAGTTAATAACTCGAGTCTTGCAAGCCATACGGGGGCCTGCTAGAATAGCGGTAGTACATGTAAAGGGACACCAGAGGGGGTTAAGTCCATTAATAAGGGGAAATAATCTCGCGGACCAAGAGGCCAAACGAGCTGCCTTAATGTCTCTACATAGTAACAAGGCAGTTGTGAGTGTGGAAACTCAAGAGGAATGTCCAAATTGTGGGGATAGTTTGAATGAACTTCCATGCTATGCAGGTTGGAAGGACTTTGGGAAAGAGGCAATTAGGTGTACATGTGACAACCTTAAATCTGAATACTGTCTTCTACATGGAAGAATGCACATTCTAAGTTTTACTGTGCAAGAAAAAGCAAAACTGGAACAAATGGGAATTCAGGAAAAAGGGAATGGGTAATGGGAACTCCTGGATGGCCGGGAAGTTCTTCCAAAACCCTTGGCCCTAAGAATAATGCGAAGATTCCACGAAATAACTCACTGGGGAACCCAAGCATTAGTGGACCAATTTGCAATTAAGTATATATGTATCGGAGTATATAGTGTGGCTAAGCGGGTAGTAGGGGAATGTATCACTTGCCAAAAGGTCAATAAACATCAACTGAGAGAAAGGATACAAGGGGGAAGAGAATTAGCCCATAGACCATTTGCGAGGATTCAAATTCACTCTCTTTCCTTCGGGATCGACTCAGCAGTGGGTGCTCGCTGCCGTATCGCCTTCAGCGTTAGCGTAAGGCCTTTGGTTTATCGGACACTCTCTCTCTTGCTCATTTTATTTGATTTATTAGCTTCAATTCCAATTATATTGTATTATATTGTGTTATTTTGCTTTCTGATATCTTATTTAGCATGATGGGTAGAGGGAACCTTTCCTTTGAACATCCAGTTCAGCACTGGCAGTCGAGGTGCCAGAAGGAGCTGCGCTTCAGTACCAATTACTTCGGAAGCAGCTCGAACCCCCTCGTACGCGGCTAAGATCTCCTTCTCAGTTGGAGTGTAGCGCTCCTCAGACCCCCTGTATGCTCGACTCCAGAATCCAAGGGGTCGGCCTCGGGTCTCTCCAGAAGCTCTTTGCCACAAACTCCAAGTGGGACCTTCCTTTCCAGCAGCAGTGTAGAGGATGTTCTTTACATCCTGTCCCGTCCGCACTGGCCCCAGGGCCACGGCACGGGCTATCTCCTGCTTGATTTGCTCAAAAGCCTGCTGCTGCTCAGGGCCCCATACAAAATCATTCTTCTTCCGCGTCACCCGAAAGAGAGGGCTCACAATGAGACTATAGTTTGGAACATGCATTCTCCAAAAGCCCAGTACACCCAGAAAAGCTTGGGTCTCTGTCTTACTGGTGGGTGGAGACATGGCAGTGATTTTGACAATCACATCTGTAGGAATGTGACGATGTCCATCTTGCCACTTTATACCTAGGAACTGGATTTCCTGTGCAGGCCCTTTCACTTTGCTTCGCTTAATAGCAAAGCCAGCTCGCAGGAGGATCTGGATTATTCTCTCTCCTTTCTCGAAAACTTCCCCTGCTGTATTGCCCCACACAATGATGTCATCAATGTATTGTAAGTGCTCAGGAGCACCGCCCTGTTCCAATGCAGTTTGGATCAACCCATGGCAAATGGTTGGGCTGTGCTTCCACCCCTGGGGCAAATGGTTCCAGGTGTACTGAATGCCCCTCCAGGTGAAAGCAAACTGCGGCCTGCATTCTGTGGCCAGACGAATTGAAAAGAAGGCATTGGCAATGTCAATGGTGGCATACCACTTGGCTGCTTTTGACTCCAGTTCGTACTGGAGTTGAAGCATGTCCGGCACAGCAGCACTCAGTGGGGGTGTGACTTCATTCAGGCCACGGTAATCTACCGTCAGCCTCCATTCTCCACTGGCTTTACGCACTGGCCATATGGGGCTGTTAAAAGGTGAGTGAGTTTTACTGATCACTCCCTGGCTCTCTAGTTGACGAATCAGATTATGAATGGGGAGCAAGAAATCCCTGTTAGTGCGGTACAGCCGTCTGTGCACCGTTTTTGTAGCAATCTGTACCTGTTGCTCTTCCACTTGTAGCAACCCCACAACAGACGGATCTTCTGACAGGCCAGGCAAAGCAGACAGCTGCTTAATGTCATCTGCATCCACAGCAGCTATTTCCAAAAGCCCATCGATACCCTTTGGGATCCTTGAAATATCCCCTTTTGAGATAATCAATACCAAGTATACATGGAGCCCCTGGGCCAGTCACAATAGGATGTTTTTGCCAGTCTTTACCAGTGAGGCTTATTTCAGCTTCCAACTTGGTCAGCTCTTGGGAACCCCCAGTCACCCCAGAAATATAGATTAATTCTGTCCCTTTATAACTTGAAGGCATTAGAGTACATTGTGCACCAGTGTCCACCAATACCTTATATTTTTGTGGTTCTGATGTGCCAGGCCATCGAATCCACACAGTCCAATACACTCTATTATCTCTTTCCCCCACCTGGCTGGGGGGCAGAGGCTATTGTGGCTGGTAGGTACCTCGCTCAGTTCTGAAGAAGTACTGTTCAGTCAGGAGGACGTCTCGCTCAGACTGGAGGGTGTCTCTTTCAGGTTGGAGGGCGCCTCGTTCAGACTGGAGACCATCTTCTTGAGACTGAGGGTTATTGAGTTCAGACTGGAGGGCATCTCGCTCAGTTTGGAGGGCATCTCGCTCAGTTTGGAGGGCGTCTTTCTCGAACTGAAAAGCAACTTGCTTGGTCTGGATGGTGTCTTGATCAGACTGGAGGCTGTCTAAATTGGTCAGGAGAGTCTTATTGTCAGCTAAAAGACTCCCTTTCTGGATCTGGACACTATCCCTTTCGGCTCGGAGACTCTCTCGCTCTATTCCAGAAACACTGTGCCTCTCTGGGATAGTACTGAATAAGGTCTGATTGGCATAAGCCAGACCCCAAATGATTTGGGCCTCCTCAGATCTGTCTGAGCCGCAACATCCCTGTCTCAAATATCTGCTCAAGTTCTCAGGATCTTGCAGGTGCTCAGGGAAAAGGTCCCAGTACGTTCTGAGCATTAAAAGGGAAAAAACCATGAAATGCAGCCCCTTTAAGAGCAGTTTAAAAAGCGAGAGCATTTTTTTTCTTTTTACTAAAACAAGCTAGCAGCACCCAAAAAAGTTTACAAATATCCCAGAACAAATGGCAGTACGCCCAGACTTCAAGGTCGTGTTATGCCGTACAGTACCAGCAGTTCAGATAAGCTTGCTAGCAAGAGACAGAGATTCACTCTAAAACTATGTCTCTGCCCGGCTAAGGCAGCTGCTTTGCCCCACGTTGGGTGCCAAAAATGTCAACGGTTTACCGGGCTGGGTCGGCACGGTTCCGTGACGATTGGTGTGGGGGACCCACAGACCCACGCCCCAGGAAAGTGGAAGGGGGAAAGGAAAAAGGGAAAAAAGGGAGATGGGCCTAGAAACAAAACAGCGGCAACGATCTGAGGAGGAAAGCTAATTTACTAAATAAGATATCAGAAAGCAAAATAACACAGTATAATACAATATAATTGAAATTGAAGCTAATAA
Source organism: Oreortyx pictus (assembly GCA_036925125.1). Classification (NCBI taxonomy): domain Eukaryota; kingdom Metazoa; phylum Chordata; class Aves; order Galliformes; family Odontophoridae; genus Oreortyx; species Oreortyx pictus. The sequence continues at coordinate 12,096,537 of JAUPFR010000020.1, read as the reverse complement.
ATCAAATAAAATGAGCAAGAGAGAGTGTCCGATAAACCGAAGGCCTTACGCTAACGCTGAAGGCGATATGGCAGCGAGCACCCACTGCTGAGTCGATCCTGAAGGAAAGAGTGTGTCCCATGACCGCAGAGGGTTTTTATCTTTTCCCTCTGAGCGGAAAATACGTAAAAATGCAAAGCATCGCAAGGTCCTCTGGGGAATGTAGTTCTTCTCTTCTGAGACAGGTATACCCGGAAATATCAATGATCTATGGAGTTGGAGTATTAACTCTTTAACTCTTAATGCACTACATGTTGTTATGATGTGGAATACCAATACCAAAAAATCATAAAACCATGACAACAGGATATAGAAATATCAAACATTCTGTTTCCTTATAATAAGTTTCAGAGGTCCTTTGGGGGTGGCTGTCCACTCGGTGCCTGGGGCCTTCTTAATCCTGGAGTAGTGGATCCATGCATGTACCTCCTTGATCTTGATTGCAGTATGAGTAGTGAGTAAGACTTGGTACGGTCCTTTCCACTTTTCTTCAAGCGGGTCACCTGAAAAACTTTTAACATATACCCAGTCCCCTGGATTAATAGAAGGGATTGGATGATCTAATCCATCGTGTGGACAGTACCCCTTTACTAATTTTCTGTAGCTGATGTCCCAGGGCCTGCACATATTGCCCTTTTGTACTCTCTCCTATCTGCTTGAGGTCCCCTTTCTCAGATGTTTGATAAAGCCTGCCGTACAATATTTCAAAGGGACTTAATCCTTCCCTACTTCGAGGTTTAACCCTTATCCGCAGGAGAGCTATAGGAAGAGCTTGATACCAATGGAGACTAGTCTCTTGGCATATTTTGGCTATTTGTTGTTTTAGTAAATGATTCATCTTTTCTACTTGACCACTTGCTTGAGGCCTATAAGGGGTATGTAATTTCCAATCAATTCTCAGAAGCCTGCTGACTTGCTGCACTATTTTTTCACAAAAATGTGTGCCCCTATCTGATGATATCACATCAGGCACCCCAAACCTAGGTATTATCTCATTTAATAGTATCTTTGACACCTCCCTTGCTTTATTTGTCCTTCGGGGAAAAGCCTCTGGCCATCCAGAAAAGGTGTCTGTTAACACCAGCATATACCGATACCCCCCTTTTCTAGGGAGTTCTGAGAAATCTATTTGCCATTGTTGGCCTGGTAAATTTCCTCTTCCTATTGTCCCTATCTGCACCTTAGTTACTGTATTTGGGTTATTTTTTTAGACATATTTCACACTGCCTTGTCACTTGACTTGCTATGGTGTGTAAGTTTCGGCAAACCATTTTCTCAACTAAGTAACTAGGGATAATTCTGATGCTGTTTGTTCTGCCGCCCTTTTTGCTGCTCAATCAGTCAAATTATTTCCCCTTTCCTGTTCAGTGTTACCTTTCTGATGACCTCTGCAATGCATTATTGCAATCCTCTGTGGTTTTCCAACTGCTTCTAATAACTTCAGGATCTCAGGTGCATGTTTAATTCCTTTCCCTTGAGTTGTTAACAGTCCTCTTTCCATATAGCTCCATGAGCATGTACAACACCAAAGGCATACCTTGAATCAGTCCAGATATTGGCCTTCTTGCCTTGGGCCAGCTCCAGAGCTCTTGTCAGGGCAATAATTTCTGCCTTCTGTGCTGATGTCCCAGCTGGCAATGGCTGTGCTTCTATTACACCCTGATGTGTAGTAACTGCATATCCAGCCTTGCGCTGACCTTGCTGTATAAAGCTGCTCCCATCCACGAACCAGGTTATCTCAGTATCCTCCAAGGGCTGGTCCTTTAGGTCTAGGCGACTGGAGTACACTTCTTCGATCGTCTGGAGGCAGTCATGCACTATTGGTTCTGTGGTCGTTTCACTGAGGAAAGAAGCTGGATTCACAACATTAGCTGTCATTATTGTTATTTCATCCTGTTCAGCCAGAATCGCCTGGTATTTTAGGAATCTAGAAGGTGACAGCCAATGGTGCCCTTTTTGTTCTAGGACTGCAGTAACTGTATGTGATACTAATACAGTTATTCGTTGTCCCATAGTGAATTTTCGTGCCTCCTGTATATTCAGGATCACTGCTGCTACTGCTCTCAAGCATCCGGGCCAGCCTCTGCTTGCTTCATCCAATTGTTTAGAGAAGTAAGCAACTGCCCTTCTGTATGGTCCCAGCTCCTGTGCCAGGACTCCCAGGGCTATTCCTTGTTTCTCATATGAGAACAGAAGAAATGGTTTAGTCACATCTGGAAGCCCCAGAGCTGGGGCCTCCATCAGTTTATGTTTTAATACCCGGAATGCTCTTTTGGTTTCCCCATTCCAAGTTAATTTCACTGGATTTTCCTTTAACAGCTGATACAGCGGTTTCACTATTAGTCCATAATTATTTATCCATAGCCGACACCATCCTGTCATCCCTAAGAAAGTTCGTAAATCCTTTGCAGTAGATGGTTCAGGAGTTCTACATATTGCTTCCTTTCTTTCTTTCCCTAGTTCACGCTGTCCCCCTGACAGAGTGTACCCTAAATAGGTGACTCGAGTCTGTCCACTGAAAGCATTCTTCAGTCTCAGTTGCAATCAGGAGGTCGTCTACATACTGGAGTAGAACTCCATTGCTAGATGGAGGGTCCCATTCTTCTAATTCTTTGGCTAGCTGATTTCCAAATATGGTGGGGCTGTTTTTAAATCCTTGAGGTAATACTGTCCAGGTTAACTGGGTTTTTCTCCCCGTGTCTGGGTTCTCCCATTCAAATGCAAACAATTTCTGACTTTCCTCAGCCAAAGGGAGACAGAAAAAGGCATCTTTCAGGTCTAACACTGTAAAGTACTTCCATTCTGCTTTAAGCCTGGTTAGCAGTGTATAGGGATTTGCTACTACTGGGTACAAGTCTTCCACTATCTTGTTTATTGCTCTAAGACCTTGCACTAGTCGATAATCCTTCCCATTGGGTTTTTTTTATAGGTAATATAGGTGTATTGTGTTCTGACTCACACTCTACTAGTAATTTCTCTTGAATATACTTATCAATTAGTGCTTTTACTCCTTTTCGATCTCCTAATTTCAAGGGATATTGTTTTATCTGGATTGGAGTAGCCCCAGGTTTAGGTTTTATTACCACTGGTTGTGCCCTTTTACTTCTACCTGGGTGTCCTGTGGCCCAAACTTCAGGGAACACCTGTTGCAAAACACGAGCTGGTATCCCTGTCTCCCCTTTCTCCTGGATATGAGCTAGGCTCAAAATTTTTACTAACCTATCTTCTCCTACTTTAAATTCTATTTTGCCCCCCTGAAATTTTATTTCAGCCTTTAATTGTTCAAGTAAATCTCGTCCCAGTAATGGTTTTGGAGAGTTAGGTAAATATAGGAATTCATGTATGCCTACTTGCTTCCCAATTTTATATTTTATTGGCTTCAAGAAGAGAGCCTTTTCTGTCTCTCCTGTTGCTCCTACTACATTTACAGAGTTTTCCCCTTCTGGCTCTAATTTTGATTGAGTACTGAATATGTACCCCCTGTATCTATTAAGAATTCCACCTCCTCACCCTGTTCCCCTAGCCTCATTTTATCTGGGCCTGGACGTAAGTCCTGGCTGTTTTCAAAATTAATTGTTTTTCTGTTTCCGTGAATGCATCCAGCATTGCATCTATATCTGCCCAGTCAGGATCCTGTGTTTTTAGTATCATTTCAAATCGTTTAGCATCCCCTATCGGATCACTCCTATATTCCTGAACTACACACTTCCAATTATCTAAGTCACTTGTTGTAAGCGGTATCTTAATTCTCATGAGTCCTCTAGGACCCATTGCCTGTCTAAGAGGAGCTTGTATAATCGGTCCCACCTTAATCCGAGTACGGGATGTAATAGGTGTGTAGATTCCTTCCTGAGTTTCAGCTTTCCTGTCATTATCTTTACTGTCTTGCCCTCCCTCCTCCTCCTGAGGGGGGGTGTAATCTTCCAGCCTCTCCTCCTCCATTTTTACTTTCAAACATCTTTCCCCAATGCTACATGCTGAACAGCATCGTTTCAACCTTCTGTTCTTTTCCCCTTTTTCTTTTTCCAAAGCTAATACCAAAGGATCCTGTGGAGCCTGGTTAATCCCACATTCTTTTTGCCATTCTGGGTGATTTCTCAAGGTAAAGAACATATCTGCATATGCTACTTCATCCCATTTACTCTCCCTTCTTAAAAACAACATTAGCTGAAGAAGTGTGTTATAATTCAGTGTCCCATTAAGAACCCAGCTTTCCCCATCCCCCAATTTATACAGTAACCACCATTGATTACAATACTTGATGAGTGTTTTCTTATTCAATGTTCCCCCTGGTTCCCCAGCGATGTTTTTCCAGTGAGCCAAAATACAACCCAGGGGGGGTCTTTTTCAGGATTTCTTTAGAAACCCTTTGTCCCATATTGGTCGTTTACTTCAGTTGCTCTTATTATATTCTGGGATTTGCTATAAGAATCCTCTTGCTGAGCAATGGAATCTGCCTACTTCCCCAGGGCATGGGAACACCGAATTCCCTGGGCAAGAGCTGTGACCAATGTCTCTCAGCAAGACAGGGGCTTTTACTTCTGTATTGCTGAGCAATGGAATCTGCCTACTTCCCCAGGGCACGGGAACACCGAATTCCCTGGGCAAGAGCTGTGACCAATATCTCTCAGCAAGACAGGGGTTTTACACAGGGAGTGGAATTCCACAAGCAATGTTTTCACAGCACAAACATTTAACAATTACACAGACAGTAATGATAGCAAACACAATTCCTAGAAGTACAGAAAAGAAATATAATCCAGACATTTACTCTTTTCAGTAGTCACTTTCATGGCAAGCTCCTCCTGACAGTACAACGTTACAATGATTGTTCTACCCTCAGTTGTAAATGTCCTTCCTGGCGGCTACTGTGCCAGGGCCTAATTCCCTTTTAAGCAGAGTCACGGTTTCCGTCCCGTGCCGAAATAATTCGGTGCCGTAAGGGAACCCCCGTTAACTTTCAGGCAGAGTCACGGTTTCCGTCCCGTGCCAAACCAGCTCGGTGCCCTGTTACAGGCAGAGTCACGGTTTCCGTCCCGTGCCAAACCAGTTCAGTGCCCTCAGGTCTGATACACAGTCTTACGCCGCGCACTCTGCGTTGCCCAACCCGACTTACGAGTGCCTTTTCCCCAAGGCCTTTACCAAAGAAAGGAAGGAAAGAGAAGAGAAAGAGAATCCAGACCTAGGGAATACCTTTTTGTCCAGAGGATCTTGTCTGCTCCCGTGGTGATCCGACTGAGAGTTGGAGTCCCCCTCCGGACAAGCGGCCAGTGGGCGCCTGGGGAGTCCCCCTCTCAGCGGATCCTGCAGTCGAGCAGAGACTCCTGCCTGGCTCGCCAATTGATGCCGAGAAATCCGACAAAGTAACTTGACACACCAATGCAATATGTCAAGCAGGTATTCCCTTTATTACAGCGCTGGGTGCATGGGGGATCTCTCCACCAAACATGCACACCAAAGAGAGAAACGAGTACATATTTAAAGGTATAGCACATACATATTCATCACATTCCAAACTCTGGTTATTGAGGGGATTAAACCTAAGGGTCTGTTTTGTTGTAAATTTTCAAACCCTAAAGGGGGAGAGCTCCTCACCATTAAGAATGGCATCTGTTTGATTATCTTGTTGGGACGCCAGGATGTCTGTCCTGCTTTCTTATCTGTTTGTGTAACACATCTGGCCCAACAGATAAATCAGCAGGGAGTAGCACCTTTGTTTCTGGATGATTTACAGTTGTCTTTACTGTAGAGAAGCTGTTCTCATGATTCAGGTTAAAAGTAGGTCCCCAGGTGGAAGAAACTATCTTCTTAATAGATACAGGAGCTGAAAGGTCTACAAGACAGAAACTACCTAAAGGGTGTATAGTAAGCAAGGATAAAAGCCTAGTAGTCAGGGCAAAAGATGAACCCTTTCGGGTCCCAATTAGAAAAAATGTGACGATTTAAGCTGAAACTAAAATTTGTTTAGGGAATTTATTAGTGGTCCCCGAGGCAGAATGTCACTTACTGGGGAGGGATTTAATAGTGGCATTAGGAATAAACCTTGCCATAAATGAAGGAGAGAGTTTCAAGGCTATGTGTTCTCACACAAAAAGATGAGGAAGGAATCAATCCCCAGGTGTAGCATTCGAAAGGAACCGCAGGAAAATTGGGAATTCCACTCATATGCGTTAAGCTTGGGGAAATTAGGAACTGTGTAGCTCTCCAAGAAGTTTATTTACTGTAGCTTATGAAAGCGTTGTTCTTTTTAGCTTTCGTCTTTTTGTGTGCTCCCCTCAGCAAGAGGGAGGAGTGAATGGAACAGTATTTACATTTACTTAATAGGTGTGTTGTGCCTCCCTGGGTGGGGGGTGGTGAGGTGTTAATTGAGCTTTTAAGTACCTCCTCTCCCTCATTGTAGACCTTTTCTGGGTAGTGAGAAATGAGCGACAGTGTAGTCACAATGAAAGGTGAGATGTATTATTTGACCTATTAGAAACGCATGGTGCCAGACCCTCGGTAGCAGGGGTAGACTGGGCGCGGCAGAACTGACATAACCTGCAGAGCGTTTCAGACCGTATCCTGCAGGAAAACGGTCGTACCCGAGCTGGAAAAGAGAAGGTCTTTATTTGTGCATTATTGGATTTGGCTTTGGTTGCAGCCATAGAATTCCGTGACTAGCAGTTGAAATCAGAAAGCCAAACTACGAGAGTCACTTCAGGAATTGGTTAAAACACTGCAGAAATAGACAGATGAACTCAAAAGACTATTAGAAAATGAAAAAAAAACCACAATGCAGCTCTCTTACTAGAGGCTCTGAAGGGTTACTGTAAGGATACCAGTGACACTGTTATACCTAGAGTGCCTCAAGAAAAAAAAAAAATCTATCCTCTAGAAGGACTGGAAGGAATAAAAGGAAAGTTAGACAAATTAGAAGCCTCCCCAGCTCAGTTGCGTCCTTTAATAAAGACTGAATTAACCGGGCAGATGAGGAGGCAAAAAGGGCAGCACTTCTAATACTCACTAGAGAGGAAATAAGAACCCAAGATGACAAAAAGGAAACACCAAAAATCTGTTGTCATATAGAAAGAGAGAGCTTTGAGAGAGCTTTACCCTTCTGTGTTTTTGCATCAGACTATGAAGTTAATCTATTAAAACTACTCGTTTAGCTAGTTTCCGAACTCCAACATATAAGGTTATTATTAAAAGTGAACAGACTGGACATAAAATTAAAATAATTACAACAGTATGCAGCTGAAAAGCAAGCAAAGGCGGTGACAGAGCTTTTATTTGAGGGAGAGGCGCTACAGAAAGAGATGTCAGAGATAAGGGGGATGAACTCACCCCTCCCGGCGACCGTTTAGGCAAGGAACGCAGCCGCCTCTCGTTCGAACACTGGCGTGCCGGAAGGAAGAGAGCCAGGGAGGGGGGGGGGGCAACCCGTACAGGCTCTGAGCATATCTGTGCTGCCGGAAGCACCACCGAAAGGGAGAGAGCGAGAGGTCGGGTGGACCTGCGCTCCTCCGCTCCGGTCACTCAGATGCTCATTCACTGGTTCAGGCTGTGACCAGGCAATCCCACTACACTCCACCCCTTCACAGCATGAACCAGCAACTGAGCAGGTTGGGCATAATCTCCTGCTGTTCTGATGGCTCAAAATACCAAGTACGTCGCGACGCATGTACAATACCCGCCGCAATGTAGAATGTTAAGGCACTGAAGGCCATTATTTGTAGTCCCTTCTTGTGGTATTCTTGGGCCAGTACTTGATGTTCCTTTTGGAGTCGTATCTTCTTTAAGGACCAGTAGGTTCACATTCGCCAGTTGCCAAAAGTTCAACAGTCCATCACTGGATGTCATGATGTTTCCTCATGGTCACTGGAGTGTGCTGGAGTGGTGTTGCTCCTGCCGGCTGTCCTGTGAACTTGATAACCTCAAGGGGAGTAATACAGATGTTTAACAGGTACAAGGAGGGGTAAGTCTGCCCTCCATGGTAAGATACAGGCCGTATTTTGGTCTTGAGTCAATACCTCTGCCTGTACTGGAGCATGGCCTGGCCTTCGATACCATACCCTTTGGCCTGATATCTGTGGTTGGATCACTATATCAGGTACCAAGGGGGAAGTTCTAATTTGCCATAAGGACATGATTAATGTCCCCTTTGCAATGAAAATTGGAGTGTCAACTACAACCTCTGTTGGCCATGCACCAACCACAGGAGGGTTTACTGATCCCCCAACCTCTAACAATCTCCCCCAAGGTGCAAGGAGACCACACCATTTTGGTCCTACTTGCACCTTCCAAGGCCATTTTACCTTGTGTTTCCCAGGCTCTAGGTCATCAGGGGCAGGGAGCAGATTATTCATGGTGCCAACTTGTGGCTTAAGTGAGGTGTCTTTGCTTGTGATTTGTATCCTAAGTGGATACAAGCCCAAGTTGTCTGCAACATTCTTAAAGCGCTGGGTCTGCCATCCCTCGGTCTCTCAAGTCCCGCAGGGTTGCATAAAGCCTCTTGGTCCACCCCTGCAAGGACTGTGAATCTGCCTTCAGAGAAGCCTTCAGGATTCCATTATAACTTTCTATTAGGCCTGCTCCCGTTGGATTATAGGGCAGGTGAAACCGCCATTCAATGTTGTTGTCTTCAGCCCACTTTTGCACAGTTGTACCTGTGAAATGTGTACCTTGGTCACTCTCAATGACCTCAGGAGTCCCATATGATGCCATCAACCTAGTTAGAGCTTTAATGGTATAGGCTTGGTTTGCCTTTGCTACAGGATAGGCTTGCATCAGTCCACTTGCTGTGTCAACACAGGTTAGGGCATATCTGGCCCCCTCAGATCGAGGAAGGGGACCTATGTAATCGATCTGCCATCGTTGTAAAGGGTTGTGTCCTCTAGCAAGAGGGGCCGTTGTTTCCGGCAGAGGTCTTGGTCTCATTCGTGAGCAAGCGTCACAGTCTTGACATGCCTGGACAATATCCGGTAACTGTATGGGCTGCCCCCATGCTTTATCTGCTGCCCACATGGTTTTCTGTCCTGCATGCCGTAATTTCCGATGCAACCAATGGGCAATATCTTCGGATGATGTATTTCCAAGCCATCGAACTTGAGCCAGAGTGTCAGCTTCATCATTACCTGGCGACTGCAAGGGTTGATGTCCAGAAACGTGGTATGCTCGTACAGTCCTGTGCCTAACCACGTTCCATATATCAACCCACATATCTTTGCCCCAGATAGGTCGAGCATGGATCGCCCAGTCCTGAGTGGCCCACTGTGCTATCCAGAGCGTGAGCCATCGGTAGACTGCCCAGCTATCCGTGCAGATATTCAGTGCGCCATCGCCCGGCTCTTGAGTTATCACCATCCACACAGCTCGTAGCTCAGCCCACTGGCTACTTTGTCCATCCCCTTCTTCGAACCATATTGTTTCAGTTGAGGGATGGTATGCGACAGCTCGCCACCTACTTGGGTTCCCTCTGCTGGATCCATCTGTGTACCAGGCATCTTCTGGAATAGGGTATTTCCCCTCCTGTACAGGACTCTTCTCTGTACGAGTGACAATTATTTCCTCAGGTGCTTCACTGCGATATGTTAATGGGCCAAGTATCTTCTGCAGTTCTTCCTTCAGTGGAGACGATGACAGGCGGCTTCTCTGACTGAGGTAGGCAACCCAGCATGCCACTGTTTGTGATTGGGCCACCCCCATCTTAGGAATGTGGGTTAGATCTTTTACCCACCCCTGAATTGGCAAAGTCGTTTTAACAAGAACTTCTGCAGTTTGAGTTATCGGTTCTACCGCCTGCAGTGCAGAATAGGTAGCCAATAACTGCTTTTCAACCATGCTGTATCTTTCTTCTGCTCCGTGCCAAACCTGTGACCAGAACCCAATCGGGGTTCGAATGGAACTCTGGCACTGCCACAGACCCCAGCCAAACCCTTCTTGAGTTACATGCACATCTAGTTCGGCTGGAAGGGTTGGATCGAATATACCCAGTGCCTGGGCCTGTTTAACAGCTATTTTTGCCTGCTGGAAGGCATCTTGCTCCATTTTACCCCAATCCCATACTTGGCCTTTTTTTGTTAATCGATACAGAGGTTTTAGGAGTTGTGCTAAGTGGGGTATAAAGGATCGCCAGTATCCTAATACACCCAAGAACTCCTGCAACTGTTTTGGTATTGTGGGAACTGGGAACGCTTGAATCTTATCTATGATCGCGCTGGGTAAGACCTTAGTCTTACCTGACCAGATAACACCCAGGAATTTAACTGATAACCCCGGTCCTTGTTGTGGGTTTATAGCCCATCCTTTTTCCTGTAAATAAGTGGTTAATGATGGTACTGCCTTCTCTAATGCCTCAATTGAGCTGCATGTCAGCATCAGATCATCAATGTAATGGTACATTTTGACGGTAGATGGTTTGTTCCAATTTGCCAAGTCACGTGCTATCAGGTTATGGCAGAATGTAGGTGAATGCATATATCCCTGAGGTAGGACTTGGAAAGTCCACTGCCTGCCCTCCCATGTGAATGCAAACTGGTCTTGAGATTCCTTAGCAATTGGAATGCTAAAAAATGCATTTGCTAAATCCAAAACACAGTGATATGTTTCTATTTCTCTACTTAACGTATCCATGAGGGAGGCAATGTTGGGTACGGCTGCGTGTATCGGCGGAGTGACTTTATTTAGTTCTCTGTAGTCTACTGTCATTCGCCATGTACCATCTGACTTCCTGACTGGCCATATGGGGGAGTTGTATGGGCTGTGTGCAGGTCTAATAATCCCTACTCTCTCCAACTCCTGCACAGTCTTGGTAATTTCTTCTTGCCCACCAGGGAGTCTATATTGTTTCGTATTTGTTACCCGGCGGGGTTGTGGCAAACAAATAGGCTCAATTTTTGTATGGCCCCTTAAAATTGCCTGCACCGCCCGGATACTAATACATCTTTCCCTTAGTCTGAACTCTCCCACAGTGGTCTAGAGAGTCAGACCCCACAAGATGTCTATCCCCAGTATGTACTCTGGAACTGGGGCGATAGATACCTTGTACTCCCGAGGTGGAAGACGCCCAACCCCCAGTTTCAACCACGTTTGGGTTACGGGATCATCTGCCCCCCGAACCCACCTATCATAGCCTTAGTGCCCAGGAATTTATTTGGGTCCCCATATATGATGGATGTTTCTGCCCCAGTATCTACCAGCGCCATCACTCGTTGTACGTTCTTTCTTGACCAATGAATAGTTAATTCAACATAGGGTCTCTGGTCTCCTGTAGAGACCCTAGTCCTGGGAAATTTTGACTCCTCTGTCATGCCATCAGCTCTGCAATCCCCAAGTCTTTTTCCTCTGACGGCTCGACTGCAGCTGCCCGGGCTGCCTGAGGAGGTTTACGTTTTTTCGATGGCACCATGAAATCTTCCAGATTCCATGCGTCTTGTGGAATGTGTTCTATAAATCGAATTCCTTCCCTTTTGGGGGAGGACTGGAATCTTTGATTATTGGGCAACTGTTTCCATAGTTGCAGTAATACCTGATTAGGCTGTCCATCAATCTTTTCAAATCGAACTCCTGCTCTTATCAGGTCATTAAACATCTGTCTTCTCGATACCCTGATGGGTCCAGATTGGATTACCTTAGAGGCTGGTCTCCTAGGTCGTGGTGGTGGATGGATCTCTGACCTTTCCACCACCATTCGGACATTGCGCCTAGCGCGCAGGCGCTCTGTCTCCCCCAGATCTGCCACTAATTGGGCAGCCTGTTGTATGATGGCCTCTGAGGCCACTAGGGGATTCAGTATGGATACCAAAGTACCATACTGATGAGGCGGAGCTTGCTGCAGGATAAGATCTCTCATTCCTGCTGAGAATTTCATCAGGTCTGGGCTCTCAAAATCTTCCACATAGATTGCCTCTCTCATACCCAGTTCCCGAATATAATTTTGCAGGTCTTCCATAGAAGACCATAGACCTGTATTTAATGGGATGTCAGTTTTGTTTGGCCATGTTATACGGCACGCAGCTGTTAACCATTTAATTAATGAATGATTTTCATCATTATGCTGGACAGTGGCATATAGCCTCTGTCTGAGGGCAGGGTGAGTGGTAATGGATGCCAGTTTTGAAATTTCTGGCCCATTTACCATAACACCTTCTGCCCCCATGTCTCATAAGCAGAGCAGCCATGCTGGTACACTCTCTCTTGCTTTTTGTCTAAACCGCTGTACTAGATCCATTAATTCAGCTGCTGTATATGGGCGAGCTGTTACATGTAGAGTGCTGTGGGCTGGGGGCCACTGGTCAGGGGGCAGCCCCACTGGTCTATCCTGTATTTTTTTTGTTTTTTGAGTTACAACTGGTCGGATCTCAAAGGGATCTAGCTCAAGTGGAACTTCGAGATCCGACCTTTTAGTGCCTTCATTGTCAGAAACCAGACTATGTGGGTTGTCTTCTGCAGGGTCCCCGGTGACTTCTAGGGAGAGATTCCGGACATTCCGTAAGGGAGTGACCGGTTTTGGTATTTTTCCTGTCAAAATTGCAATTTGTTTTTCTAATTCTTCAATACGGTCACGCAAGAGTTGATTTTCATCAAGCAGACCCCCTTCAGTTGCGTTCATCTGGTTCAAGGCTATCAGCAGCGGCCATGCCACCGTAGACGCAGCTAACTGCCGCTCCCGAGTAGTCAATACGTTTTTAGTCAGAGAGAGAAAATAGTCAGCTAGTCGGGACGGGGATTCACGGATGTTTTCTCCGTCTCGCAGGGGGCCCCATTTTTCAATAATAGCAGCAATCCCGTGGTATGGGGATCCTAGGAATCCCGGGATGTGACCGGGCAAAAGGTCATTTAAGGGGGTGGTCTTTTCCCGTGCAAACCACCCCACGATGTTACTTAGAAAGGTCATAGTGAATGTTTTTAAAAGGTATTAGGCTGCCTGGCTCGCCAAGTGTAAAGCAAGCGAAGGCGGTGACAGAGCTTTTATTTGAGGTAGAGGCGCTACAGAAAGAGATGTTACAGATAAGGGGGATGAACTCACCCCTCCCGGCGACCGTTCAGGTTAAGGAACGCAGCCGCCTCTCGTTCGAACACTGGCGCGCCGGAAGGAAGAGAGCCGGGGGGAGGGGGGCAACCCGCGCAGGCTCTGAGTGTATCTGTGCTCCCGGAAGCACCACCGAGAGGGAGAGAGGGAGAGGTCGGGTGGACCTGGGCTCCTCCGCTCCGGTCACTCAGATGCTCATTCACTGGTTCAGGCTGTGACCAGGCAATCCCACTACACTTGCCAACACTGTAAGTACATTTTTCCTCTCAAGTTCTATAGATTATTTTTTCTTTTTAATCTCTGAAGAAGCATATTAATTCAGCCTTTGAACAGTCATGGAAACAATGTCAGGCTGCTGGTGCATTTCATTTACAGTAAAGTTAATGTGATTTTAGCAAGTGGTAGTGTATCATATTTCCAAAACTCATACAATTGTTTTCAAAAGGATAGCAGTCAGTGCGGAGCCAAGTTCAACTCCTTAACTGATGCAGTTTAACAAAAGAAGAGGCATGTGTTGAATCATGAGAACAGCTTCTCTACAGTAAAGACAACTGTAAATCATCCAGAAACAAAGGTGCTACTCCCTGCTGATTTATCTGTTGGGCCAGATGTGTTACACAAACAGATAAGAAAGCAGGACAGACATCCTGGCGTCCCAACAAGATAATCAAACAGATGCCATTCTTAATGGTGAGGAGCTCTCCCCCTTTAGGGTTTGAAAAACAGACCCTTAGGTTTAATCCCCTCAATAACCAGAGTTTGGAATGTGATGAATATGTATGTGCTATCCCTTTAAATATGTACTCGTTTCTCTCTTTGGTGTGCATGTTTGGTGGAGAGATCCCCCATGCACCCAGCGCTGTAATAAAGGGAATACCTGCTTGACATATTGCATTGGTGTGTCAAGTTACTTTGTCGGATTTCTCGGCATCAATTGGCGAGCCAGGCAGGAGTCTCTGCTCGACTGCAGGATCCGCTGAGAGGGGGACTCCCCAGGCGCCCACTGGCCGCTTGTCCGGAGGGGGACTCCAACTCTCAGTCGGATCACCACGGGAGCAGACAAGATCCTCTGGACAAAAAGGTATTCCCTAGGTCTGGATTCTCTTTCTCTTCTCTTTCCTTCCTTTCTTTGGTAAAGGCCTTGGGGAAAAGGCACTCGTAAGTCGGGCTGGGCAACGCAGAGTGCGCGGCGTAAGACTGTGTATCAGACCTGAGGGCACTGAACTGGTTCGGCACGGGACGGAAACCGTGACTCTGCCTGAAAGTTAACGGGGGTTCCCTTACGGCACCGAATTATTTCGGCACGGGACGGAAACCGTGACTCTGCTTAAAAGGGAATTAGGCCCTGGCACAGTAGACGCCAGGAAGGACATTTACAACTGAGGGTAGAACTGTCATTGTAACGTTGTACTACCATGAAAGTGACTACTGAAAAGAGTAAATGTCTGGATTATATTTCTTTTCTGTACTTCTAGGAATTGTGTTTGCTATCATTACTGTCTGTGTAATTGTTAAATGTTTGTGCTGTGAAAACATTGCTTGTGGAATTCCACTCCCTGTGTAAAACCCCTGTCTTGCTGAGAGATATTGGTCACAGCTCTTGCCCAGGGAATTCGGTGTTCCCGTGCCCTGGGGAAGTAGGCAGATTCCATTGCTCAGCAATACAGAAGTAAAAGCCCCTGTCTTGCTGAGAGACATTGGTCACAGCTCTTGCCCAGGGAATTCGGTGTTCCCGTGCCCTGGGGAAGTAGGCAGATTCCATTGCTCAGCAATACAGAAGTAAAAGCCCCTGTCTTGCTGAGAGACATTGGTCACAGCTCTTGCCCAGGGAATTCGGTGTTCCCGTGCCCTGGGGAAGTAGGCAGATTCCATTGCTCAGCAATACAGAAGTAAAAGCCCCTGTCTTGCTGAGAGACATTGGTCACAGCTCTTGCCCAGGGAATTCGGTGTTCCCGTGCCCTGGGGAAGTAGGCAGATTCCATTGCTCAGCAAGAAGATTCTTATAGTAAATCCCAGAATATAATAAGAGCAACTGAAGTAAACGACCAATATGGGACAAAGGGTTTCTAAAGAAATCCCGAAAAAGACCCCCCTGGGTTGTATTTTGGCTCACTGGAAAAACATCGCTGGGGAACCAGGGGGAACATTGAATAAGAAAACACTCATCAAGTATTGTAATCAGTGGTGGTTACTGTATAAATTGGGGGATGGGGAAAGCTGGGTTCTTAATGGGACGCTGAATTATAACACGCTTCTTCAGCTAATGTTGTTTCTAAGAAGGGAGAGTAAATGGGATGAAGTAGCATATGCAGATATGTTCTTTACCTTGAGAAATCACCCAGAATGGCAAAAAGAATGTGGGATTAACCAGGCTCCACAGGATCCTTTGGTATTAGCATTGGAAAAGGAAAAAGGGGAAAAGAACAGAAGGTTGAAACGATGCTGTTCAGCATGTAGCATTGGGGAAAGATGTTTGAAAGTAAAAATGGAGGAGGAGAGGCTGGAAGATTACACCCCCCCTCAGGAGGAGGAGGGAGGGCAAGACAATAAAGATAATGACAGGAAAGCTGAAACTCAGGAAGGAATCTACACACCTATTACATCCCGTACTCGGAGTAAGGTGGGACCGATTATACAAGCCCCTCTTAGACAGGCAATGGGTCCTAGAGGACCCATGAGAATTAAGATACCATTTACAACAAGTGACTTAGATAATTGGAAGTGTGTAGTTCAGGAATATAGGAGTGATCCGACAGGGGTTGCTAAACGATTTGAAATGATACTAAAAACACAGGATCCTGACTGGGCAGATATAGATGCAATGCTGGATGCATTCACGGAAACAGAAAAACAATTAATTTTGAAAACAGCCAGGACTTACGTCCAGGCCCAGATCACTGCCCAAACCTTGCAAGGGCGAGTAGAAGATTTTGTCCCTACAGAAGACCCCAACTGGGACCCAAATGTTGCAGTAGAATATGAACATCTGAAGCGGTATCAAAGATGGGTTAAATTTGGGTTAGAAAATGCAATACCCAAGGCTGTAAATTGGTCAGCCTTGTATGAAGTTAAACAAGGACGAGAAAGTCCTTCAGATTTTCTTGATCGATTAAGATCAGTAATGAGAAAATACACTACCTTGGATCCAACAGCAGATATAGGGCAACAACAATTGATTTCATTATTCATAGGACAATCAGCGGGGGATATTCGAAAGAAACTGCAGAAATTACGAGAACCAGATATTAGAGATTTAGAGAGACTTTTGGAGGAGGCATGGAGAGCTTATCGAAATAGGGAAACAGAGGAAACCCGCAGAATAAGCAAAAATATAGCCACTGTGACAGTAGCAGCTATACAGAATACAAGATCACAGGGAGAAAGAAACAAATTTTTGAAGAAAAATCAATGTAAAAATTGTAAAGGCTTTGGACACTGGGGTAAAGAATGTCCTAACGGTACTAGTAATGCTCCTCTCACTCACCCATGTGGTAAATGCAAAGGGAAAGGGCACCGAGAAGGAGAGTGCCCTAGCCGTAGAAGAATAAATAATCTGACAGTAGAAGTGGAATCTTCGTGATGGGGACCGGAGGGTTCTCCCCTAGCGGACCCACTGGTTAAAATGAGGCTAGGGGAACAGGGTGAGGAGGTGGAATTCTTAATAGATACAGGGGCTACATATTCAGTACTCAATCAAAAATTAGAGCCAGAAGGGGAAAACTCTGTAAATGTAGTAGGAGCAACAGGAGAGACAGAAAAGGCTCTCTTCTTGAAGCCAATAAAATATAAAATTGGGAAGCAAGTAGGCATACATGAATTCCTATATTTATCTAACTCTCCAAAACCATTACTGGGACGAGATTTACTTGAACAATTAAAGGCTGAAATAAAATTTCAGGGGGGCAAAATAGAATTTAAAGTAGGAGAAGATAGGTTAGTAAAAATTTTGAGCCTAGCTCATATCCAGGAGAAAGGGGAGACAGGGATACCAGCTCGTGTTTTGGAACAGGTGTTCCCTGAAGTTTGGGCCACAGGACACCCAGGTAGAAGTAAAAGGGCACAACCAGTGGTAATAAAACCTAAACCTGGGGCTACTCCAATCCGGATAAAACAATATCCCTTGAAATTAGGAGATCGAAAAGGAGTAAAAGCACTAATTGATAAGTATATTCAAGAGAAATTACTAGTAGAGTGTGAGTCAGAATACAATACACCTATATTACCTATAAAAAAACCCAATGGGAAGGATTATCGACTAGTGCAAGATCTTAGAGCAATAAACAGGATAGTGGAAGACTTGTACCCAGTAGTAGCAAATCCCTATACACTGCTAACCAGGCTTAAAGCAGAATGGAAGTACTTTACAGTGTTAGACCTGAAAGATGCATTTTTCTGTCTCCCTTTGGCTGAGGAAAGTCAGAAATTGTTTGCATTTGAATGGGAGAACCCAGACACGGGGAGAAAAACCCAGTTAACCTGGACAGTGTTACCTCAAGGATTTAAAAACAGCCCCACCATATTTGGAAATCAGCTAGCCAAAGAATTAGAAGAATGGGACCCTCCATCTAGCAATGGAGTTCTACTCCAGTATGTAGACGACCTCCTGATTGCAACTGAGACTGAAGAAGAATGCTTTCAGTGGACAGTGAGCCTGCTCAATTTCTTGGGGCTGAGTGGATACAGAGTATCAAAACAGAAGGCTCAAATAATACAGACTCGAGTCACCTATTTAGGGTACACTCTGTCGGGGGGACAGCGTGAACTAGGGAAAGAAAGAAAGGAAGCAATATGTAGAACTCCTGAGCCATCTACTGCAAAGGATTTACGAACTTTCTTAGGGATGACAGGATGGTGTCGGCTATGGATAAATAATTACGGACTAATAGTGAAACCGCTGTATCAGCTGTTAAAGGAAAATCCAGTGAAATTAACTTGGAATGGGGAAGCCAAAAGAGCATTCCGGGTATTAAAACATAAACTGATGGAGGCCCCAGCTCTGGGGCTTCCAGATGTGACTAAACCATTTCTTCTGTTCTCATATGAGAAACAAGGAATAGCCCTGGGAGTCCTGGCACAGGAGCTGGGACCATACAGAAGGGCAGTTGCTTACTTCTCTAAACAATTGGATGAAGCAAGCAGAGGCTGGCCCGGATGCTTGAGAGCAGTAGCAGCAGTGATCTTGAATATACAGGAGGCACGAAAATTCACTATGGGACAACGAATAACTGTATTAGTATCACATACAGTTACTGCAGTCCTAGAACAAAAAGGGCACCATTGGCTGTCACCCTCTAGATTCCTAAAATACCAGGCGATTCTGGCTGAACAGGATGACATAACGATAATGACAGCTAATGTGAATCCAGCTTCTTTCCTCAGTGAAACGACCACAGAACCAATAGTGCATGACTGCCTCCAGACGATCGAAGAAGTGTACTCCAGTCGCCTAGACCTAAAGGACCAGCCCTTGGAGGATGCTGAGATAACCTGGTTCGTGGATGGGAGCAGCTTTATACAGCAAGGTCAGCGCAAGGCTGGATATGCAGTTACTACACATCAGGGTGTAATAGAAGCACAGCCATTGCCGGCTGGGACATCAGCACAGAAGGCAGAAATTATTGCCCTGACAAGAGCTCTGGAGCTGGCCCAAGGCAAGAAGGCCAATATCTGGACTGATTCAAGGTATGCCTTTGGTGTTGTACATGCTCATGGAGCTATATGGAAAGAAAGAGGACTGTTAACAACTCAAGGGAAAGGAATTAAACATGCACCCGAGATCCTGAAGTTATTAGAAGCAGTTGGAAAACCACAGAAGATTGCAATAATGCATTGCAGAAGTCATCAGAAAGGTAACACTGAACAGGAAAGGGGAAATAATTTGGCTGATTGGGCAGCAAAAAGGGCGGCAGAACAAACAGCATCAGAATTATCCCTAGTTCCACAGAAACAGGCAAGTACCCTACTAAATGGAGTAAAACCTGTATATTCAAGGGAGGACCATAAGTTGATAAAAGATTTAGAAGGAAAAGAAAATAAGGACTGGTTCTATACACCAGATGGAAAGTTGGTAATTCCATATCAGCTTGCATGGTTTATTGTAAAACAGGAACATAATGCTACCCACTGGGGAATAGAACCATTTTATAAATACTTAGTTGAGAACATGGTTTGCTGAAACTTATACACCATAGCAAGTCAAGTGACAAGGCAGTGTGAAATATGTCTAAAAAATAACCCAAATACAGTAACTAAGGTGCAGATAGGGACAATAGGAAGAGGAAATTTACCAGGCCAACAATGGCAAATAGATTTCTCAGAACTCCCTAGAAAAGGGGGGTATCGGTATTTGCTGGTGTTAACAGACACCTTTTCTAGATGGCCAGAGGCTTTTCCCCGAAGGACAAACAAAGCAAGGGAGGTGTCAAAGATACTATTAAATGAGATAATACCTAGGTTTGGGGTGCCTGATGTGATATCATCAGATAGGGGCACACATTTTTGTGAAAAAATAGTGCAGCAAGTCAGCAGGCTTCTGAGAATTGATTGGAAATTACATACCCCTTATAGGCCTCAAGCAAGTGGTCAAGTAGAAAAGATGAATCATTTACTAAAACAACAAATAGCCAAAATATGCCAAGAGACTAGTCTCCATTGGTATCAAGCTCTTCCTATAGCTCTCCTGCGGATAAGGGTTAAACCTCGAAGTAGGGAAGGATTAAGTCCCTTTGAAATATTGTACGGCAGGCCTTATCAAACATCTGAGAAAGGGGACCTCAAGCAGATAGGAGAGAGTACAATAGGGCAATATGTGCAGGCCCTGGGACATCAGCTACAGAAAATTAGTAAAGGGGTACTATCCACGCGATGTAGGGGATTAGATCATCCAATCCATTCTATTAATCCAGGGGATTGGGTATATATAAAAAGTTTTTCAGGTGACCCGCTTGAAGAAAAGTGGAAAGGACCGTACCAAGTCTTACTCACTACTCATACTGCAATCAAGATCAAGGAGGTACATGCGTGGATCCACTACTCCAGAATCAAGAAGGCCCCAGGCACCGAGTGGACAGCCACCTCCAAAGGACCTCTGAAACTTATTATAAGGAAACAGAATGTTTGATATTTATGTATCCTGTATAACTCTAACTTTTGCTTTAGCCTGGCCAGAGAATACTTACATTAAGTTATCTGAAAAGCTCAGTGAAGCCTTGAATGTTTCAGATTGTTGGGTATGTACAGCCCTTCCTAGAGGGGAGGGAAGGGTGCCAGTTTATGGAGTAGCAGCACTAAATTGGACAATACCGGATTGGGTGACAAATCAGATGGCAAAAGATGGGGGAAGCTGCAAGTATGGGGAAGAAAAGCAGCATAAATTGGGTCCAAAATTTGATTTATTGGTCATTAATAACACACGGTCTATTTTTATAGATAGAAATAATGATAGTATAAATCCAATAAACGTTGGATGGAGAAATTTGACAGGTTTGGGATGCAGCTTGGAGTATGGTAACTCTGGGATGGTAACTGGAGATAATGAAACAGCTAGATGGCAACAAGGAAATAAATGTGACCCTCGGACTAATAGCACTACAACATGGTCCAGAGATAAAGACATATTAGCCATAGTGGGAATGGGAACAGCATTAATGAAAAACAGGCAAAAGCCATGTAAGCTTCCCTTTGGATATTGGTGGCTGTGTGGAGATGGATATGCCCGTAAAATGCTTCCACTAAATTGGACTGGGACATGCACAGCGGGATATCTGATGCCTCAGACTAGCATACATACTCGTGCAGAACCCCCACGAGGGGTCTTAAGAGCCATGTGGATACGAACAAAAAGAGTAAAAAATCCACTAATTGAAAGGCCTACAGGATTTCATAGTTTTGTTCGATGGCTAATTCCAGCCCTAGGAGTAAGTGAATTAGAAAAGGCAATAGTGAATGTGTCAGCTACCATGGAAAGAATTGAGAATGTAACATTAGATGCCATCCAAGGTTTGCAAACAGAGATTTCTTCTTTGAGTAAAGTAGTTCTGCAGAACAGAATGGCCCTAGACCTTCTTACTGCAAAGGATGGGGGAGTTTGTACAATAATTAATCAAAGTTGCTGTGCCTACGTGGACCAAGATCAACGGGTAGAAACTGACATACAGGCAATTTGGAAACAGGTCAAAGTACTACATCAAGTCTCATTAGATGATACCTCATTTGGATTTACAGACTTATGGAATAAGCTCACTAGCTGGCTCCCTAATTTAGCCTGGCTAAAGCAACTGTTTGTAGCAATAGTTGTGCTGTTTGTTCTCATAGTGATAACTTGCATAGGTGTGCAGTGTTTTCTCTGGTGTTGTCAAAGGAGCCTAGATGATTACGCCACCTGGAAAAGAAATCGTATAAACCACCAAGTAGAGTCTGGGAAGTATTTCAGGAAGGCAATAATGGACAATAGTATGTTATAGGCAAAAGAATTTGCCTGTTATATTGAAAAGGGGGGATTGAATCATGAGAACAGCTTCTCTACAGTAAAGACAACTGTAAATCATCCAGAAACAAAGGTGCTACTCCCTGCTGATTTATCTGTTGGGCCAGATGTGTTACACAAACAGATAAGAAAGCAGGACAGACATCCTGGCGTCCCAACAAGATAATCAAACAGATGCCATTCTTAATGGTGAGGAGCTCTCCCCCTTTAGGGTTTGAAAATTTACAACAAAACAGACCCTTAGGTTTAATCCCCTCAATAACCAGAGTTTGGAATGTGATGAATATGTATGTGCTATACCTTTAAATATGTACTCGTTTCTCTCTTTGGTGTGCATGTTTGGTGGAGAGATCCCCCATGCACCCAGCGCTGTAATAAAGGGAATACCTGCTTGACATATTGCATTGGTGTGTCAAGTTACTTTGTCGGATTTCTCGGCATCAGTGTGAAAACTTCCTACCCGTTCCTGCCAGTGACAGCGTTAAACTAAGAGGAGCTATTGTAGATGTTCAAATATCGACAGTATTTTGTAGACATTCAGGTATACCTGAAAGACAAAAAAAAGTTCAAGGAAGTTGACAGTTAATGGAATAATGTCCTTTGCTTCCTAGAGAATAGAAGCATAGGATCAGTTGTAGTTAACTGTAAACTGGTTAATGAAAACTGGACAGAAACATATGAAATCTGTAGAAAGCAGAAAAAACAGACTCATGATTTATAAAAAGAATAAGATAGAGAATCTGGCCCAGCTGGTAGTACTGTTTATACATCCTGGTGTGTTTCTGGGGATGTGCACAATTTTGACTAAGAGAGGCTATCTGGATTGATTTGAGAACAGTAATATCCAGCCAATTTTAAATGTGTTTTAACAGAGTAGTAGATTTTGGAGAAATAGTACATGTCATACATCTCCGGTAATGCATTCGATCCTGACTTGAATAGCATTGTAATAATCAAGTATAAAAGTGTGGTCTAAACTACTAAGGTGGATTTCTGAATGGTTTTTAAATTATGAGGCACTTTTTTTTTTTTTCCATGTCTTTCTCAGCTCTATTTTTCCCTATTCTCTGGTTTGCATGATAACACCTCCAAATTAAAATGAAACTATACTTCCTGGTAAAATTAGTATTTCCTCTCGCTGAAAACTGTACTTGTGACTGTTCATTAAAAAGGTGCAAGTGTAGGTCTAAGGAATATAATTAATCAGTGCTCAGTTATACATATTTCCATAGCTTCGTAGGCCCAGGGAAGACCTTATCACTCTGTACAACCACCTGAAAGGAGGTTGTGGCATGGTGGAGGTTGGTCTCTTCTTTTGCATAACTAGAGATAGGACTAGAGAGAATGGCCTTACATGGTGCCACGGGAGGTTCAGGTTGGATGTGAGGAAAAATTTCTTCTCCAAAAGAGTGGTCAGGCATTGGAACGGGCTGCCTAGGGAAGTTGGTGGTGTCACAGTCCCTGGAGGAGTACAAGAACCATGTGGATATGGCATTGAGGAACATCATTAGTGAGCGTGGTGGAGATGAGTTGGGGGTTGGACCAGATGATCTCAGGGGTCTTTTCCAACCTTAATAATCCTATGATTCTGCAATACTGCATTTCTCTGACAGATGGATACTTCTAACTATAAAAATGTGAAGGCTCAGAAGAAATGAATACAATAGCTTGCTCTTTATTGCCATCTCTAAATTCCTTTTATGCTATGGTTTTGAGAGGCGCCTATTCTTTGTTTTCAACAAGGATCTGTCGCACTTCTGTTTTTGAATATTCTTTCTGTGGTCTTTGAAACTACAGTACAGTCAGACACCTCTCATTTATATGTAGATGAATACAATGTTCACAGCATCTCCATTTGACTCCTGCTAAGCACTGGTGTCACGAGTCATGTGCAGATTTTTGCTTTGGGTTTATTACAATGAAGAAGGATGATTGAAAGTTGAGAGAATATTTACTGTGTTTTTCACCATTTCCATTTATTTAATTTACACTGTTAATAATGAGAGGCTTGTTTCCTGCAGTCTGAATTTATACTTGTAATGAGAGACACATTGCCTTAGAGATGTGATTTGTTATGGTTACTTCCTTCTTTCTCAAATTGTTTTGCCTACTTTATGTAACACAGTGACAAACCTCACAGCTGTCTTGTATTCATTTGCAGAATTCACAGATTTCAACTTCCACATTGTTGTGGGTTTAATCTAGGGAATGTTTTCATTTGTTCCGGAGCTGCACAAACTGCTTTGTACTCTAACTAGGGTTACTTATAATATCTCTAATGGGTCTTTGGTAACTGCTTTTCTGCTGTTTGGAAGTTGATGGTATTTCTGTTTGTAAAAGTGTGTTATAGAAGAGAAAAAAATTTAGAACGGGTGATGTATGGGTACTACTGTCAGGTGTTTTAAATGCTCCTAAAGTTAACCAGAGATTTTTAATCTTCAGAATGATTATGAAGAAGCAGAGCAGAGCCTTAATGTGTCATCCTGCTCTTATGAACTAGATAGTTCAGCATCTCCCCGATGCATCTACACAGGCCATATGGACAGTCTCTTGAAAGGAACGTTTTTTATATTTATTTGTAGCTGTTTAGAGTTCAGAGTTGGAGCTCTGAAAAAAATTATTATGTCTCTGAACATGGATGCTTTCTGGTTAGAGATGGTAGATTTTTTTTTCTCTCAACAACTTAGTGTTCCCCCTACCAAAGCACTTTTTCTTGTTACTTAAGTCCTTTCAATTTAGAACTACTCAGCAGGGCTGAAGAAATTCTTTGTGCACTCATAAAGCATAGGTGATATTCTTTATTCAATACAAAGGGCACATTAAAGTTTTCCATTTACAAAAGCTGAGTGAATATTAGTCCGCTGTCACTTGGCTTAGTTTTTGCAAGGTGAATTTTTAAATGCGTTTTTAAAAGACTGAACACAGCTCTGCTGAGCTTTATAAAAATGTGACTGCTCAGCAGCATTGACCCTTTTCCTCCAAAAGAGAGATGGCAAATTAAAAAAATGGAATTTTGAAGCTTACCTTAATTGTATTTGCTTATATCTTTTCATTTCTTTTTGTTTTGCAGTGTTTTGGTTTTTTAGCACATATTTCCATTCAGCTTACCTGAATAATTTACTCTGCTGTTTTGATAGGATGTCATGGTTTTATGATTTTTGGTATTGGTATTCCACATCATAACAACATGTAGTGCATTAAGAGTTAAAGAGTTAATACTCCAACTCCACAGATCATTGATATTTTCCGGGTATACCTGTCTCAGAAGAGAAGAACTATATTCCCCAGAAGACTTTGCGATGCTTTGCATTTTTACGTATTTTCCGCTCAGAGGGAAAAGATAAAAACCCTCTGCGGTCACGGGACACTCTCTTTCCTTCGGGATCGACTCAGCAGTGGGTGCTCGCTGCCGTATCGCCTTCAGCGTTAGCGTAAGGCCTTCGGTTTATCAGACACTCTCTCTTGCTCATTTTATTTGATTTATTAGCTTCAATTCCAATTATATTGTATTATATTGTGTTATTTTGCTTTCTGATATCTTATTTAGTAAATTAGCTTTCCTCCTCAGATCGTTGCCGCTGTTTTGTTTCTAGGCCCATCTCCCTTTTTTCCTTTTCCCTTTTCCCCCTTCCCCTTTCCTGGGGCGTGGGTCTGTGGGTCCCCCACACCAATCGTCACGGAACCGGGCCGATCCAGCCCGGTAAACCGTTGACATAGGATGTCTAACTTTCAGGTTTTTTCAGGTTCATCATTGTTACACCTGAATAGTAAGAACACATTTCTCTTTATGTTTTTTATCTGGTCACCAATTTTTGTGGCTAACGTATTTACCTTGCACGTGACCCATCACCACTTAATAATGATGTACCTGTGTATGCCATTAGGTTAAATACTACTGCGGTTATCTTTCACAAGAACCCTCATATGTCTTCCAGTCATCTCTGAGCTTGTTTTTAATTGCACTCAGATACAAACTTAAATACATTTCAGGGATTGCAAAGAAATCAAGCATTTCAAATTATTTCTGTCAGAAGAGTGTGTGTTTGCTGATTCATTTTTTGTTGGCATTTGAATCTGCAAAGTTGGATGAGAATCACTGGTGTGGATAGTTCTGTAACTAGAGAAATTACTGATCTGGTGGTATCATGTCTGCTCAATTACTCGGAGCCAAGCAGTCTTGATTTGTTTCCTGTGCTGCTATCAGGAGGAGCAGCACTTCGTTGCAGGAGGTCAGAATCATAGGGTCACCAAGGTTGGAAAAGACCTCTAAGAGTCCAGCTGTCCAATGGCAAAGGGATAAAGTGTTGTTCCCTGGAAACTTCATAGGGGGCAACATTTCAATATGATACACGTTTCACAGTGTAGAGTTCCAGTGGATTTTAATAAGCTGAAGGAATACGGTTTGGAGATGTTTATTTCTCTTTCTGCATTGTCCCTTGTGCATGATAAAAACAGACAAATTTGGTGCATTTTTTTCTTAGAGCTGAATGTATACATACAACTGCTCGTGCATTTCTATGTGCTTGGTGTTTTGTTTCTGTCACCGAAGATCAGTGTTGGTAAGATGAATGTATTTGTTATCCCAGATAGCTACATTTACATAAGTGAAATCAACTGGGATGGTTTGATTTGCCACCTTCGGGCATACTGTGAATAATCATAGCAAAGCTGTATGTAATTGTATTGACATTACTGTCTCAGCACGATCACTAGCAGATGAGAACCTGGTGTCCCTGTCTTAGGAAGGTATTGTGTTCTGCAAGTGGATATTGTTCTTCGTCAGACTCAGTAGCTGTTCACATTGCTAATGCTACCTCAGGATCACTGAGCTGTAAGTTATGACAGCTAGAGCAGTTGCTTTGAGAAAGCAATTTTTTTCTCTTTACTTGACTTAGCTTATGCTGAGTGACAACATTGGTTAAACTGGTATTCAGTTTTTCAGGGACAGGTGGCTTTTCCTACCTGCAAGATCTGTGTCATAGTTAGGCAAACCTGAAGTAATTACAATCATTTGTCTATAGAACATCATATTTAAGATTGTCATTGCGTGTTATATTCCTTTCAGACTGTAGTGCAGTTCTGGATATTTACTTGATTATTGCTTTCATTCTTCATTATGTATTTCATTCTATATCACAAATAGTCATTTGTATGCTTGTGAAATAAATGTAAAATGTAAATTAAGTGATCTACATGTAAATTCAATACTGCTGTCATGTTATTGAGCCTTTAATGATTCCTTGCAACGCCTTTATGATATGAAACGTGCGTAGTAATGTAGGAAGATGATATTGTAGGGATGCTTGGTATTTTACATATATTCACACAGGACATTTTGTGTTGCAATTTAAAGTGCTAAATTTGATCTTTATTCAGCCTTTTCTCTAGCACTTCAGACCATCTGACAGTACGTCTTGTTATTCTCTTTCTTGGTATCTTACCTCCCTGTTTGACTTAAGCCAACCAGCTGATACTTCTAGTGTCTCATACTATGCATCTAGCAGATGTGCCTATGTAACTAAAAGGTTTTCCTTACTGTTATACTATGACTATTGACTGGTAACAGGAATCTGCTTCTCTTTATCAGTTTTTTATTTGGCACAGCTTAAGAGAATGATAGCGTTAAGGGAGTAAAAATGTTACTACTTAACATGGTGTTCTCCCCTGCACCATCCCCTAGCTGCAAACCTTTGTATGTGTACTGTACTTCTGGTAAGCTTCATTGTTGTCACTTTTGAACTAATCTGGTGGACATATTTTTTTCAAATTAATGCTTTAAAGTACAGGAAAGTTTGGTTGCCAAAGAATGCAGAATTATTGCTGTAGGTGAGGGAGAAAAGAGGACTTTGCAGCAGAGATGTGTGACTTGAGAGCCTTTTTTATTTAGTTAGGATCTCCTTTTACAGCAATCCTAACGGTGAAACATTTTCTCACTTGTTTTACGTATAGCCATCAGCTTAAATTAAATGCTCTATTGCAATTATTCAGGTATTTCTTTTGGGAATTTTCTTTTTTAAGAAGTGTCAAGGAAGTCAAGGCTCAAGGAATAGCCCCACTGCCCAGAATAGACCAGCATAGAGCCCACCAGTATGGATCAGGGGACACTGGGAGAGAATGGGGACGATGGGAGGGGATGAGGGGACACTGGGAGGGAACAAGGAACACCAGGAGGGGATGAGGGACATGAGGTAACATCCCTGTCCCCCTTGACAGTGTCGCCCCAGTGTCCCCTGGATGTGGTGTGGGATGCACTGAGGGTGACACAGGAAAGCCACCTTGTCCCTTGCCTGGCCACTGTCATCATCCTCTGCCAGATGGCCCTGTGGGCTGTGGAAAAATCTGAGAGCCACAGGACTACCACCATCAGCCAACAGCATCACCAAATGTTCCACTATCACACCTGGCCTGGACCGCTGCCACCAACACGACCGCTGCCACCAAGGCCAGAAAAGCCATTGATGCTGCTTCCACCATTAGGGAGGTGTTGGAGAAAATGACTAACCACCTCCAGATTCTGGTGGCTGCTGTCACCCATGACCTGGAGGTGACCCAATATTTCCTGCCAGCACTCGAGCCTTAGGGGGCACTGTGGTGGCCTTAGAGACAGTGCTGAAGGATGAGGAGGGGACCCAGTGCTGGAGGGTCTGCCAAGAGACCTGTACAGATTGGGACACTGGGATGTCTCTCTGTCCCATCTGGGGATGCTAGGTGGGACCTCCTTGTCTGGAGGACAACCTGGCCCATCAGGGACAAAGGGGAGATGTGGGGACACAGGAGCCTGTGAGCACTGGGGACAGCTGGGTGCCACTGTCCCATGTCCCCCAATAATCTTCAAGGACACATTGAACACTGAGCCTCTAGTTTGTCACTTAGGGTTGGGAATACGGTGGCTACATAGGGACAGCAGGAGGGGGAATGCCACAAGATGTCCCCGCGAAAGAACTCGAGATTGTCCTCAATAATGCCCTCAGATCCTGGAGGACATTGTGGGGACATGCCAGGACAACACTGGAGGCACTGGGGAGGTGTCAAGTACAAAACTGGGATCACCACCAGTGCTGTGATGAGTATGTGCTGAGAACATCCTTGGGGTCTGGGGGATATCAGGAGCTATTGGGGAGATCAGGGGACACTGGGGGCAGTGGATGGTCAGGAGATGAGGAGGAAAAGTGGAAAAATAACCCTGAAAATGAGGAAAAACTCTGGAAAAGGGGGAATCTCCCTCCTGGAAAATCAGAAACGAGACAGAATGCTGCATGTCCCCACGCTGCATATTTCCAGCCAATCGTCTTCTGGCTCTGCAGGAAGCTTTCCCTTTCCCTTTGCACTTTCTTGCTGCAGAGCCCAGCCCCATTTTGGATTCTTTTTCCTTCGTTTCGCTGTTTCCGAGGTCAGCTGAATCCCTGCTGTCGGTATCCACAGTGATGGACCCATGGGTCCTAGCCTCAAATTTAATGATAATTCCCTTATTTTGTGAAGAATTGGCTCAAAATAAGTTGTTTTAGTAATCTGCTTTCATATTTACTACTGTAGATTTTCTGCTGTAGCACCAATTGCTGCTAACTGCACTGATTTGTTAGTTTGGGTTTTCTGTGCAATCCAGCTTGAAAGCAATGACCTTGAGACCGGCATATTGTCACCTTGCTGCCACCACCCATGTGGACACAGGATGTCACCAGGACTATCGGACCCTCTGAGGTGGGACAGAGTGCAGCACTGTTCTGGGGACAGCAACGGGGGGGGGGGGGGGGGGGGGGGGAGGGGGCAGGGGGCAGGGAATGGGTGGCAAAAGGGACCAGGGGACAGGAGGTGGCTGACAGGACAAGGGGACAGTTTGGGAGGTGACATCAGGGAAAAGGGGACCGGGGGACAGGGAGTGGCAAAGGAAATAAGGGAACAGGAGGTGGTTGGGGGACAGGAGTGGTGATTGAGGGGACAGCAGTTGATGGTGGCAGCATAGTGGGAAAGCGTCAGAGAGGATGGGGTGTCTGGCCTTGACCTGGAGACATGGGGACCAGGGGACGGAGCTTGGCGCTATCATCAGGAAGAGGGGACCTGATAAGAGACCTGGTGGGGACAGCAGGGATGATATGGAGGATGTGGGAAGATCACCCCCTCTCATGTTCTCATCCGCAGGTGTCCCCAGAGCTGCTGTAGCCCCTGGTGACTGTGGTGGCCACCTTGGGCAAGTTGGGGACCATCCCTGGAGACATTTCCCTAGGAGGGGATGTGGGCTCACTGTGGGCCAGGCTGCTGACCTTCAGCTCTGGTGTGCACAGAGCCATGATGCACCCGGATGGTAATGCCACCCTCCTACGACATGCCCTGGGGGCCACCAAGGAACAGCCCGGTGCCCCCACAGCCATCAGTGACTTGTGGCAGAAGGCAGTGACTGCAGTGAAGGATATCTGGGCCAAGCTGCAGGAGGATGCTGCACGCCTGAGGGATGCCTGTAGGACTGTGGCCACTGCTGGGGCCACCACTGAGGCCTCAAAGGGCCACCTGGTGGAAGCAGTGACACGGGAGGACAAAGCACTCAAAGGGTTGATGGCTGCCACCAGGGTGGTGGTGTTGCCCTCAGAGGTGACTGAGGTGACAGAGGTGGTGGCAGCTCATGATGTGCAGGTGGCAGAGGCCAGAGAAGAGCTGCAGGCAGCCAGCAAGGCCACTGAGAAGGTGGCAGCAGCGGTGGTGGCAGCAGTGGCAGCCAAGGAGAGGGGACAGCATGCAGCAGTGGCCCATGGGCTCCTAGAGCAGTTGGTAGCAGCCTGTATGGGGGCCTGCAACTACTACAGTCATGTGGACCACTGCCTCAGGGACATCAAAGCCATATTGCATGTCACTACTGGAGATCATGGCCCTGATGTCCCCAAGGCCACCAACGGGGACATGGGTGTTCCCAAGGAGCTGGTGCTGGTGGCTGAGGTGCTGTGGGATGCCAGTGCCCACCTGGCCCAGGAGCACCTCCTGGCAACACTACGGGGTGTTCGGAGCTTTTTGGCCACTTCCAGTGTCACTGAGGCCACCAAGGTCACCCAGAGCTGCCAAGAGGCCACCAACATCCTCCCCAGGCTGCTGCCACCGGGACTGTGCTAGGACACAAACACATTCATCAGGGACCAGGGGCACCAACACAGTCGTGGGATCATGGAGACAGCAAACAGGGACTTCGGGACCACCATTCCAACCACCAGTGGAGTGAGGGCTGTCACTGAATGTCACCTCACTGTCACCTCTGTGCATCCCCTAAACACCTCAAGGGACAGGGATGCTCTTCCTGTATAAATACTTCCCAATAAAAATGGGAAAACCGTTTTGTTTTATAAAAATGGTTTTATTTTATAAAAGTGTTATAATGTGACAAGGTTCTGGCTCCACGTGACTTTTTCCCTAATGTGTCAACAGAATCCTCACACATCCCCTCCTGCATCCCTTTCTCACATCTGTTCCCATTCCACTCCACGTCCCTATGTATCTCCTTCTCATGTGTTCCTTTCACGTCCCTTCTATGTCTCTATATGTCTGTCCCTTACATGTCACTTCCTAGTGGGCCCATGACAGTTCCTGGTGTCCCCAGAGCCATCTCAACCACACAAAGGGATCCTGGTGCTCCCATGGGGAGCCCCCCACTGTTGATTCTGGGATCCCCAAAGCCACCATGATCATACATGGTGATTCTGGGCTCCCCACACATGTCCTGGTATCTCCAAGGCCACGATAGACATGTCCCTGTCACCTCCTCTGAGCATCATCATGTCCCTTTCTATGTCGTCACTCCCCTCTTGAAATGGGGGGAGATTGAAGATCCCCAGAACCTGAAGGAAGGTGACAGCCCCCAACCACCAAAACCACCAAGTGTGGTCCAGGAGTGGTCCTGTTGCAACCTGCCACAGGCCACGGGCTCCTGGAGTCACTGAGGGGCCACTGAGGGCTCTTGTGGGGCTGCCAGGGGGACAAGATGGGAGGGTTGGATCAGGAGCTTCAGTCTGCAGGTCTGCAAAACCTGGAACCACGCAGCTCCTATGGGATTCTCTCCCACCCTCCTAAAAAATAGCACCCCTAGGAATCCCCAACTCCAACGGGATTCCCTCATGTCTCCTCAGAATCCCTTAACCTCCATGGGACCCCTATGACCCCTCCAAAATTCCCCAATGCCAATGGGACTCCCTGCACCCTCCCAA
Source organism: Oreortyx pictus (assembly GCA_036925125.1). Lineage (NCBI taxonomy): Eukaryota > Metazoa > Chordata > Aves > Galliformes > Odontophoridae > Oreortyx > Oreortyx pictus. The sequence continues at coordinate 12,064,823 of JAUPFR010000020.1, read as the reverse complement.
ATCCAATAACCTCACCCCCCCCCCCAAAAAAAAAAGGCAGGACTCGTGGGATTCAAACAGCACCTGCATGGCCAGAAAAGGCAGAAATTAGTTAAAAAACGTATACCAGCTGAAAATAACGCCAAGTCTTCAGTAAAGACGCATTTCTGTCCTTTTTCATGCTCCTACACAGGGCTTGGCACTCAGGTACGAGTTCACCTCGGCGCACTACAGAAACGGCGCCAAAGAACACAACTGCGCCAGAGCAGGTGATGGGCACACAAGGAGCAGCCCAGCTGACACACTTCGCCCCTCTGGGCAGCGTGGCCACCCGCTCCAGACAGGGCTCCAATGGGAAGCCTCTCCCAGCCTGAGCTCGGGAGCACAGAGCAGAGGGCGGGGCACCTCCTGGCACCACTCTCAAGAGACTCAGGAGACGCTCTGCGCGCTCACAACGCCCTCAGCCCTCGCGGGAGTGGACGGACGCTGCTCCAAGAGCTGCAGTGGGGCCATTCGCTCTGTTTCTCCTCACAGGAACGGAGCGGCGGGACACGGCCTGAGGCGGGCCGGGGCCGCGGTAAGGCGACGTAGAATCCCCTCAAGCGCTGCGGGGGAAAGCTCTGGCTGCGAATTGAGGGTTGGAAGACGGGCACTTTGTGCAACCAAGTCGAGAGGTTGGAGAATGAGGAAGGAAGGTCAGAGTATCAAAGCAGCTGGAACAAATGAAAACAACGCAGGGACGTTTTCTTTAACGTTCCCTTTTACCAAGGCTTCAAAAAGGCTTCATTATGGGTGATGAACAGAAAAGTATAAAATCATAAAGGAGTAACCCGAGAATCATCTGGGTGCTGGAGCTAGTGGCACCGTGCGACACAGTAACACAAGGGCTGTTTGCAGAAAGCTGATCCTCCTCCTCCTGGCTGACACTGGCTTGTCAGCAGTGACTCTGAGGCTTTCCAGAGTGCTAAGCATGCTCCATCCTTTCTGAAACTCCTGCTTCTCTGTGTTTCTTTTGTTGCTGTTGTGTTTGTAAATAAACGACTGCACTATATTTATTCTACTGCTTGCAGAGGCTAGTTCTGCATTACCAAAAGCGTTTTAAAAAGAGGATGAAAGGCAGCAAAGCCCTCACCCAGCAAGGCCATGGACTTGTACGTCTCCTGAATCATGTCCTGGTAGAGCACTCGCTGAGCCCACTCCTCCTGCTGAAATACACAGCCTCTTCCACAAAGGTCACAGGCCCCTGTAAGCAAAGTGTTCCTCAGCAGGAACAGTCAAGATCCAGGGAAGCAGCTGGAGAGAAACTCCAGCCACAGCAGTTTCTCTGTCCCCAGAATACAAATGCTGGGAGAGGACACCTCACTGTCCCCCTGCACTCTTGTCCCTTACCCTCTGCTGACTGCTTCCCCAAGCTCCGACTTGAGGTGGACGTGCTGTGGCCATTTGCTGCTCTCCTACAGGCTGCATCTATTGCAGATGAAAAGTAGATGTTAAATGGGAGCCTACTGGGACTATATAACTGGCATGGTGTACGGGAACTGTTGAATCAGGGCCTGAACCACTGATTGATCACCTGAGGCAAGCACTGGGTCAGCCGCAGGGGCACAAGTGAGTGTGACTGGAAGGGGTGGAGTTTGACTCCACCTCTCCCAAGACCCCATTTAAGGGCTGACCACCACCAGGGAAGGATCTCTGGTTGGAGATCCCTCCCTAGTGGAGTTATTGGTGAGCCTCAACCATCTTTAAAGGTGAGCCACTCTTTTCTTGTTAACTGTCTGTACATCATCTACTTAAGCCCATCAAAAATATACCATCTTTGGCACTATTTCTTTTGGGTGCTATTTTGGGGGGTTATTTGCCCTACAATAGGCAAGCCAGGCAGGCTTAAAAAAAAATATATATATATATACAATAATTAACCATGTCTTTCATTTGGAATATTTTCAAATGGGGCAGGGGGGAGAACGTTACTCCCCTAGACCAAACAATTCCTGGTCAAATTCCAGGATTTATGGGGTCATCCTATTATGGTCTTGCTACCATTATTGAAAAATGGGGACCCCTGCGGGTTACAGGGACTGTTTCTCCTTCTCCAGCCCGGCTGACAGATTATTTTCAAGGTCTAGATAAGGACGTACTAGTTACAAAAGAACATCAGCTAGCTGCTTCTGCTCTGGCTTGGCCTCTAATAATGGCCTTACATAAACTGGAAATAACAAATACAAACATAGAATCTGAAAATCAATTGTTAAGAGATTGAATTGAAGTGTTGGAACAACAGTTGGCTACATTAGTAGCCAAAAAACCTGGACTAGATGTGCCAACAAGACAAATTTGTAACATATCAGTGGAGGACACCCAGGTCCCTGAAGTAGCGGACCTGGATGTTTCAGAAAAAAAGATTTCTAAATCGGATCTCGAAGCTCCATCTCTGGAGGATCCGTTTGAGATCCGACCAATCATAACTCAAAAAACAAAAAAAAATGCAAGATAGACCAGTGGGAGTGCCTCCTGACCAATGGCCCCCTGCTGAAACATGCTTGCATGTGACAGCTCGCCCGTATACATCAAATGAGTTGATGGACCTAGTACAACGGTTCCATCAAAAACCAAGAGAAAGCATACCATCATGGCTCCTGAGGTTATGGGATGCAGGAGCTGAAAGTGTGTTAGTCAGTGGGACAGAGATGTCAAAACTGGCATCTATAACTATACACCCAGCCCTGAGGCAAAGATTATATGCTGCCATCCACTATACTAATGAGAATCATTCTATTATAGATTGGTTGATGGCAGCATGCTGCTTAATGTGGCCTAACAAATCTGACATTCCACTCAATACCAGTTTATGGTCCTCTATGGAGGACCTCCAAACATACATCTGGGAACTGGGTATGAGGGAGGCTATGTATTCAGAGACCTTTTGTATGGGAACTGTTGAATCAGGGCCTGAACCACTGATTGATCACCTGAGGCGAGCACTGGGTCAGCCGCAGGGGCACAAGTGACTGTGACTGGAAGGGGTGGAGTTTGACTCCACCTCTCCCAAGACCCCATTTAAGGGCTGACCACCACCAGGGAAGGATCTCTGGTTGGAGATCCCTCCCTAGTGGAGTTTTCGGTGAGCCTCCACCATCTTTGAAGGTGAGCCACTCTTTTCTTATTAATTTTCTTATTAACTATCTGTACGCCATCTACTTAAGCCTATCAAAAATATACCAGCTTTGGCACTATTTCTTTTGGGTGCTATTTTTGGGGGTTATTTGCCCTACACATGGTCAGAGAATGCAGCAGCCCCTATCCCACTACAGCCCATCTGCAGCAGCACTGCCATTACCAGGCTTCCTCCACAGCAAAGCTGATGTGACAGCACACTGCCCTCTGCCTCGCCTTTGCCTTTCCCTCTCTCTTTCTCCCACTTTACTCCTTCGACCTGACACAGGAAGACAGAGAGCAACACTCCTGGTAATACCCTGGCTATAACAGATCAATGATCGTAAATTTGTCTCAGACTAGAAGGCTGAAAGAACTGATAGTAGACACCTGGTTCAACAGCTGAGGGCCAATTGAGCATGTGCCTAAAAACAAAGTATGGCAATGAATCAGTCATCTTACCCCAAAGTGAGCAGCACCAGTGCCTCTTAAGCTTTCCTACACAGCAGCAGACTACAGGACAAGCTCTGCCTTTAAGCAGGGATGCCTCTTGAGGACACACCTGCACAGAGATCCCTTCATGTCAAGACACCTTGCTGATACAGATCCTCAGTAAGTTTGGTTTGAGCTTTATTAGCTTCACTAAGGTTCTATCTTTGTGCACATAGGATCCCTCAAGCACAAGTTCCTGAACAAGTCAGACTAGGAGTGGATCCAGCTGCACTGAGGATCCTTACCTCTGTGCTTTGAGGAGTTAAGAAAGCAAGGAGGTCCGCTCTGATCCTTCTGACTCAGCGGAAGGGCCTCCTGCATGTGTGTGTTTAAACCCTGCACTCTGTGTGGAAAATAACCAACTGTATCCAGCCATCTCAAATCTTGTTAAGTCCCTGTTAAATCACTACAGCATATCTACATCAAGAAATACATCAATGCTTCTCTCTTAGGAGTGTATACTGCAGCTGTATCCATCTGTTATAAATAGGCAAAGTCTGCACGATGGCAACTAGGGACACCAACTGATGACAGAACTCAGAGTGAACTCCAGTCCCAAATTCTTGTATGACTGGGCTCATACAACTGTCATAACTGAGAAACGAGATCATTAGGGACTGCAAAACAATGACAGGGGAAAGGTATTATCTGCAAAATGCCAAGTTTGGCAGTTACATATGAAACAAGGGAGAACAGGAATAAACAGGAACAAGGAGCAGAAACTATAGCAAAGGACTTTTTTTTTTTTAATAACCTACAGAAATTGATTTTGCTTGGGTTGTGTCAGCCACTCAGAACTATTCCACACACTATGCATGAGGGTGGATATAGAAATGCATCGTACTGCATAGCTTAAAATCTGGGATCTATCCTCTTAGCAAGGAATCAGAATCATCACAGAGTCAGAGAATCTCAAAGTGGGAAACAACTACAATCATAGAATCACAGAATGGCCTGGGTTGAAAAGGACCACAATGATCATCTAGTTTCAACCCCCCTTGCCATGTGCAGGGCTGCCAACCACTAGAGCAGGCTGCCCAGTGCCATATCCAGCCTGGCCTTGAATGCCTCCAGGGATGGGGCATCCATGACCTCCCTGGGCAACCTGTTCCAGTGTGTTACCACCCTCTGTGTGAAAAACTTCCTCCTAATATCTAACCTAAACCTCCCCTGTCTCAGTTTAAGACCATTCCCCTTTGTCCTATCACTATCCACCCTTGTAAACAGGTGTTCCCCCTCCTGTTTATATGTTCCCTTCAAGTACTGGAAGACCACAATGAGGTCTCCCCGGAGCCTTCTCTTCTCTAAGCTGAACAAGCCCAGTTCCCTCAACCTTTCCTCACAGGAGAGGTGCTCCAGCCCTCTGATCATCTTCGTGGCCCTCCTCTGGACCTGCTCCAGGAGCTCCACGTCCTTCCTGTACTGGGGCCCCCAGGCCTGGACGCAGTACTGCAGATGGGGCCTCACAAGAGCTGAGTAGAGGAGGACAATCCCCTCCCTGTGCCTGCTGGCAACTCCTTCTTTAATGCAGCCCAGAACACAGTTGGCCTCCCAGGCTGCAAGCACGCACTGCCAGCTCATGTCCAGCTTCTTGTCCACCAGGACCTCCAAGTCCTTCTCCTCCAGGCTGCTCTCAAGGAGGTCTTCCCCCAGTTTGGATAAATACCTGGGGTTGCCCTGACCCAAGTGCACCACCCTGCACTCAGCCTTATTGAACCTCATTATGTTTCCATGGGCCCACTTCTCCAGCCTGTGGAAGTCCCTCCAAATGGCTTCCCTTCCTTCCAATGTATTGACTGCACCGCTCAGCTTGGTATCATCCGCAGACTTGCTGAGGGTGCATTCGATGCCATCGTCTGTGTCACTGATGAAGATGTTGAAGAGCACCGGCCCCAAGACGGACCCCTGAGGGACACTGCTCGTGACCGGCCTCCACCCTGACACAGAACCATTAATCACAACCTTTGGCTGCGTCCAGCTAGCCAATTCCTAATCCATCCAACAGTTCATCCTTCAAATCCACACCTCTCCAATTTAGAGAGAAGGATGTGGTGAGGGACCATGTCAAAGGCATTGCAGAAGTCCAGGTAGATGACATCCATTGCCCTTCCCCCATCCACCGAAGCCATCACTCCGTCACAGAAGGCCACCAGACTGGTCAGGCAAGATCTGCCCTTGGTGAAGCCATGCTGGCTGTCCTGAATCAACTCTTTGTCTCGTATGCACCTTAGCACAGTTTCTAGGAGGATCTGCTTCATGATCTTTCCAGGCAGTCTCACCAGCCTGTAGCTCCCCAGATCTTCCCTTCTCCCCTTCTTAAAATCAGCAATAGAAACTACAATCACAGGAGCTCGTATCCTCGTAGCATCCTCACAGAATCCTCAGACTCTAGAATCCTAGACATTAGCAACCTTAAAATATCCCCATAGTATCAAATCACACTGTTTCCTCACTCCCACTGAGGGAAACTCTGTAGGGAGCATGCTCACAATCCATGGTATCCGTCAGTGCTCCTTATGGAATGGATCCACCAACTAGATCCAATGGATCTAGAATAACAAAGCACTGCCAATTACAAGTGCTCAGAGGTTCTTTCTCAAAAGATGGATTTTTAATACTGTTTTTCATTCTAATTTGGATATGGGAAGGGATCTGAGATCTCAAATGTATATGAAAGGAATCCAACACCACTGTGCCCTTCAAAAAATCTCCCTTTGCCACACAGAGGGAATTATGAACAGAGGAAAAGTGACCCCTCATCCTGGTTTCCCATTACCCCCCGGGCAAGTTCCTTGGGACATCTGGGATCCTCCTAGAGATACCGGGAGCCTCCAGGACCCTCACCAGGCCCAGGCATTTTGGTGCTGCAAGCCCACCAGCACCCAGGATGTATCTGCATAAGGGGTGACAACCCTGGCAGGATGCAGTGTGATAGACCCACATGGCTCTGTGGTGTATCACATGTACTTCTCCCTGTCCCCTGCTGATGTGTGCAGAGGGGCACACAGAGGTTGCTAGCTGAGGACATAACCAGGGGACACTTAGGGTGACGGGATGTAGCCACAGCTTGGAGACAGCAGCCAGCTGCTGCAGACATTCATTTGGCAGGAAAGGACACAGAGCGTGACATGGCCCCAGCCTGGGACATGAGGGGCAACAAAAGTGGTCTCGCTTAGACCACTGGGACCACGAAGCCATGGGTGAACCGGCTGCCACTCTGCTAGGGACAGTCGTGTCCCCACTGCAGCTACATTCCCAAAGGACTTTATTCAGTGCCACGTCCCACAGAGTGCCTAAAAAGGACAAAACTGCACAATTTTGGATCAAGCGATGGCCAGGAGCTTCCAATTAGAGACCATGTTACTACAAGGCCAAGGTCCCCACAGGCCTGGTGACACAGGGACACCACTAGGACACCGAGCGGTAAGTGGCAGTGCTGTTGGTAGCGGCATCAGCAGCTCAAGGGGACGCAGCACTGGGAACACCGACATCTCCCCCGGAACCTCCAGCCCCGCTGCGGGAGTCCCCATCGCGTTCGCCCAACACCGGCGTGGGGAAAAGGAGTACGGCCGCGGTCTGCGGAAGGGGAACGAAAGGCAGCAAGGGGAGTCTGTCGGAGAACGACCCCCATCGGGCACTGAGACCCCAGCCCCGTCTCACGACTCTCACAGAAATACCCCGCAAAACAAGCCCGTGCCCCCTCAGCCCTGTGAGACCCCCCACGGGTCCTCCCGAGCCCCCACAACACGCCAGACCCACTACCCAGCCCTGCAAGGACCCACATAACCCCGCCACGAACCGCCCCCAGCCCCGCACCGCCGCCTCTTCCGCTCACCCCGTCCGCCGCGCGCCCCATGCCCGGACTTGCCCTCACACGGCATGGTGGGCTGAGCACCGCCGCCCGGACTGCGCGTGCGCAGAGTGGGACGCTCGGTGTATTTGCCAATGGAGAGGACGTGTAGCCTCGCTCGTCCGATCGTCCCGCCTCTCGGGCTTTGAGCGACAGCCACAGCAGCCAATTGGCTCTGCAAAGACTTGGGGGCGAGCACGTCCAAGCGGCCAATAATGGCGGCAGGGCTCGCCCAGAAGAAAAAGCAGGGGGAGGGCGTGCAGGCAACAGTAGAAGCTAATGAGAGGACCTGGCGGGGCAGGGCGGAACAATAGGAGAGGTGGAGGGAGGGGAGGGGGGGCTGGGGAGGGAGTCTCATTTGGTTCAGGTGGTGCTACTTTTCAAACCTGTCCAGGTCCCAGGCGAGGAGAGAGAGCCTGTACTTAGTGGCGTTCCTCAGGGATTGATGCTGGGTCTGGTCTGTTCAACATCTTCATCAACGACCTTGATGAGGGGATAGAGTCCACCCTCAGCAAGTTGATGATACTGATGAAAGCTGGGAGGAATGGCTGACTGTATGGGAACTGTTGAATCAGGGCCTGAACCACTGATTGATCACCTGAGGCGAGCACTGGGTCAGCCGCAGGGGCACAAGTGAGTGTGATTGGAAGGGGTGGAGTTTGACTCCACTCTGTCCCAAGACCCCATTTAAGGGCTGACCACCACCAGGGAAGGATCTCTGGTTGGAGATCCCTCCCTAGTAGAGTTTTTGGTGAGCCTCAACCATCTTCAAAGGTGAGCCACTCTTTTCTTATTAATTTTCTTATTAACTATCTGTATACCATCTACTTAAGCCTATCAAAAATATACCAGCTTTAGCACTATTTCTTCTGGGTGCTATTTCTGGGGGTTATTTGCCCTACACTGACACACTGGAAGGCTGTGCTGCCATTCAGAGACCTGGACAGGCTGGAGAGTTGGGCAGAGAGGAACTGGATGAGGCTTAACGAGAACGAGGGTAGAGTCTTGTACCTAGGGAGGAGTAACTGCACACACTGATACAGGTTGGGGGATAAGCTGCTGGAGAGGAGCTCTGTAGAGAGTGACCTGGGTGTCCTGGTGGATGACAGGTTGGCCATGAGCCAGCAGTGAGCCCTGGTGGCTAAGAAGCCCAATGGGATCCTGCGGTGCATTAAAAAGAACATGGTCAGCAGGTCGAGGGAGGTGATCCTCCCCTTCTGCTCTGCCCTGATGCGGCCTCACTTGAATTACTGTGTCTGGTTCTGGGCTCCCTGGTTCAAAAAAGACAGGGATCTCTTGGAAAGAGTCCAGTGGAGGGCCACAAAGATGATAAAGGGAGTAGAACAGCTCCCTTATGAAGAAAGGCTGAGAGACCTGGGTCTTTTCAGCCTTAAAAATAAGACTCAGAGGGAATCTGACCCACGTCTATAAATATCTAAGGAGTGGGAGGCAAAGGGATGAGGCTGGACTCTTCTCAGCATTGTGTGGAGATAGGACGGGGGAAATGACCTGTTGTGTCTTAATCTCACCGTTGGGTATACACATAATCCTCATCTCCCTCCTTTACATTGGAGCATGACAGGGTTGGACTAGGCGATCTCTAGAGGTCCCTTCCAACTACTACAAGTCTGTGATTCTGTGAAATGGTTCAAGGGTTGCATAAGCGTGGCGGGCTCTGCTGCAGGTGTTCTTCCACACTGCTTGGGTTCTGCTGCAGCCGGAGGGAGCACAAGGACAAGGGGCAGGCAGACCACCTGCAGTCAGTTGGAGCACTCTTCTGACAGCACCCTTTCCCTTTTTTTTCCCTAGGCTGTTATTGTCTCCCAGCTAGGAGCCCTGTGGGGCTGATGTTCAGAGAGAACTTCAGGCAGAGGGATCCCAGGGTGCTTAGACTGTTCCATCCCACTACCGAGGTGAGGATGGGCCAGGATTTCCTTCAGCCTCTCAGGAGGGGAGGGCAGAAAGGCCTGCAGTAGAGCTCCCGAGGCACTGTGCGGGAGGGAAGGAAGCAAGAATGCTGCTGCAGGCAGTGGATGTGGACAGGGGCTAAACAGGGAATGGGCAGAACAGGGTCTGGACAGGGCTATGTCAAGTGCAGGAGAGAGACTTGAATGGGGCAGGACCGGGGACAGGTGCACTGCTGGGACTGCTGAAACTCTGTGGTGGTGAGGGTGAAGGGATGCCTGGTGTGTTTCCTGGACCATGAGAAGTAGAAGATCGTGAGGATTTCTCTCTTTTTATTTATTTTCTCAAAATAGTTTATTAATTGCTATGAGTAGTGACTTTGGTTAATTTATGCTCTGATTGGGTAATGGCAGTTCCATTTTACCCTTAACTTATGCATTTTTGCTTGCAACACCCATTTGTATACTAATTGAGCTAGTCAAGTCTTTTTTAAACAGAATACTTTAGCATGTCCGGTCTCCACATCCATCCACCTTTTCACAGCAATACTTTCTTTACATCTGCAAATCCAGATCTGGTATTTCCAACCCCTAGGTTTGTGCACCCTTCCCTTTTATCTCCTGTTTTTTGTATCCATTCCAAAGTCAGACATTTTCAACCTGAAATATGTCCAACCTTTCACTTTCTTTCTACTTCCAATGCAAATCTGGCATTTCCAACCTCAAAATCCATCTGAACTTTCCTTGCTTTCCCTTTCCTACTCCAAATTGGGCATTTCCAACCCCAAAACCCATGAAATCTTTGTCTTCTTATACGCTTGCAACACCATATCTGAAATTTCCAACCCAAAAATTGGTGCAGACTTCCCTTTTACCTCTTTCCTTTCATCTCCAACCCCAAATCAGGATTTTTCAATGCCGAAATCTATCTAACCTTTCCCTTCCTTTCCATTGTGGCTTTATGTATTTTTGTTATCGGTATTCCACATCATAACATCATGTAGTGCACTGGGAGTTTATGCTCCAGTTCCATGGATTGTCAGTATACCTGTCTCAGAAAAGAGGAACTACATACCCCAGAGGACTTTGCATTACTTCGTGTTTCTGTTTAGAGGGAAAGGTAAAACTGTTCACGTATTGTGCAACATCTCTCTTTTCCCTTTCTGCTCATCCTGGCAGTATGCATGCTCCCTAGCTGTCACGCCTTCAGCATTATAGTAAGGTGCTGCAATGAAGGGACAGGAACCCAGCTTGATGCAAGCTAATGTTTGTTTATGTTCAAAGCTTATATGCACAGAAAGGCAACGTGTTAAGATCTGATTGAGCGAAGGCTACATTCCTTAAGGTTAAACATTGTAACAATACAAAGCACTCCTGGTTGTCTAAATGAGCAGTTCCCTATCTCCTTCTGTTACAGTGTCCTGTTTCTTTTCATTCCTCAGACATGGTTATCTTGACCTTGTCAGCTTATCTTTACATACCCTGCATCCAAGGCTTGTGGTCAAATTCCTGCTTAGCTAGCAGTTCTGTCTGGCTCCCACTCTTACCATTACCCACAGTGCTTCAGTTGGAGCTCTCGTGAGATTGAAGTAGATGGGGAAGAATTGTCTCCCTCAACCTGCTGGTTATGCTTTTTTTGACTTTCTGGTCTGCAAGCACACATTGCTGGCTTGCGTTGAGTCAACAAACACGTCAGGTCCTTCTCTTCGGGGCTGCTGTCAGTGCATTCTCCATCCAGCCCGTATCTGTGCTTGGGATTGTCCTGATCTGGGTGCAGGACTTTGTACTTGGCCTTGCTGAACCTCAGGAGTGCTTCTTCTAAGACCATCATACCTGTCGTAGAAGCATGTGAATGGCAAATGGTCATTGGCCAGCTGGGGAGGAACTGCTCCACCACAATGTCGTGCATGATGCTCTTTGTGCTGATGGCATTCTAGCCAGGCATTGCAAGCTGGATGTCAGGGCTTTGGGGCCAGTTTGGCCCAGTTCCTTGGCTAAATGGGGTGGAGGAACCCACGCACCCATACTCTGGGAAGAATACTCTGGGGGAAAAGGTGAAAGGCAGAAGACAGGGAGAAGGCTTAGAAAAAAATAGCATCAGTGACCTAAGGGAGAAAACTAAGTTACTAAATATGATCATGGAATGCAAGATAAGACAATATAATATACAGTATAATTGAAATTGATGCTAATAAAACAAATAAAAGGAGAGTGTCCAAAACTGAAGGCCTTACTCTAATACTGAAGGCGAGATGGTGAGGGAGCGCATGCTGCAGTGATGAGCAGTGAAAGCAGGGTCAGTGTTGCAACTTGGGAGCAGTTTGATGGTTTCCCTCTGAACAGGAAACAGAAACAGAACAGGGAAAGTCTTCAGATAGGTAGTTATTCCTCTCTTTGGAGAAGCAGGTACCCAGAAATATCAATCGTCTGTGGAACTGGAGCATTAACTCTTGATGCACTATGTGATGTTAGGATGTGGAACACAGAAATCCAAACACCTCGCCTGCCACACACAGTGAGATGCTTCATAGCTCGGATTGATTTTATTGACATTGTCAGTGACAGGGCAGGCATGCCTAATGTCTACACAGATGCGAAGGTGCCACAGCGAAGGCCCACAGTACATACCAGGGTGTCAACGGTTTACCGGGCTGGATCGGCCCGGTTCCATGACGATTGGTGCGGGGGACCCGCAGACCCACGCCCCAGGAAAGGGAAAGGGGGAAAGGGAAAAGGAAAAAGGGAGATGGGCCTAGAAACAAAACAGCGGCAACAATCTGAGGAGGAAAGCTAATTTACTAAATAAGATATCAGAAAGCAAAATAACACAATATAATACAATATAATAGGAATTGAAGCTAATAAATCAAATAAAATGAGCAACAGAGAGTGTCCGATAAACCGAAGGCCTTATGCTAACGCTGAAGGCGATACGGCAGCGAGCACCCACTGCTGAGTCGATCCCGAAGGAAAGAGAGTGTCCCGTGACCGCAGAGTGTTTTCATCTTTTCCCTCTGAGTGGAAAATACGTAAAAATGCAAAGCATCGCAAAGTCTTCTGGGGAATGTAGTTCTTCTCTTCTGAGACAAGTATACCCGGAAAATATCAATGATCTATGGAGTTGGAGTATTAACTCTTTAACTCTTAATACACTACATGTTGTTATGATGTGGAATACCAATACCAAAAATCATAAAACCATGACATTCCACCCCTTATTCCACATCATTATATCATGCTTGATACATATAGAAGAACAATGATTAACATGCATTATATACACACACAACATATATATAGATGTATATATATGGAATTACTGACTGCACTCCCCCAACATCAAATTCCCCTGTGCTACACACTGAACATCCCCATTCTTCTGCATCACCCACCAAGTGGACCCAGGTCCCTGAGCAAAGACAGTTCCACGGAGAGGTTTGCCCTCTCCAGAAGCTGGAAAGACCCAAACCGCTTTCCCCAACATGTTCTTTATATGCACTACGGGGACTTTATCTCCCTCTACAGTAGGTAGAGAACTGGATTGGGCAGGACCATCGCGATTGATGGATCCTCGGGTGTTGACCAACCAGGTGGCTTCTGCCAAATGCTTCTCCCAATGCTTAAATGTTCCGCCACCCATTGCTTTCAACATGGTTTTTAACAACCCATTGTATCTTTCAATCTTACCAGAAGCTGGTGCGTGATAGGGGATATGATAAATCCATTCAATGCCATGATCTTTGGCCCAATTATTCACAAGAGAATTTTTGAAATGAGTCCCATTATCTGACTCAATTCTTTCTAGAGTGCCATGTCGCCATAGGACTTGTTTCTCGAGACCTAGAATGGTGTTTCGGGCGGTAGCATGGGGTACTGCATATGTTTCAAGCCACCCAGTGGTTGCTTCCACCATGGTAAGCACGTAACGCTTGCCATTGCGAGATCGTGGCAAGGTGATATAATCAACCTGCCACGCCTCCCCATATTTATATTTTTGCCATCGCCCTTCCTCCCAAAGAGGTTTCATCCTCTTGGCTTGTTTAATTGTGGCGCATGTATCACAGTCATGGATAACGTGTGCAATAGTGTCCATAGTTAAGTCCACCCCTTGGTCTCTAGCCCATTTATATGTTGCGTCTCTTCCCTGATGGCCTGAGGTCTCATGGGCCCATCGAGCTAAAAATAATTCACTCTTATGTTGCCAGTCCAAGTCTACTTGAGCCATCTTAACTTTGGCAGCTCGATCTACCTGATGGTTATTCTGTTGTTCTTCAGTTGCCCGGCTTTTAGGAACATGAGCATCTACATGGCGCACCTTCACAACTATATTCTTTACTCGTGCAGCAATATCTTTCCACAGTTCAGCAGCCCAAATAGGTTTACCCCTCCGTTGCCAACCATTTTGTTCCCATTGCTGTAACCACCCCCATAAAGCATTTGCCACCATCCATGAGTCAGTGTAAAGATAAAGCGTTGGCCACCTCTCTCGTTCAGCAATATCTAAGGCCAGTTGGACAGCCTTTACCTCTGCAAATTGGCTTGATTCTCCTTTTCCTTCAATGGCCTCTGCAACTCGTCGTGTGGGGCTTCACACAGCAGATTTCCATCTGCGATGCTTTCCCACAATGCGACATGATCCATCTGTGAACAGGGCATATCTCTTTTCATCTTCTGGTAGTTCATTATATGGTGGGGCCTCTTTAGCACGTGATACCTCCTCTGCTGGTATTGTTCCAAACTTTTTACCTTCAGGCCAGTCCATGATCACCTCCAGGATTTCTGGATGACTGAGGTTCCCCATCCGAGCTCGCTGTGTAATCAGCGCAATTCACTTACTCCAAGTGGCATCAGTAGCATGATGGGTAGAGGGAACCTTTCCTTTGAACATCCAGTTCAGCACTGGCAGTCGAGGTGCCAGAAGGAGCTGCGCTTCAGTACCAATTACTTCGGAAGCAGCTCGAACCCCCTCGTATGCGGCTAAGATCTCCTTCTCAGTTGGAGTGTAGCGCTCCTCAGACCCCCTATATGCTCGACTCCAGAAACCAAGGGGTCGGCCTCGGGTCTCTCCAGAAGCTCTTTGCCACAAACTCCAAGTGGGACCTTCCTTTCCAGCAGCAGTGTAGAGGATGTTCTTGACATCCTGTCCTGTCCGCACTGGCCCCAGGGCCACGGCACGGGCTATCTCCTGCTTGATTTGCTCAAAAGCCTGCTGCTGCTCAGGGCCCCATACAAAATCATTCTTCTTCCGCGTCACCCGAAAGAGAGGGCTCACAATGAGACTATAGTTTGGAACATGCATTGTCCAAAAGCCCACTACACCCAGAAAAGCTTGGGTCTCTGTCTTACTGGTGGGTGGAGACATGGCAGTGATTTTGTCAATCACATCTGTAGGGATGTGACGACGTCCATCTTGCCACTTTATACCTAGGAACTGGATTTCCTGTGCAGGCCCTTTCACTTTGCTTCTCTTAATAGCAAAGCCAGCTCGCAGGAGGATCTGGATTATTCTCTCTCCTTTCTCGAAAACTTCCCCTGCTGTATTGCCCCGCACAATGATGTCATCAATGTATTGTAAGTGCTCAGGAGCACCACCCTGTTCCAATGCAGTTTGGATCAGCCCATGACAAATGGTTGGGCTGTGCTTCCACCCCTGGGGCAAACGGTTCCAGGTGTACTGAACGCCCCTCCAGGTGAAAGCAAACTGTGGCCTGCATTCTGTGGCCAGAGGAATTGAAAAGAAGGCATTAGCAATGTCAATGGTGGCATACCACTTGGCTGCTTTTGACTCCAGTTCGTACTGGAGTTGAAGCATGTCCGGCACAGCAGCACTCAGTGGGGGTGTGACTTCATTCAGGCCACGGTAATCTACCGTCAGCCTCCATTCTCCACTGGCTTTACGCACTGGCCATATGGGGCTGTTAAAAGGAGAGTGAGTTTTGCTGATCACTCCCTGGCTCTCTAGCTGACGAATTAGATTATGAATGGGGAGCAAGGAATCCCTGTTAGTGCGGTACTGTCGTCTGTGCACCGTTTTTGTAGCAATCGGTACCTGTTGCTCTTCCACTTGTAGCAACCCCACAACAGACGGATCTTCTGACAGATCAGGCAAAGCAGACAGCTGCTTAATGTCATCTGCATCCACAGCAGCTATTCCAAAAGCCCATCGATACCCTTTGGGATCCTTGTAATATCCCCTTTTGAGATAATCAATACCAAGTATACATGGAGCCCCTGGGCCAGTCACAATAGGATGTTTTTGCCAGTCTTTACCAGTGAGGCTTATTTTAGCCTCCAACTTGGTCAGCTCTTGGGAACTCCCAGTCACCCCAGAAATATAGATTAATTCTGTCCCTTTATAACTTGAAGGCATTAGAGTACATTGTGCACCAGTGTCCACCAATGCCTTATATTTTTGTGGTTCTGATGTGCCAGGCCATCGAATCCACACAGTCCAATGCACTCTACTATCCCTCTCCCCCACCTGGCTGGGGGGCAGAGGCTATTGTGGCTGGTAGGTACCTCGCCCAGTTCTGAAGAACTACTGTTTAGACAGGGGGACGTCTTGCTCAGACTGGAGGGTGTCTCTTTCAGGTTGGAGGGCGCCTTGTTCAGACTGGAGACCATCTTGTTGAGACTGAGGGTTATTGAATTCAGACTGGAGGGCATCTCGCTCAGTTTGGAGGGCATCTCTTTCAGGCTGGAGGGCGTCTTTCTCGAACTGAAAAGCAACTTGCTTGGTCTGGAGGGTGTCTTGGTCAGACTGGAGGCTGTCTAAATTGTTCAGGAGAGTCTGATTGTCAGCTAAAAGACTCTCTTTCTGGATCTGGACACTATCCCTTTCGGCTCGGAGACTCTCTCGCTCTATTTCAGAAACACTGTGCCTCTCTGGGATAGTACTGAATAAGGTCTGATTGGCATAAGCCAGACTCCAAATGATTTGGGCCTCCTCAGATCTGTCTGAGCCGCAACATCCCTGTCTCAAATATCTGCTCAAGTTCTCAGGATCTTGCAGGTGCTCAGGGAAAAGGTCCCAGTACGTTTTGAGCATTAAAAGGGAAAAAACAATGAAATGCAGCCCCTTTAAGAGCAGTTTAAAAAGCGAGAGCATTTTTTTTTCTTTTTACTAAAACAAGCTGGCAGCACCCAAAAAAGTTTACAAATATCCCAGAACAAATGGAAGTATGCCCAGACTTCAAGGTCGTGTTATGCCGTACAGTACCAGCAGTACAGATAAGCTTGCTAGCAAGAGACAGAGATTCACTCTAAGAGTATGTCTCTGCCCGGCTAAGGCAGCTGCTTTGCCCCACGTTGGGCGCCAAAAATGTCAACGGTTTACCGGGCTGGATCGGCCCGGTTCCGTGACGATTGGTGCGGGGGACCCGCAGACCCACGCCCCAGGAAAGGGGAAAGGGAAAAGGAAAAAGGGAGATGGGCCTAGAAACAAAACAGCGGCAACGATCTGAGGAGGAAAGCTAATTTACTAAATAAGATATCAGAAAGCAAAATAACACAATATAATACAATATAATTGGAATTGAAGCTAATAAATCAAATAAAATGAGCAAGAGAGAGTGTCCGATAAACCGAAGGCCTTACGCTAACGCTGAAGATGATACGGCAGTGAGCACTCACTTCTGAGTCGATCCTGAAGGAAAGAGAATGTCCCGTGACCGCAGAGTTTTTTTATCTTTTCCCTCTGAGCGGAAAATACGTAAAAATGCAAAGCATTGCAAAGTCTTCTGGGGAATGTAGTTCTTCTCTTCTGAGACAGGTATACCTGGAAAATATCAATGATCTATGGAGTTGGAGTATTAACTCTTTAACTCCTAATGCACTTCATGTTGTTATGATGTGGAATACCAATACCAAAAATCATAAAACCATGACACAGGGTCAGAAAAAAATAGGCTTTGGTGGATGGCTGCCAAGGGCAGACACCTGCTCTGGAGGCAGGACCCAATGGAGGATGTCCCTCTGCAGCAAGACCAGGATGAAGAAGAGAAGCACCAGCAGGCCTAGGAACAGCACAAACCTGTGCAACAGAAGAAGGTTCAATCCAAGTGGGGTCACATTTGTCTCAACACTTTCCAACCAACCCCTGCAAACAGCCCACGGACCTATGCCATACAGGGAGCAACAGAACCTGTCATATCTCTACCAAGGACTGCCAAAATCCTCACCCCACCTGCACCGCCCTCCCAGGACACTGAGAAATACCAAAGCATGTTCATCGCCCAAAAGGTCAACTCACCACAGCCAGGTAGTTGGTGGATGCCTCTGTGATGCCATCTGCTCGTCCCAGAGAACAAGGCGAAGCAGGGACACGCATTGGGGTGTGTGGAAGTTTGGCTGCTCAGACCTCCTCTTACACTGCAAAGAAGTGGGGACAACTTGTATGGATGCAGCCAATGTGGACATTTCCAGCCATCCCTAGGGCACGGCAAGGTCATGCCAGAGCAGGGCAGCAAGGCCTGAGGTGTGCTGACTGACTCCGTGGCCCAGCCGCTCTGCCCTGTGAGATTTCTGCAGGTGGCTCACACACCCACCTCCATCTGCTCCAGCAGCACTGTGGCTGACAGAGCTGTGGCTTCTGACACCGATTCCTGCATATGCTCCTCTGCCATCGCTTCACCTGCACGCACATCCTAAGTCAGAGCGGTGTGAGGGGCATGGCCGTGGGCACAGCAAGCCACGGGCACTCCTGTGGACAGTACCCTGCCCCACTGCCATCACTCACAGGAGCTCACACATGCTCCTTCCCGGCTGTGCTTCGGCACACTGTGCTTCCCACGTGAGCTATGGCCATGCTGGCATGGGTACAGCTGCCAACCCCTGGGCACGAGGCGCGGCCTCATCCACTCCTCAGGCAGGCACAACACGCTCTCTCAGACCCAGCATGGCCATGCATGGGCACAGCAATAGAGGAAGGCCAGGCCTGGCACCAGGCAAGCCACAGGACTTCTACCTACCACCCACCATGATGCACGGTACCGCCCAGCTGAGTCAGGAAGGGCTGAAGGTGCGAACCTGCTCTGCCATTCCATTGCACTTCTCCGTCCCCTGAGCAGAGAGGGGTGGTCACAAGGGTAGCAGCACGGTGTGGCAAGCAGAGGGGGTGGAAGGGGATGATTACATGGCTACTGTCTATTTTTCATCATTGCTATCCTCACTCCCATTATAGCTAATACATCCTTATCTCTGGACCATATTGTAGTGCTACTGGTTTAAGGATCACATTTGCTTCCATGTTGCCATTCTAGCAGTCTCATTATCTCCAGTTACCACTCCAGAATTACCATATTCCCAGCTACATCCTAAACCTGTCAGATTTCTCCATCCAATGCCTGTCTATAAAAATGGACCACATATTATTCATAATCAGTAATTCAAATTTTGGACCCAATTTATGCTGATCTTCTTCCCCATACTTACAACTTCCCCCATCTTTTGCCATTTGGCTTGTCACGCAATCTGGTATCTTCCAATTTAGTGCTACTACTCCTTAAACTGGCATCCTTCCCCTCCCCTCTGGGGAGAGTTGTACATAGCCAACAATCAGAAATGTTTAAAGCCTGACTAAGCTTTTCAGTTAATTTTCATATAAGCATTTTCTGGTCAAGCTAAAGCAAATGCTAAAGTCACGCAAGATAGAAAAGCACTAAGCATTCTGTTTCCTTATCTTGAGCTTCAAAGGTCCTTTGAGGGTGGCTGTCCACTTGATGCCTGAGGCCTTCTTCAGATGGATGTGGTGTATCCAGCGTACCAGTCCTTCCACCTTGGCTGCCATACAAGTGGTCAGAAGTACTTGATATGGTCCTTCCCACCTCGGTTCCTGAGGCAAATTTGAGAGAGATTTAACATACACATAATCCCCAGGTACTATATCACATACTGGTCCATCCAAGCCTTGTGCCCTAGTACCTAGCACTACCTTTTCAATAGTCTATAGTTGCTCCCGTAAGCTGATTATATATTCATTCAAGATTACATCTCCAATCTGTATAGAGGTTCCTTTTTGTACAGGGTAAGATCTCCCTCTCAAATGGACTCACTCCTTCCTTAGTTCTGGGTTCAGTTTGAATCTTTAGGCCAAAGGTAATTCCTGTGGCCAAGGGATCTCGGCTTCTTGGCTGAGTTTAACTATTTGCAATTTGATTAAATTATTCATTTTTTTCCACCTGTCCGCTTGATTGTGGCCTATATGATGTATGTAACTACCAATCAATTCCCAATAGTATAGATAGAGAAAAGCACCCTCCAAAATCCAGAACAATAAACCTCTACTCATTCTTTAACTTGGTGTATGGGAACTGTTGAATCATGGCCTGAACCACTGATTGATCACCTGAGGTGAGCACTGAGTCAGCTGCAGGGGCACAGGTGAAGGTATAATGTACCTGTGTGACCAGAAGGGGTGGAGTCTGGCTCCACCTCTCCCAGACCCCATTTAAGGGCTGACCACCACCGGGGAAGGATCTGTTCTTCCCAGTGGAAGATTCCTCCCCAGTGGAGTCATCAGTGGGCCTCAACCATCCAAAAAGGTGAGCCACTCTTTATTTACCAGTTGACTGTGTACCATCCATGTAAGCCTAACAAAAATATACCATCCTTTGCGCTATTCTTCCTGAGTACCATTCTTTGGGGTTATTCACCCTACACTTGGTTAATAAAGTGTATGGATTTGCCACCACTAGGTGTATATCTTGGACAATTCTATTAATTGCCTTCAACTGTTGTACCAAATGATAGCCCTTGCCATCTGAATTTAACTGGCAAGATTAGGATGTCGTACTTGGATTTACATTCAATTAATAATGTGAATTCTGAAAAGTTACTTATTATTTCTTCTATCCTTCTACAGTCTTGTATCCTCAAAGGACTTTGCTTTACCCTGACTGGGCTGGCTCTTGCTTTTAACTTAACTTCTACTGGGGGTAACTTTGGCTCTGCCAGACATCCCTGATGCCTGCACTCCTAGGTATGCCTGATTTAAGATTTCTGTAACTTTTGGGTGTACAACATTGTTTTCCCAGTTGATGTTTCATTGGTCTCAAAAGTAAGCTTTTCTTGTTGGCCAGTAGCTTCTACTACTGTTACAAAACAAGTAAGAATTTTTGATGTAGCACAGAGTAAGAGGCACCCGTATCCACTGCATCCTTCGTACCCTGCTTACCTAGCTGCTGCTTAACCAGTGACTGTGCTAGAGTTAACTTCCCAGGCTCCCATCATTCAGCTTTTGCGATCAAAGACAGTTCTCTTGCCCTCAGCCTGTGTCTTTCCCAAATCTTTTACACTTCCCAACCTTTCATACAAAAACTATGAACATTACATTGGCTTTCCTAGGTCTCTGCAGATGATGGCTGTTCTCGCTTCTAATGTCCCATCTTGTCCCTGCCCCGTTCACAGTAACACACTGTTACAACAGGAGTCTCCTGCTCTCTGAGAGTCCTGCTTACAGCTGGGGGGGGAGGGAGGGCAGAAGGGTGGTTTCCTAGTGCTGGCGCACAGTTGCTTCAGCCAACGCAGATCACAAGCTCTAATATCTCAGATTCACTGTTTTCCTTAACCCTTTTGCCCACAATTCATACCCTCAATTACACTTTCACGTATCATTAACAATTACACTTCCATATGCTACCTCATCCCAATTCTTAAGTTGACTCTTTTTACATACTTATACAAAGAGAAAGACAATGACATAGAAAAGCCAAGTCCATACATATTCAACAGATTTCCAAGAATTCCTTTGGATACTGTCCCTCCTCCTCTCTCTTGCACCATCCATGGAGGGGTGGGGGAGTTTCTCCTGATGGGCGTTGGATGCAGACTCATCATCTTCCTCGCTGACTACCTTTAACCTCTTTGGGAGGGGCTCCCCTCTGACCGGTTTCTGGATTTCTGCTTGCTTCATAACATCTTCTCTTTATTTAGAGTTAATAGTCTGTCTTATGTCTGCCCAGAGTCCGTGGTCTGTATTGTGCTCTTTCACTGTATCATGTTTTTACATTTCTTCTGTTGAACTGACTCCTGCAGTTTTCTGTCACAAATATGCATGGGAAGCTATAATGAAATTTCACATCTTCTGCAATATTTTCTTGCCTGTACCCAAGCTTCAGCTTAGCATTTACTAAATACGCTTTGTTTGGTTGTATTGTTTGGTTGTGTTGGCCTGCTTGTGGGCCTCCCAGTACTGGAGAGAGTGTAATGTAGGTTCACCAAGATGATCAGGGGACTGCAGCACCTCTGCTCTAAGGAGAGTTGGAGTGAGCTGGGACAGTTCTTCCCAGAGTAAAGGCGGTTCAGGAGGATCCAGTTAATGTTTATAAATAGCTGGAAAGAGGGCTACAAAGAGGATGGAGCCAGGCTCTGTACAGAGGTGCCCATGACAGAGCAGGAGGCAATAGGCATAAAGTAAAACAGGAGATTCCAGCTGAAGGTTGGGAAGCACTCTACTGTGTGTGCTGGTTTCCCCATCAAAATGCAGGAAATACCTCTCAATTTCTTTTTCAGCACAAGGAATCCCCCCACAAACAAGAACTACATTTCCAAAATGCCTTTGAAACATCACAGATACTTTCCCCTTTCTCATTCTGCCTTGTGTGGGACTGCTTGCCAACCTTTTGGAAAGAACACCCAAATATAGGGATCAGAAATGTCTGAGGCGATGCTGGCATCTAATTTTCCAGGAGGAGCATGGCTTAAGGCGCAACTTTTCCTACAGCAAATCCTAATGGGTAGATGAAGCTGTTTTCCTATTCATTTAGTGGCCGCTAAAAATCATATTCTTATAAGCCAAACTGCCTTTATGTTTCTGCTCAGTGGACTCCAATAGGTAACAGTGTTGGTCAGGCCTCACAGTGCAGCTGGGAACAGAAATGGCTCCAAGAATCCCACTCCTGTGACATCATAGCATTTCATCACCATGGACACACACAGCTCATTAACACCACTGTTGTTCAGAGGTCACAGTGTGCTATAAGGCAACACAAGGAGCACCAAGCCAGGGTGAGCTGGCTGGAAACGCTCTGAAGGACACAACAACAGCAGAGGTTTGTGCTTGGGATTGTCTGAAAACACATTTGTGATGATACCAACTGCAGCAAGGTCAATGTTTTTCAGTGCAGATTTAGTCATTTCTCTAACATTCGTGGAGTTCTTCAATTTCCTTTCCTGTAAAACCACATAATTAATGTTAACTCCATTCTGCTGCTTTCCATTGTGACACCCACACAGATGTTTGGGAACTGCTCACCAAAACACAGCCACAGGGGTTCCAGTGCATATTCTTATGTCTCTCCGTTCCTACTCCTTGAGCAGCTGCCACGTTCCCAGCCTGGACTGGGTTCTGCTCTTACTATGACAAGAGACTTTTAATATATTTATTCTATTTTGTTCACCTACCTACTCCAATTTTGCATCCTTTCTTTAAAAGGACCCGCTTGTGCTAGCAGGATACAGGAAGTTTTATTTGCAAATGTTCATTAAAAGCATGGGACTAATCAGATGTCTCTCCAGCTCCAAATCCCTGATGGTACCGTTTCTCCTCTGAATAATTCAGACATTCAGCACAACACACGATTCACTCCTTCATCTTCCATCTGTGTGTGTAAGGATCCATAACGCTGATGCATTTCCCTTCCTTCAGTGTTTGTTGTTGACTTTGCTGCCTCATGTAACGCAGCCATGTCAGCTGTTTGAATGCATGATGCTGAATGTTAGAAAGCTCTGATGAAACATCTGCTTAAAAATTAGCAGATTCTGTACATAGAGCTGTGGGTGCAGTGCTCAATATACATTCAAAGAAGCACAGAACCATTTAGTGTTATCTCAGCCATTGCCTCCCTCTCTGACATCACAAAAGTAATGTCTCATTTCTCAACTTCTGCCTCTTACTGAGCTTACTGAGTATTCTGGTTTAGAAGATCTAAGTAAAAGACCTGGACGATTCTACCATCTTCACTTGATCCTCTCTCAGCATTTACAAAATGTAGCATTAATTTAGCTACATTTCCCTGCATGAAACTGCATCACACAGACAAGATGAACAAACACGTTGTTCTGAACCTGAAGGAGAAAGCATACTTACAGACATGTGCAGCTTCTGTGTTGTCACTGTGCCTCAGCGTTCCTTACTCACATTTGGCCCTCTGGAAAGGAAACCCATGCCCTGCGGGTGCACCTTGCTGTGGCCAGCTTTACCAGCAGCTTGGCTCAGTCTCACCATTATTTGCAGTTGCACACTTCTCCTCCTCCCTCTAGGCTCAACTCTGAGATGCACAGATCTGATCTGAGTGTACATCTATGAACAAGAAGCCTGGAGGTGCTTCCCAGGGTTGAGGAGGAGATGGTCAGACAGCATCGAGCCAAAATCAATGGGCCCCTATGGGATGCACTCATGTATGCTGAGGGAGCTGGAAGAGGTGATTGTTGAATGTCTCTTTATCATCCCTGAAAGGCTTTGGTGAATGGGAGAGGTGCTTTAAGCCTGGAGGAGAGCCACTGTCACTCTGGCCTCCGGAAAGGGCAAGAAGGAAGATCTGGGGAACTCCAGACCTGTCAGCCTAAACTTTGTCCATAGAAAGGTGATGGAACAGCTTGTTCTGGATGCCATCTCCAAGCAAGTGGAAGATAAGGTTGTTATCAGGTGTAGTCAGCATGGATTCACCAAGGGAAACTCACGCTTGACCAACATGATAGCCTTATGCAATGTCACTGCTGGCCAGGTAGACAGGGGGAGAGCAGCAGATGTTGTGTACCTTGACTTCAGCGAGGTGTCTGACACTATCTCCCACAACATCCTTGTTATGAAACAGTGAGGGACAGATGAGTGAATGGTGAGGTGGGCAGATAGCCAGGGCCTGGCAGAGCTCAGAGGTGGTCATCAGTGGCACAGTGTGGTTGGATGCCTGTAAACAGCAGTGTTCCCCAGAGTTCGGTGCTGGCTCCAGTCTTGTTCAACATCACCAACTGAGATGAAGGGATAGAGTCCACCATGATACAAAGCTGGGAGGAGTGGCTGACACACCAGCTGAAATCAAAAGGATATCAAATGGTGTGACTGGGGAGAAAAAGTGACATTCGTGTGATACAGATGCTTACTAAAAATTTGTAATTTTTCATTCCATTACAGTTTGCCAAAATCCGATGTCCTGCTGTGGAATATGGCATCCAAGGGAAGGGAGAGTAAACAGGACAGCATTGGTGTGGGGAGAAGTAAGGAAGTAAGAACAGAAAAAAGAAGCAGAAATGGAGATGTACCCAAAAATGTTCTGGAAACACGTGTCAGAGAGAGGAAGTCACACCTGCAGAAAGAATACACAATTCTGACTGAACATATGTGCACATACATGGGAAGAGTGCAGCATTTGCTCCAGGAGAATAAAGTCCTGGAAGAGGAAGCCAAACGGAATTGTACAGAGAGTAACATTTATCTCTCCTACCGGAAGGAGACCCTTCACAGCCGGAAGGGTCAGAACCTGATAATAACACTGAATGATTGGAATGAAACTGATCTGTCTCAAGTCCAGAAGCAGAAAGAGAAGCTGATCTCACAGTATGCAGAAAAAGAAAAGGAGTTAAGAAACTGTCTGGTGAAAATGGGGGCCGAGTGTTCTCTTCTGAACAGAGAGGTTGAAGCCTTGCAGCCTTTCAAAGACCTGCAGTCAGAACAGATGAGAAAGATTAAGGAGCTGGAGAAGAAACTGTTGGTCACAAAGATCCACCATTCCACAGAAAAACACAAAATCAAGAGCAGCTTTCTGCAGGCCAAGGCTGCCCATGAGGAGGACTCTCAGCAGAAGATCCTGCTTTTCACTAAGAGTGTGGAAGCAGCAGCGATGAAGTCTCTAATCCAGTACATCACACACAACAAAGCTGAGAACTGGCATCTGCACCAGGAACTGCTCAGCCTCATCCAATGCTCCAAAGTCCTCAAAGAAATCATGGTTGAACTGCACAAGCAGCAGCAGCAGCAGCAGCTTTGGGAGGAGCAGTACACTCAGGACGTGGCACACACATGTCACAGCTTACATCAACAAAGCAGGACACCTGCAGCACTCACAGCCCTTTCACATGTGGATATTAACCTCAAGAAACACTCTTCTGCTCCTCACAAATGACTCCATCTGCCCTGTGCTACAGATCCAGGTTTCTTCTTTTTGGCTGTAGAAGTGTCACTCCCTGCACTATAAGCAATCTGTGCTTCTGTCTGCACACTGGCGCCATTCCTTTCCTGTTAATGTTTAAATATCTGTGCACAGTAAAGCAGTTCCAATATTTGCTGAGTGATTTTCATGCTTAAATAAGAGATAATGACGTTCAGGTGGACTTTCCAAGAGTATTTATGAACATTGAATGTGGGTTGAGGTCCTTTGGCCGGAGAGGATATGGATGCTCTTAGACCTCAGATGAACAAAGTGTTCGTTCTTGGACTCATTTTTCTTCCTTCCAGGTAACCGGTGCTTGGATTTCTCTATGGAATTCCCAAGCTGAAGCTCCAAACTCAGCTTAGATGTTGCAGTGTATGACTCACCTGTCCTTACCCTCTCCAGGCTTATGGCATTGTATGAGAACAATCGATTGCATGATGGGTTAAACTGCATGCAGTTAAAAAGACAACGCAGGAAGCGTTGAGATAAATGCAGAGAGAACTGAGTGTGTTGTGACAAATGCAGTGGGCATTGAGAAAAATTCCTTACAGGCTCGCTGGACAAAGGTAAACATGCACACCATGGGAAACAAAATGACCTCGGAACAGAAAAACATCCTGAATACTTTGACGGGGAGGGGGATTTCTCCACCCTAGCTCAGCAGCAGAAGGGTCACAAATTTGGGTCTTAAGTGTCTACATTCAGTATGAGTAATTGAGGGTAAAATTTACCTTCTGAATTAAACAGAAAGCCAGAGGACAGGTGTCTGTGGGTACACTGACATCATCCCACTCAGAGGGCAATACCACCCATATCTAACATTATGTGGTTATCCATGGAATTTGTGATACAACCCCGCGGCACTCCTTTTGGCATTTCATTTTCACTGGCGCTTCCATCTCTATGACAGTGGATATTAGATGATCAAAGGGGCGCTTTTAATTATTGCCTAAGGGTTTGTTTCATTTTTGTTTGTTTGTTTGTTTATAACGTGTTTTATCTGTCAATTCTTGCACAAGGCAGTGAGAGACATCACCCTCTGTTTTAGGGCTATTATTAATAGGCAGCTTAAACAGATACCTCTCAATATGCTCCAACTGCTGTGACTCCCTTCCGTGTCCCAAAATTCAGGGCTGTCAGGCCACTTTTTAAGGGGCTGGACTTGGCAAATCTCACACCAGTGACGGTCAAGTGGTTCAGGACTGGGACATGAGCATCCCACCTGGGAGCTCTGTCTGAAGTGTTCACCTGGTCCTGTGGGCTTAATAGCTTTGATGGAGTAATGATTGTTTCTTATCACAGATAACTGAGAAATGTTCTTTAATGCTTTTTCACAGTGAATTGCAAAAGAAAAAGCGCAAAAACACAATTGTTTGTGTGTTTATGTGTGCAAAACATCCTTCTCACTCACTCCTATGAGTGATGTACCTTATTGAGGCAAAGTCTGAGGGAGGAAACTTTTTTTTTCTTCTTAAATTTGTATATGTTGTGGAATATGATTGGTAATGTTTATTGAATCAGAGAATATCCTGAGTTGGAAGGTACTCATAATGACCACCTTGTTGGGCTCCTGGCTCTACACAGGACCAGCCAAAAATTAGACCATAGATCTGAGAGCACGAGCCCTGTTGCTGTCACAAAGCGCAAAGCTCAGCACTGCCCCACCACACCCTGTGAAAAGCTGCTCAGCCTCCTCTTGCATCTTCCCCCCCAGATCCTTCTCCATCTTTGTTGCCCTCCTTCAGACACTCTCTAATAGCTTTATGTTTTTCCACAAATATTGATGCATCAGTGTCACACAGCTCCTTCTCCTGGTCCTGTGAGAGGTGTCCCTGTCTACAGGGCATTGGACCTGTACCTTTGAAGTCTTTCCCAACTCAAAGCATTAATTTGTCTGCAGGTTGGGTATACTGCACTTAGCTAAGTGCAGGTGTTTTTTTGTACCTTTAATTTTTGGGTTTTGGGCTCTTCTCACCACACAACACTCTCAGCTATAAAGTCTTCACATCTGAACTCCCATGCTACATTGCAATTAGGCTCATCAGTTTAAGTGCTGTCATGCTGCAAACCTGCAAGCTTTGGGTGTGCTCCAGGAGTGCGTGGTATGCATAAGGGCAGAAGGACCTCAGGAAGTTTGCGATCAAGCATGTCTATGAGAAGCCCACTACTATCATGTTTCATCCTGGTCAGAATAAAGAAAATAATGTATACATGTATGTATATATATATATATCAGAGAGCTTTCTATTTAAAAATAAACAAAGTAAAAGGATCACAGAGCTCAGAAGAGTGGAAAATTAACCATTATTGTGTCATGCAGCCAGCACCTTTCCAGGCCCAAACAAAATGTCTCAGGAAGCACTGCCCACAGAGTGCCCTGTTCAGATGATGGATGTGCAGACACAGGGACATTAAACAGATTTTTTCCTAGGCTGTGCATGGTGCATTTCCTGAACCTTCTTCATTGCAGTATCTCACGAGGGTCTTTTTCTTCCTTTTTTAATTCTCTTTACTGTTTCTGCATCAGACGACTTTGGGGTGTTAGTGCCAAAAAGTCCCTTACTGCACAGTGGTGAGGTGCTCAGGCAAGTTGTGCAGCAGTCTGTTTCCTGTAGGCTTCCGATGTGTCTTCCTTTAAAGAAGAGATGGCCCAAAGTCCTGCAGGTCTTCAGGAGGAGCTGAACGCAGAACAGCACCAGCTTCAGGAGGGGAGAATCCAAACAGCCTGCGCCACTAATTGCAGTGCAAACATTTAATCAGTATTCCTTCTTCTCGTCCCTTCTCCTTTTCAAAAATGAAAGGCTGTAATATACATGTGCTACATGTGTCTAATTGCCTCTTCACGATACCTGCCTGTTTTGACCATTTTCTTCCTCTGCTGGGGAAGAGGTGGAGCAGATGAAAAGGTGGCAGCATTTCTGCCCTCATCTCCACCCCCTCCTGTAAAACAGTGCTGCCCCAAAGCAGACCCCACTCCCGCCCAGTCCCAGCCAGTATTTCCCAAGCACCCACCAGTGTTCTCAAGTTCTTATATGGCTATGGTTACCAAATGTATATTGTTTGGACTTTTGTATGTGTGCGTGTGTGGTTGTTTTTATTTTTTACAGCAAAATACAGCTGCTGGAATTGCTGAGTTTCGGCTCCATATGCAGGTTCCAGCCATACATTCAAGCTGGACAATAAAGCAGAGAAGAAACAGCTGATAACAGGACAATATTCACCTCTTATTTTATACTATCTATATCACACTCAGGCTGCACACTTTCCCATCCCAATTAATTATCATCACCCATAATGCCTTTTGATATAAATATATATATACACACATATAATTCCCATTCCAGTCTGTGGACCATCCCTCTAAATTGGCAGAGAAATTAATTTAGCCTATGACTTTGGGTTCCATCCATCACAACAGCCCATCAATGAAGGAGAGATGATGTGTGGTGCTGGATTTTTGTATGCTAATGTCAGTTCTGGTTCCATCAGAATTCATTTTTCTATCTTGCCCAGCATGTTGCTCAACTGCACTACAGGGACTTTATCTTCTTCCATATTACATAAAGGTTTTGACTAAGCAAGACCAGCTTGATTTGCAGACCCACCGGTGTTGACAAATCAGATAGCTTTTACCAATTGTCTGTTTTAACATTTGAATGTCCTGGCACCCATTGTTCACAGTATAGTCTCTAATAGTCCACAGTATTGTTCAATTTTCCCAGAGCCTGGTGCATGAGAGGGGAATTATGTACCCACTCAGTTCCCCCATCACAGGGCCCCTTGCACAAGAAGGATGTGGAGATATTGAAGAAGGTCCAGAGGAGGGCTGTGAAGATGATCAGAGGGCTGGAGCACCTCTCCTGTGAAAAAAAGGTTGAGGGAGTTGGGCTTGTTCAGCCTGGAGAAGTGAAGATGCCAGGAAGACCTTGTTGTAGCCTTCCAGTTCTTGAAGGGAGCTTATATGCAAAAAAGGGAGCAACCTTCTATGCAGTCTAATAGCGATAGGATAAGAGGCAATGGTTTTAAACTGAAAAAAGGGGAATTTAGATGAGATGTTAGAAAGAAATTCTTTACTTGGAGGGTAGTTAGGTACTGGAGTAGGCTGCCTGCCAGACAAGGTTGGATGGGGCCCTGAGAAGTCTGTTCTGGTGTGTGGCAACCCTGCCCATAGCTGAGGAGCTGGAACTAGGTGGTCTTTAAGGTCCCTTTTTACCTAAGCCAATCTGAGATTCTGTGATTGATTCCATGATTTTATGATTCTATGATAATGACATGTTCTTTGGCCTGGGTGTCAGACTCGTTCCTTCTGGGGTATCATGTCACCACAAGACTTGCTTTACAAGGCCCAAGAGAGTGCTTCAGGCAGCGGCATGGAGCAAGTTTCCACTCATCCACTGATTGCCATCATTGTAAGCACATGATGCTTGTCATGGCACGTTTTCAGGAGTGTGCTATAATCCACCTGCCAGGTCTCCCCATATTTATGTTTCAACCATCATCCTCCATACCAAAGAGGCTTTATACACTTGGCTTTCTTAATTGCAGTGCATGTTTCACACTCACAGATAAACTATGTAATATACATTGTTCTTGGAAAGAAGATGGTGGTGGAGGCATCCCTGGCCACTGGGGCATCATGTGTTCTGTCAGACAGCAGCTGTTGCAGTCTGAGCCCCAGTTAGGCCTTGCAGCCTAGTGACAGATAAGTGTCCCTCAGAGCCTTGGAAGGCTTTCTACTATGTATTATCACTTTTATTTTTCCTAGAACCAGGCCAAATTCTGTGCAGTGCTAGTTTTCACTACTTTGTTTCATCAAAGGTCTCCGGAGAAACTGATGTAAATTTTCAAAGGAGAAAGGAATCTTCAATACTTACTCTTAGAATTTGAATATCTGTACATCCTTTGAATTTGTTGTAGTTTTAATCTTACAGGTAATTCTCATTTTGGCTTCGTAGTCAGCTCTTGCTGATAGGGAGTACACCTAGTGTTGGGAAAAAAACATCAACTGTTACATTGGATTTCTTTCAGTTCCAGTGCTTGTTCCTATTCTGAGCCCAACCTATTGGGCAACTGTAAAAGAAACTGGAGAAGCAATGAATGGGTTTACACTCACTGACACGATTCTCAAGAGAGAAACCCAAGTGGAGTTTGCAACCTGTTGTTACCTGTGATGCACCATCTCTTTCCAACAAGCATGATAGATGCTGCATCACTTTGAAAGGATCGCATCACCACGGCTGAATTTTGAATCTTATGGTTATGCTACTATTTTCTGAGTGCCTGTAGCTTTCAGAGTTTTAAATACAGCTTTTAGAGTTACAGTTGGGAACATGCAATGCTTATGTTATAGGCATGGTATGCTTTATAAAGATATTAGAATGAAATAAGTGGTCTAGCAGTCCAATTCAGATAGTGCTTGGCTTCCTGGAGTCCGTGGTTAAGATGTTCTATAAATCTGCATGTTCTTAGAATTCACAGGAGAGGTTCTGTGAATGTCTCACATTGCCCGGGGTTTGGATTCGGATGGAGCCTTACTGCTGGATGTTGTTGTGAATGGCTATGCTCTGCAGCTGCAGTCAGTAGCTGATGTTAGCATGAAGGTAAAGCCACTCCCAGATGCCAGCCTTTTCTCTTTCATTGGCACACAGTCCCTCTCTCATTGGTATTAAATTTGTAGGCATTAAGTCCTGACAGCTGTTTTATTGTACGTAACTTATTTAATGCCTAGTTCAGTTGACAGATCCTAACATTGCCTTTAAAAACTAAAAGATGCCATCATGAAAATAGGAGTGATTGCTTAAGATTTTCAAGTGTTAGAAGGAAGCATGGAAGTCTTTTTGGGGCCACGCACCACAGCTATGCATGTTGAGCGGGGCTTTTAGTAGAGCTGTGTGTCTAATGTCTGTCTGATTTATGGCTTTTCTGGAGGATGACATCAGCTCTTTTATGCCATGGCTCCCTGCAAAAGCTTCAGAATGTTACTGAATGTTGCTTGCAGTTGCAATTATACATAGTCTGTCAGAGAAATGTTTTTGTGTCTGATAAAATTGCAATGATGGGATTAACAGATTATATCATAGGGCATTTTGCGTACCCTTATCTTGGATGCAGTCATAGTTCAGGTTGGTAACAACACACTTCTCTCTCTGCCATACCATCAAAGCTTTGTCATGTGCGGATATATTTTATGGGAAACAATACTCTTACACAATTCTTCTGACATAGGCAGAATACCCAGAATTTGCTTTCTAAAAAAAAGAATTCTCAAACTTGTTCAGGAATGATTAGAGAGGATGGTTTACGTGAGATCTCACTCCTAAATTGTTCTACCTGTCATTTCTAAAAGCTATTCTCTGCTGCTAAGAGTAAGAAAGCGTCTGTCACTGACCTGTACTCCTAATGGAATTATGAAGCTCAGAGGGGTTGGTTTTCTTCCTTGTTCATTGTCAATGTTTTATGGGCGGATTCGGCTTGGTTCTGTGACGATTGGGGCAGGGGACAAACAGACCCACGCCCCAGGAAAGGGGAAGAGGGAAAGGGAGAAGGGAGATGGGCCTAAAAACAAAACAGCAGCAACGATCTGAGGAGGAACGCTAATTTACTAAATAGGTATCAAAATGCAAAATAACACAATATAATACAATATAATTGGAATTGAAGCTAATGAATCAAATAAAATGAGCAAGAGAGTGTCCGATAAACCAAAGGCCTTATGCTAAATGCTGAAGGCGAGACGGCAGCGAGCACCTACTGCTGGGTTAATCGCCTGTAGTGGGATTGCCTGGTCACAGCCTGAACCAGTGAATGAGCATCTGAGTGACCGGAGCGGAGGAGCCCAGGTCCACCCGACCTCTCCCTCTCTCCCTCTCGGTGGTGCTTCCGGGAGCACAGATACACTCAGAGCCTGCGCGGGTTGCCCCCCTCCCCCCGGCTCTCTTCCTTCCGGCGCGCCAGTGTTCGAACGAGAGGCGGCTGCGTTCCTTAACCTGAACGGTCGCCGGGAGGGGTGAGTTCATCCCCCTTATCTGTAACATCTCTTTCTGTAGCGCCTCTACCTCAAATAAAAGCTCTGTCACCGCCTTCGCTTGCTTTACACTTGGCGAGCCAGGCAGCCTAATACCTTTTAAAAACATTCACTATGACCTTTCTAAGTAACATCGTGGGGTGGTTTGCACGGGAAAAGACCACCCCCTTAAATGACCTTTTGCCCGGTCACATCCCGGGATTCCTAGGATCCCCATACCACGGGATTGCTGCTATTATTGAAAAATGGGGCCCCCTGCGAGACGGAGAAAACATCCGTGAATCCCCGTCCCGACTAGCTGACTATTTTCTCTCTCTGACTAAAAACGTATTGACTACTCGGGAGCGGCAGTTAGCTGCGTCTACGGTGGCATGGCCGCTGCTGATAGCCTTGAACCAGATGAACGCAACTGAAGGGGGTCTGCTTGATGAAAATCAACTCTTGCGTGACCGTATTGAAGAATTAGAAAAACAAATTGCAATTTTGACAGGAAAAATACCAAAACCGGTCACTCCCTTACGGAATGTCCGGAATCTCTCCCTAGAAGTCACCGGGGACCCTGCAGAAGACAACCCACATAGTCTGGTTTCTGACAATGAAGGCACTAAAAGGTCGGATCTCGAAGTTCCACTTGAGCTAGATCCCTTTGAGATCCGACCAGTTGTAACTCAAAAAACAAAAAAAATACAGGATAGACCAGTGGGGCTGCCCCCTGACCAGTGGCCCCCAGCCCACAGCACTCTACATGTAACAGCTCGCCCATATACAGCAGCTGAATTAATGGATCTAGTACAGCGGTTTAGACAAAAAGCAAGAGAGAGTGTACCAGCATGGCTGCTCTGCTTATGAGACATGGGGGCAGAAGGTGTTATGGTAAATGGGCCAGAAATTTCAAAACTGGCATCCATTACCACTCACCCTGCCCTCAGACAGAGGCTATATGCCACTGTCCAGCATAATGATGAAAATCATTCATTAATTAAATGGTTAACAGCTGCGTGCCGTATAACATGGCCAAACAAAACTGACATCCCATTAAATACAGGTCTATGGTCTTCTATGGAAGACCTGCAAAATTATATTCGGGAACTGGGTATGAGAGAGGCAATCTATGTGGAAGATTTTGAGAGCCCAGACCTGATGAAATTCTCAGCAGGAATGAGAGATCTTATCCTGCAGCAAGCTCCGCCTCATCAGTATGGTACTTTGGTATCCATACTGAATCCCCTAGTGGCCTCAGAGGCCATCATACAACAGGCTGCCCAATTAGTGGCAGATCTGGGGGAGACAGAGCGCCTGCGCGCTAGGCGCAATGTCCGAATGGTGGTGGAAAGGTCAGAGATCCATCCACCACCACGACCTAGGAGACCAGCCTCTAAGGTAATCCAATCTGGACCCATCAGGGTATCGAGAAGACAGATGTTTAATGACCTGATAAGAGCAGGAGTTCGATTTGAAAAGATTGATGGACAGCCTAATCAGGTATTACTGCAACTATGGAAACAGTTGCCCAATAATCAAAGATTCCAGTCCTCCCCCAAAAGGGAAGGAATTCGATTTATAGAACACATTCCACAAGACGCATGGAATCTGGAAGATTTCATGGTGCCATCGAAAAAACGTAAACCTCCTCAGGCAGCCCGGGCAGCTGCAGTCGAGCCGTCAGAGGAAAAAGACTTGGGGATTGCAGAGCTGATGGCATGACAGAGGAGTCAAAATTTCCCAGGACTAGGGTCTCTACAGGAGACCAGAGACCCTATGTTGAATTAACTATTCATTGGTCAAGAAAGAACGTACAACGAGTGATGGCGCTGGTAGATACTGGGGCAGAAACATCCATCATATATGGGGACCCAAATAAATTCCTGGGCACTAAGGCTATGATAGGTGGGTTCGGGGGGCAGATGATCCCCGTAACCCAAACGTGGTTGAAACTGGGGGTTGGGCGTCTTCCACCTCGGGAGTACAAGGTATCTATCACCCCAGTTCCGGAGTACATACTGGGGATAGACATCTTGTGGGGTCTGACTCTCCAGACCACTGTGGGAGAGTTCAGACTAAGGGAAAGATGTATTAGTATCCGGGCGGTGCAGGCAATTTTAAGGGGCCATACAAAAATTGAGCCTATTTGTTTGCCACAACCCCGCCGGGTAACAAATACGAAACAATATAGACTCCCTGGTGGGCAAGAAGAAATTACCAAGACTGTGCAGGAGTTGGAGAGAGTAGGGATTATTAGACCTGCACACAGCCCATACAACTCCCCCATATGGCCAGTCAGGAAGTCAGATGGTACATGGCGAATGACGGTAGACTACAGAGAACTAAATAAAGTCACTCCGCCGATACACGCAGCCGTACCCAACATTGCCTCCCTCATGGATACGTTAAGTAGAGAAATAGAAACATACCACTGTGTTTTGGATTTAGCAAATGCATTTTTTAGCATTCCAATTGCTAAGGAATCTCAAGACCAGTTTGCATTCACATGGGAGGGCAGGCAGTGGACTTTCCAAGTCCTACCTCAGGGATACGTGCATTCACCTACATTCTGCCATAACCTGATAGCACGTGACTTGGCAAATTGGAACAAACCATCTACCGTCAAAAGGTACCATTACATTGATGATCTGATGCTGACATCCAGCTCAATTGAGGCATTAGAGAAGGCAGTACCATCATTAACCACTTATTTACAGGAAAAAGGATGGGCTATAAACCCACAGAAAGTATAAGGACCGGGGTTATCAGTTAAATTCCTGGGCGTTATCTGGTCAGGTAAGACTAAGGTCTTACCCAGCGCGATCATAGATAAGATTCAAGCGTTCCCAGTTCCTACAACACCAAAACAGTTGCAGGAGTTCTTGGGTGTATTAGGATACTGGCGATCCTTTATACCCCACTTAGCACAACTCCTAAAACCTCTGTATCGATTAACAAAAAAAGGCCAAGTATGGGATTGGGGTAAAATGGAGCAAGATGCCTTCCAGCAGGCAAAAATAGCTGTTAAACAGGCCCAGGCACAGGGTATATTCGATCCAACCCTTCCAGCCGAACTAGATGTGCATGTAACTCAAGAAGGGTTTGGCTGGGGTCTGTGGCAGCGCCAGAGTTCCATTCGAACCCCGATTGGGTTCTGGTCACAGGTTTGGCACGGAGCAGAAGAAAGATACAGCATGGTTGAAAAGCAGCTATTGGCTACCTATTCTGCACTGCAGGCGGTAGAACCGATAACTCAAACTGCAGAAGTTATTGTTAAAACGACTTTGCCAATTCAGGGGTGGGTAAAAGATCTAACCCACATTCCTAAGATGGGGGTGGCCCAATCACAAACAGTGGCATGCTGGGTTGCCTACCTCAGTCAGAGAAGCCGCCTGTCATCATCTCCACTGAAGGAAGAACTGCAGAAGATACTTGGCCCAGTGACATATCGCAGTGAAGCACCTGAGGAAATAATTGTCACTCGTACAGAGAAGAGTCCTGTACAGGAGGGGAAATACCCTATTCCAGAAGATGCCTGGTACACAGATGGATCCAGCAGAGGGAACCCAAGTAAGTGGCGAGCTGTTGCATACCATCCCTCAACTGAAACAATATGGTTCGAAGAAGGGGATGGACAAAGTAGCCAGTGGGCTGAGTTACGAGCTGTGTGGATGGTGATAACTCAAGAGCCGGGCGATGGCGCACTGAATATCTGCACGGATAGCTGGGCAGTCTACCGAGGGCTCACGCTCTGGATAGCACAGTGGGCCACTCAGGACTGGGCGATCCATGCTCGACCTATCTGGGGCAAAGATATGTGGGTTGATATATGGAATGTGGTTAGGCACAGGACTGTACGAGCATACCACGTTTCTGGACATCAACCCTTGCAGTCTCCAGGTAATGATGAAGCTGACACTCTGGCTCGAGTTCGATGGCTAGGAAATACATCATCCGAAGATATTGCCCATTGGTTGCATCGGAAATTACGGCATGCAGGACAGAAAACCATGTGGGCAGCAGATAAAGCATGGGGGCAGCCCATACAGTTACCGGATATTGTCCAGGCATGTCAAGACTGTGACGCTTGCTCACGAATGAGACCAAGATCTCTGCCGGAAACAACGGCCCATCTTGCTAGAGGACACAACCCTTTACAACGATGGCAGATCGATTACATAGGTCCACTTCCTCGATCTGAGGGGGCCAGATATGCCCTAACCTGTGTTGACACAGCAAGTGGACTGATGCAAGCCTATCCTGTAGCAAAGGCAAACCAAGCCTATACCATTAAAGCTCTAACTAGGCTGATGGCATCATATGGGACTCCTGAGGTCATCAAGAGTGACCAAGGTACACATTTCACAGGTACAACTGTGCAAAAGTGGGCTGAAGACAACAACATTGAATGGCGGTTTCACCTGCCCTATAATCCAACGGGAGCAGGCCTAATAGAAAGGTATAATGGAATCCTGAAGGCTGCTCTGAAGGCAGATTCACAGTCCTTGCAGGGGTGGACCAAGAGGCTTTATGCAACCCTGCGGGACTTGAATGAGAGACCGAGGGATGGCAGACCCAGCGCTTTAAGAATGTTGCAGACAACTTGGGCCTCTCCACTTAGGATACAAATCACAAGCAAAGACACCTCACTTAAGCCACAAGTTGGCACCATGAATAATCTTCTGCTCCCTGCCCCTGATGACCTAGAGCCTGGGAAACACAAAGTAAAATGGCCTTGGAAGGTGCAAGTAGGACCAAAATGGTGTGGTCTCCTTGCACCTTGGGGGAGATTGTTAGAGGTTGGGAGATCAGTAAACCCTCCTGTGGTTGGTGCATGGCCAACGGAGGTTGTAGTTGACACTCCAATTTTCATTGCAAAGGGGATATTGATCGTGTCCTTATGGCAAATTAGAACTCCCCCCTTGGTACCTGATATAGTGATCCAACCACAGATATCAGGCCAAAGGGTATGGTATCGAAGGCCAGGCCATGCTCCAGTACAGGCAGAGGTATTGACTCAAGACCGAAATACAGCCTGTATCTTACCATGGAGGGCAGACTTACCCCTCCTTGTACCTGTTAAACATCTGTATTACTCCCCTTGAGGTTATCAAGTTTACAGGACAGCCGGCAGGAGCAACACCACTCCAGCACACTCCAGTGACCATGAGGAAACATCATGACATCCAGTGATGGACTGTTGAACTTTCGGCAACTGGCGAATGTGAACCTACTGGTCCTTAAAGAAGATACGACTCCAGAAGGAACATCAAGTACTGGCCCAAGAAAACCACAAGAAGGGACTACAAATAATGGCCTTCAGTGCCTTAACATTCTACATTGTGGCGGGTATTGTACATGCGTCGCGATGTACTTCGTATTTTGAGCCATCAGAACAGCAGGAGATTATGCCCAACCTGCTCAGTTGCTGGTTCATGCTGTGAAGGGGTGGAGTGTAGTGGGATTGCCTGGTCACAGCCTGAACCAGTGAATGAGCATCTGAGTGACCGGAGCGGAGGAGCGCAGGTCCACCCGACCTCTCACTCTCTCCCTCTCGGCGGTGCTTCCGGGAGCACAGATACACTCAGAGCCTGCGCGGGTTGCCCCCCCCTCCCTGGCTCTCTTCCTTCCGGCGCGCCAGTGTTCGAACGAGAGGCGGCTGCGTTTCTTCGCCTAAACGGTCACCGGGAGGGGTGAGTTCATCCCCCTTATTTCTAACATCTCCTTCTGTAGCGCCTCTACCTCAAATAAAAGCTCTGTCACCGCCTTCGCTTGCTTTACAGAAGTCTAAATAGAACACTGATTTCCATCTGCTCTGTTGCAAAGAGATTGTGTCAAATCTTCATTACCACAGCAGTGACCCATCCTGCAGATTGACCACAAGCAGGATCCCAAGGAGCCCATTGTGTGAAGTGGATAGAAGCAAGAAGCAAGGTCTTAAATTAGACATGAAAACTCTCCTGCATGTAGTCCCCTTAACATATAGCAGGGAAATGTAATACAGAAGACTTCAGAAAGCTGGATATCATGATTACAAGTGGAAATTCAGTCATAGCACTATCATGCTCTTTTTTCCAGATTCAGGCCTTGTTCTCTTTCTCAAGGCATCCAGGGATGACAGCATGGTTTCCTGGTGTGTGTGCTGGCAGGTAACCATTGTCGCTCTGCTAACCACTGGGACTCTGGCTGAACAGAGCAAAGAATGTCAGTGAGAGCTGCAGGTGCAATGTGGGCATGCTGCAAAGAGGTGTTCCACATGTTGCTCTCACACCACTGGAATAGAGTGGGGGTGGCAAAGAGCTGAGGACAGCCTAGTATGGAGGAGAATGCGATGCTGAGCTGTTTGTGAAGCCACCTAATTTCTAGCACAGCCTTGTCTTTGGTTTTAGCTATAGTGAACTGAAAATCTACTCTTTCATGTTATGAAAGACAAAAACTGTATTAATGAGTGCAAAGAATCCAACTCCTGTCATCAGCATTGCTTCAGTACCATAGGAAGTTTCCACTGTGTGACTTGCAGTGAGGCAGTCGGGCTCAGCAGAGCAGAGCTGCAGCAGTGTCAGACGTGGCCAAAGTAATTGGGGTGCGGAAAACATTCAAGGCTGCAGAGAGGTGAAGTCAGCCCTGTCCTTGCACAGCCTCTCTCCTATGCCTTTTCACAAGGACAGCGAGCTGGCTTGCATTGTATCCTGGGAAATACCTATAATGGATTTCTCCTTGCAGGAAACACTTAGCACTGACTTCGTCTTTGGAAGAACAGAGCAGAAAATGTAATTGAACCAGCAAATCATCAAGTGTTTGGTATCCTGAGTAGAGCAGAAGCCTTCAGAGGAAGGACTCTGGAGCTGTTTGCCAGCATTTGCTGATGGGTGGTGGCCCTGAGCCAAGGGACTCCTCCTGTGTGATGTCAGCTCCCAGAAGCCATGGTGCTCAGCAGTCTGAGCCCTTGCTGATTGTTTTAGGCCATGTACAAAAAGTATGCAGAGAGGCAGGTGGGTGTCCAGGCACCTAGCAGGAGCTCCTTTGCAGAAGGCAAGTGTTAGCTCATTTGTTCATTACAGTTCAGAGAAAAAGCTTTCACAATCTTTTAAATGGAAAACGTTGTGTGTACGCAGAGGACAATTCACAGCTGTCAGGTGAAGCTTTTGCTGAAAAAGACTCCTGCACTGGTACAGCTCTGTCCTGAACTGCCTGCGAACATGAACAGGAAAAGTCCCCTTTGCATTTCTGATGAGCGATTAGAGGCTCAGCTCCTCAACAATGACTAGCTGCTTA
This sequence comes from Oreortyx pictus, assembly GCA_036925125.1. Classification (NCBI taxonomy): domain Eukaryota; kingdom Metazoa; phylum Chordata; class Aves; order Galliformes; family Odontophoridae; genus Oreortyx; species Oreortyx pictus. Next base: position 12,025,016 of record JAUPFR010000020.1, on the reverse strand, counting down.
ATTACCTCAGAAGATCCTGCCTAATTTGTTGCTGCTTGAGCTAAGCTAATGTTTAAAATCTGAAACGGGCTTTACTGAGTGCAGAGAACTACTGAAGGGGGTGTAGATCTCACCCATCTCTCACCAGCATGCAAGGGTAAATTATGAGACTGGTTTGAAGCCAGAAGTACAAAATCAGTCATGGTGGCAGCTCCACAGTGATGCCACCATCTTGGGCAGTAGCTGCACAGTCCCACTGCCAGGTCTGGTTGTCATCTGACCCCTTGTGCCCAAGAAGGGCTGGTTAATCAGAAACTGACATGTTTTAATATCCACCTTTGTCAATACTTTAGTGAATGTTACATTTGAAAAACAACTCATGTCCTTCTCAGAACAGGAGTGTTTGTACGCAGGAACTGTTCGTGGTTATGTATTCTTGCTCCACTCTGCTTTAATATAGTGGGAGCTGAACCCAGAGCAGAACTGAAATTGCAGGAGGTGATGCCAGGTCTGACGTTGGCTCCTCCAGTTCAGCACTTAGTCTGGCACTTTGACTGGAAAGTCAAGATAAGTGCTCTGATCACTGTTACCGCCGGGAAGGTACTTAGAGAGAGGACTTATCAGGAACACTCAAGTGGGAGCCAAATCTTTTTTGTAAGAAGCAGAAAACCTCGGTACTACGCTGCCCAAGAGCTGCTTCCAGCATTCTGCCCATTCACCTATAACCAGCCCTCAAAGAGACTCTTGCTGTGTTGTTATTGATTCTGATTACAGTAGGTGTCAGGGAGGAGATGACTGAATGGGAGCACTGCTGGTAGGGGGGGAGGGGGAGGGGGGTTGGCTCTGGGAGTGCTGAGCATGTCCTGTATGGCCCCTTGCTGTACTGGTGTGGTGCCTGCAGCACTGTCTTCAGAGCAGCAGGCTGAAGGCAAAGTGCAAGGTGTGGTGCTCTGCTATAGTGTGATGTGTGTTACAGGAATAGATGAAGCAGATGGTGAGTACAAGAGTGCTTTAATACACATTAATGAAATCTGGGACTATTGGTATTCAGCTCAAGATGGTGAGCAATAACTCACTCCTTCAAGGAGCAGATGAGCTATTCTGAAGCATTCAACAGCTACACCATGCTGGGCAGCCCCATGGCCCCCATAGCTGGAACACTGTGCAGGAGGGCAGCAGGCTGGTGGGATGCGTTTGCAGGGTCAGCACACACAGCACAGTTGTCTGTACCCCAAGCACTGTGCTGAAAGCTGGTCCTTATGGTGGGGCTGCTGCCAGGTCTGAGCTTTTCAGATGTGCAGGCCTTGATCCCAAGCACTGGATCTGAGTGTAGCTTTGGTACACCCAGGAAACCACAATATCTGTAGGGGAAAAGAGACTGTGATCATTTTGTTGCTTTTTCTCTTCTCATTTGTGATGAATCAGGCACTGACAGAGCCTCTATCCCACTGATGTTATTTGTGGGCAGGTGGAAATAGACAGTTTCCTTCTAATTTGGCCAGTTTGGGTTTTAAGCTCCTGTCTGATTCAAAACCCCAAACAAACATGTCTGCTCCCTTCTGTTCCTCACCACTGCTCCGTTATTCATCCTCCAGGAGATGAGCAGGAAGGCCGAACAAAGACACATAGACTGCTTGATTTGAGAGTGGGAGCGGAGCCATGCTCTGTGGAGAAATTTAAAGTGTGTGCAGGAGTAGAAGTTGCATCTATAACGCAAACCCACAAATTTCATGTGCCAAGGATGTGAGATCCAACACACAAGGGTTCAGGACATGGTTTCTGAGTGCTGCAGACTGAGCACAAAGCCCAGCACCCAGAAGCACACATGGGCTGGGGCTGCTCAGGGCAGAGCTCTCTCTCTGTGCAGCGATGCTGACTGCTGTGTTCATCCTGCAGCTTGAGACAGTCCTGAGGCAGAAAGGAAATGTCTGTTGGCTTTGGGTTTTGTTCAACCGCTTTTGTTGTGTTGCTGATGGAGGAAATAACTGTTCCACTTTAGAAAATTGCCCTTTTTAATATTGTTTTCTTCTACCAAGGGTCTTTTGTATGGGGGAAAATAAGAGGATGTTTAGAGCAGCCTTTCTCTTGCTGTGTTACAGAAACCAGAGACTGTTCTGTGGTAACTTAGGCACCTGTACCCTACATGTACCTCAGTGAGCATGAGCTAGAAGGTTGTTGTATTACACAGTGTTATCAGTAAACCTCCCCTCTTCTGTTTGGTGAATCTTGGATGCCCAACATGAGGACTCTCGTTTATGTTTGGGGAGCACATGCTTCACTGTGCGCCTACCCACTCACAGCATCATCTTCTGTAGAAGTGTAGAAGGTTTGTGGGCTGGTTCGGCCCGGTTCCGCGACAACTAAGGAGGGAGGCCCACAGGCCCACACCCTGGACAAGGGGAAGGGGGAAAGGGAAAAGGGAGATGAGCCCCGAAAAAGAAACAAAACGGCGGCAACAATCTGAGGAGGAAAAGCTAATTTACTAAATAAGATATTAGGAAGTAAAATAACACAATATAATACAATACAATTGGAACTGAGCCCAATGAATCAAACAAAATGGGCAAGAGAGAGAGTGTCCGATAAACCAAAGGCCTTACGCTAGCGTTGAAGGCGATACGGCAGCAAGCACCCACTGCTGAGTCGATCCCAGAGGAAAAAGAGAGTGTCCTGTGACCGCAGACCGTTTTTATCTTTTTTCCCTTAGAGCGGAAAACACGTAAAAATACAAAGCATCGCAAAGTCCTCTGGGGAATGTAGTTCTCCCTCTCTTCTGAAACAGGCATATCCATAACTATTGATGATCCACAGAGATGTAGCATTAACTCTCTAACTCCCAATACACCACGTGATGTTATGATGTGGAATATCAACAATACAACAAAAAATCATAAAACCATGACAAGAAGCTGAGACAGCCTGTGCTCCCATTCCCATCTGCTGGGGCTGAATGAAGGGGGAGAAGTGCAACTGAAGGGAGAGAAGAGAAACCAAAGGTGCAAAACAAATCCTTTATGTGAGGTGACCACTAAGATCTCCCTCAGAAAGGCAACTAAAAGATCTTGATGAGATAAGTGAAACCTGTGAAAGGTGAGCACGTGATGGAAGGGCGAGGGGCACAGCAGGTGTCTCCCAGCCTTGGGAGCTGGGCTGTGGATATGGCTCTGCTGGCTGCCTGCCCACCTGGCTGAGAATCTGGCCCTGTCTGGCAGTTCATTTTTATAAATCTTGTGTTTAAATTTACAACTTGAAGTGCAGCAGAAAGAGGTTCTCCTGGAACATTGCTCCTGATGAGATTGTCTGTCCTTGAGGGTGATTTGGAGGAGGGGAGACTTTGATTTTTGCGTGTGTGCCTTTTCTGGATCCATTGAGTTGCCCTGGTTAGCACTTCCAGGAGCCCCCTGCCCCAGGGCATTAAGCCAGAGCCAGTTATGTTTCTGATTCCTGCTCCTCCCCACTCCAGCCATGGGAATCCCTGCTCCTCAGCCAGCAGATACAGGACAGCATGCAGTTCTGTGTCTTGTTCATGTGCCAAAAACACAGATCTGTAGTGTGAAAAGCCAAAGTGATTACCCGCAGCAGTCAGATGGACAGATGGGTGCTACCTGCAGCAAGACAGTAGCCAGGTATGGGACTGCTGGGAGGGGAGATGGCTGGTTGAGAGCGGGGAAAGGCCTGTAATGAATGCAGCAGGGCATCTCAGAGCATGGAGCAGAGGTGGCAGGGGGGTGGAACTGAGCAGCACTGCTTTTCCAGTCTCAGCTGCTGCTTATGTATGACTTGTTCATCGTTGAATTCTTGTGCCGGTGCATCTGACGCTAAGCAAATAGATGCAGTGTTCCTCTGGGGACGGAGCCCTGGAACAGCTGATGGTTCTCTGAGCAGCAGCAGTGAACTGCCGAGCTCTGCGGTTTGTGTGTCTGCCTGGCAGGAGGGCAGGGATACACAGCTCAAAGCCTACAGCACGGCACTGTGGGCACGGTACCGAATTGTGCTTCCTTCTTTGGGAAAACAAAGCCCCAGAACTTTCCCGAGGTAGCGGGAGCTGGGGACCGGAACAGAACTGACTAGAACAACTCTTAATTCTGGTAAATGGGCTGAAAAGTTGGATCTTAGTGGCAGAAGTGGTTGAACAGTGCCGCTTGGTGGGAGCATGTGGGAATAACCCCCTCCATGTCCCTTTTGTCCGCCTGGAGCTGCCCGCGGCTCTTGCTGCATTCGGCTTTGGTTTTGTTCGTGACCTGGGGAGAGAAGTACGGGGCTGCCACTGGGAACTGCTCCCGGTAGTGCTGCGCACACTGAGCCCTACACCGATGGGTACTGGACTGCCCCTGCCCTCCCTGCTCGCTGTGATGCTGGGGGCTGCTCCAGGCAGGGCCCTCACTGGCCCTGCTTTTGTGGCACGTGAAGCCAAACCAAGCGCTCCATGGGTTCAGAGCAACCCTATAGCCCAGTGTGCTGAACCTGAGTCTCTGGGGATGGGTTTGATCATGGACCCAATCTTTTCAGCAGTTCATGTACTGTGCTGCCACAAATGAAATGAGAACTTGTGGATTTGAGCAACGTGATTTGTCTTTGTTCACTGTGTTCTGCCTTTGCTGGCCTTGAGGAGCCTGTGTTAGAAGTACTGCTGCTGACCTCAGCAGGCACGTTTTGGGGTGGGGGAGGTTCAGCCTGGCAGCAATGCTCAGTGACCTTCCCAAACACAGCCTCATGTGTTTGTCAGCTGTACATCAGTACCCAGGGAGAAGTTTGGGCCAAACAGGTGTTCAGACTGTCTTCCAGCTGAACTAACTTGGGATGGCTCAAAGCAGGTTGGGGAATGCTTTCGCTTCTTGTAGGCTGGTACAGATTGAGATGCTGTGCTCAGAGGGGCTGCCCTGCCAAAGGACAGTATTCCTGGGTATAGTATTCCTATCTGGATGTGGTGCTCAGGGACATGATTTAGCAGTGGGTTGTTATTTAGGGTAGTATGGTGTCAACGGTTTACTGAGCTGGATCGGCCCGGTTCCGTGACGATTGGTGTGGGGGACCCGCAGACCCACGCCCCAGGAAAGGGGAAGGGGGAAAGGAAAAAGGGAAAAGGGAGATGGGCCTAGAAACAAAACAGCGGCAACGATCTGAGGAGGAAAGCTAATTTACTAAATAAGATATCAGAAAGCAAAATAACACAATATAATACAATATAATTGGAATTGAAGCTAATAAAGAAAATGAGCAAGAGAGAGTGTCCGATAAACCGAAGGCCTTACGCTAACGCTGAAGGCGATACGGCAGTGAGCACCTGTTGCTGAGTCGATCCCGAAGGAAAGAGAGTGTCCCGTGACCGCAGAGGGTTTTTATCTTTTCCCTCTGAGCGGAAAATACGTAAAAATGCAAAGCATCACAAAGTCTTCTGGGGAATGTAGTTCTTCTCTTCTGAGACAGGTATACCCGGAAAATATCAATGATCTATGGAGTTGGAGTATTAACTCTTTAACTCTTAATGTACTACATGTTGTTATGATGTGGAATACCAATACCAAAAATCATAAAACCATGACATATGGTTAGGCAGAGTTTGGACTTGATGATCTTGAAACTCTTTTCCAACCTGAGCAATTCTATGATTCTTAATGGTTGACCCCAGTGCATCCGTTGTCCAAATTAAGATGCCTCAGAAGCAACCTTTCTGCAAGGACATCGAGTGTCCCTCACGGTCCACTGGTGTTTCCATCGTCCCCTCCAACTACCATGGTGCCCACTGAGTTTGCCTCTCTATTCTGCCAACACGTCCCTTGTTGCCCTGGTACCATTTGCGTGCTCTTGCACGGCCATCTCACCTGTGCCTCCCAACCTTCCTACAAAACCTCCACTGCAAAGCGAGAACAAGCTGTAAAATCATCAAGTGTCAGCCTTGTTGTGTCTGCATACCATCATGTGAGAACCTGCAATACCCATGTAGGATGACGTGCCCGGCAGTGCAAGGGCAGCCCGTGCGTGCTGATGACAAGGAGCATGCCTGCAACATTGTGCACTGACCAAGGAAGTGTCCCCTCTGCGCTGATCCACCAATATCACCCCCGTGCCAATGCCCAGGGGCCAAGTGTGCATGGAATGAAGGGGGGGTACTGCAAAGGATGGTGCTGCTCCTGGTGTTGCACATGGCCTTCAGCGGTGACAACGCTGCAACAGTGACCATGGTGGCAGAGCTGCAGGAACAGCGCTGTGGGATCTGTGTCAATCCTGAGAAGGGCGGGGACAAAGTGTTGTGAGTGAGGGATAGGACTGGGGACATAGTTCTGAGGTCTGGAGATGGGAATGGGGTTGGGTGGGAATGGAGATGGGATGATGTGGGGTTGGGGATGGAATGGGGGCACAGTTATGGCATCTGGAGATGGGTTTGGGATGACAATGGGATGGGGAGAGGGAGCAATGGAGATATGGAAAGAGGATTGGAGAAAGGTGATGAAGGAAGAAAGGGATTGAGAAATAGTAGAAGTAGGGAGTGAGGGAAGGAAGAAACGGGTGGATGGATGGATGAAGAAATAGAAGAGTGAGTGAAGAGGGCCTAAGGGATGGAGAAATTGATGAAGGAGAAATGGAGGGATGGTTGGAAGGCTGCAGAACCCTTCCAGAAGGACAGCTGATCTAGCCACTGCTCCTCCTCTTCCCCCAGCCCCATTGTGCTCATCCAAACACCCACAGGAGCCATGTGCCACCATCCCAAACCCTGTTCTCCACCTCAGCCTCATGCCCAGACAATTCCTCTCCAAAGCCACTGCTAAGCCATGGGCACGGACCATGTCTACATCTTTGACAGCCTCCAGCGTGATTTCTCAGGCTCCAGCCTCTACCTTTTGGCTGAACACTGCTTCAGAAACAAGAGCGCTGGATTCTTCTGTTTCCTCAGCCAGGGTGGTCCTGGCAGTGTCATTGCTGCTGAAGTCCTTGTGTTCCACATGCTGGGGGACCTGGGGCCTGGGCGGGATGAGCAAGGGAAAAGGAGGAGTATTGATTAAAGTATGAGTAGTGATCAAATGTGCTTCAGAAGGGTGGTGGGATGTCACATGAAGCCCATTGAGTGCCCCAAGAACTCAGAAACACAGGCTGCACTCCCTGCATCCTGGACTGTGTGGGAATACAAAAAGTATATTTAGAGCTGCAGCTGTGGAACAGGATTAACAGCATGAGAAAGGAAGGCTAAGAACCAAGGTCACTTTCAGAAGAAAATGAAAAGTTCAAGTAAGCTGCGTGATAGCAGACCCCAATTGTAGGAAGAATGCATGGCTCGGAAAGACTCACAGCCCTGATTGGATAATTGCCTGTATTCCCTGGCTCTTCCTTCTGGCACGCCAGTGTTCGAACGGGAGGCAGCTGCGTTCCTTAGCCTAAACGGTCGCCAGGAGGGGGGAGTTCGTCCCCCTTATCTCTAACATCTCTTTCTGTAGTGCCTCTCCATCAAATAAAAGCTCTGTCACCGCCTTTGCTTGCTTTACAGGCAGCATCACACACCTGAACTACAGAGAGAGACTGTTTTTTGCACGTCCACATCATTGTGCAGGACAGAAGGTGAGCAGGCGGGAACCATGGGAAGTGCACTAACGAAGGAGCAACAAGTAAATCTTGAAGTATTACAGTTAGTTTTAAAGTTCCAGGATCAGCCTGTATCTAATTCAGAACTAGCTACTTTTCTTAAATGGATAAGCAAAAATGTCCCTGAATTTCCAAAAACTGGGTTCTCTCTTGATGGAGAGCTTTGGGACAAAATTGGCACAAAACTCTGGGAGGCTTCTATTACTAAAGACAGAGCGGCTGCCAAACTTCTACCTGCTTGGCACCAAATAATGGAAGGGCTTAAACAAATTTGACAAGGAAGAAGTTCATCCCGCTACTCCCTATCGCCCTCCCTCCCGCCCCCTCCACTGCCCTCCGATGTGGGAAGCAGCCCCTGCCCGGACCCAATCCATGGCTCTGAGCCCCCCCCAACTGGGGAGAAATCACATCCCGCCTCCGCACTCCAACCCTATGTTCTGCCCCCATTGCTTGCTGCACCCCTGCCGCCCTCTGCCCCGGCTACGTCGCCTCCTGCTGTGGCTCCGCAGTGTGTGTGTAACTTTGGTTAAAGATGAGGACAAACCAGAACCCGAGGATCTTTCCAATCCTGGTTCAGTAGATCTGGAAGACAAATCGAACATTTTCCCTCCTGATGATAACTTGAAGGGAATGGGAAAGAAAATTTTTTCTACAGCGTACTATGGTGCTTTAGAGCAGTGCAGAAAAGAAGCAATATTACAGGGTAATGCTGATATGTTGCAAGCCTTTCCAGTGTTGTATCATGCAAATCGCCCCCCCCAGTGGGAATCCCTGCCTTACAAGGCAGAGAAGGAGCTAAGGAAGTGTAGGGCAAATAAGCCCCAAAAATAGCACCCAAAAGAAATAGTGCCAAAGATGGTATATTTTTGATGGTCTTAAGTAGATGATGTACAGATGGTTAACAAAAAAAGAGTGGCTCACCCTTAAAGATGGTTGAGACTCGCTGATAACTCCACTAGGGAGAGAACTCCAACAAGAGAGCCTTCCCTGGTGGTGGTCAGCCCTTAAATGGGGTCTTGGGAGAGGTGGAGTCAAACTCCACCCCTTCCAATCACAGTCACTTGTGCCCCTGCGGCTGACCCAGTGCTCGCCTCAGGTGATCAATCAGTGGTTCAGGCCCTGATTCAACAGTTCCCATACACTCCACCCCTTCACAACATGAACCACTGATTAAGGAACTATAGGGTGAGCCCTCCTTAATACAGAGACCCAATACATCGCGACACTTTACGTAATAACCCGTCACGATGCATATCGATGTAATCTGGGATGAGTGATGATCAGCGTATGGCTCGTGTTCTTCCTTGGGCCAGTGCTTGGTGGTGTCTACTGGAAGCATGCGGTCACGTTGTGCAGGTCCGTCCTACTCTTCATCAGTCCCGGGTAGACCATCACCGGATGTTGCACATGATCTTATAGCAACTCTGGAACACTGCAGCATCATTTGGTTCCCTCTGGTGACTCACAGACTCACGGGGAGTAATATAGATGTTTCAAAGGTACCAAGAGGGGGAGGTCTGCCCTCCAGGGTAAGATACAGGCCGTATTCCTGTCTTGGGTCAACACTTCAGCTTGTACAGGGGCATGCCCTGGCCGCCTGTACCAAACCTTTTGGCCAGATGTCTGTGGCTGCACGATTATATCAGGCACCAAAGGGGGTGTCCTGATCTGCCACAGAGACATGATAGGGGTTCCTTCAGCAATAAAGACTGGAGTGTTGACCACAATATCAGTAGGCCATGTACCAATTACCGGAGGGACTACCGAACCCCCCACCTCCAATAATCTCCCCCAAGGTGCAAGTAGGCCACACCATCGTGGTCCTACCTGCACCTTCCAAGGCCATCTTATTTTATTGGTGCCTGGTTTCAGGTTCTCAGGGGCAGGGAGCAGAAGATTGTTCTCATGGCTGGTCTGAGGTCTTACCTCATTATCTGTACCTGTAATTTGGATCCTAAGTGGGGAGGCCCATGTTGTTTGCAACATTTTCAAGGCATTGGGTCTACCATCTCTAGGTCTTTCATACAGATCTCGCAGGGTTTTGTGGAGTCTCTTTGTCCACCCCTGCAGAGACGGAGAGTCTGTCTTCAGGGCAGCCTTGAGAATACCATTATAACGCTCAATCAGGCCTGCCCCCGTTGGATTGTATGGCAGGTGGAATCGCCATTCAATATTGTTCTCTTCTGCCCAGCGTTGTATCATTGCACCCGTGAAATGAGTCCCTTGGTCGCTCTCAATGACTTGTGGTGTCCCGTAGGCAGCCATCAATCTTGTGAGCACCTTGATGGTATATGCCTGGTTGGCTTTTGGTACTGGATAGGCCTGCATTAGCCCACTCGCGGTGTCAACACAGGTTAAGGCATATCTCACCCCCTCAGATCGAGGGAGGGGCCCAATATAATCAACTTGCCATTGCTGTAGAGGATTGTGTCCTCTAGCAAGATGGGCTGTTGTTTCAGGCAACGACCTCGGTCTCATTCTGGAGCAGGCATCACAGTCTCAGCATGCTTGAGCTACGTCCGATAATCGTACGGGCAATCCCCATGCTTTGGATGCTGCCCACATGGTCTTCTGTCCAGCATGCCGCAGCTTTTGATGTAACCAGTAGGCAATGTTCTCAGATGGTGAGTTCTCAACCCATCTAACTCGGGCCAGTGTGTCGGTTTCATCATTTCCTGGTGACTGTAGGGGTCGGTGACCAGAAACGTGGTAGACACGTACAGTTCTGTGTTTGACTGTATTCCATATGTCTAACCACATATCTTTGCCCCAGATCGGTCGGGAGTGGATAGTCCAGGCCTGGGTAGCTCACTGTGCGATCCAAAGAGTGAGCCCCCGGTACACAGCACAACTATCTGTGCAGATATTCAGGATACCGTCACCAGGTTCTTGGGTCATAACCATCCACACGGCCCGCAGCTCTGCCCACCGGCTGCTTTGACCATCCCCCTCTTCAAACCATATTGTATCTGTAGCGGGATGGTATGCTACTGCTCTCCACTTGCTTGGGTTGCCCTTGCTGGACCCATCCGTGTACCAGGCATCTGCAGGAATGGGATATTTTCCTTCCTGGACGGGACTCTTCTGTGGCGGAGCAACCAAGGTTTGTTTTGGTGCATCACTGTGATACGTCACTGGGCCTAGAATCTTTTGGAGCTCTTCTTTCAACTGAGAGGAAGACAGACTACTCCTCTGGCTGGGATAGGCGACCCATCGTGCCACCGTCTGTGCCTGGGCCACCCCTGTCTTAGGAAGGTGGGTCAGATCTCTTACCCACCCCTGAATTGGAAGAGTGGTCTTCACTATGACTTCAGCCATCTGGGTTATTGGCTCTACTGCTTGTAATGCAGTATAGGCAGCCAATAGCTGTTTTTCAATCATACTGTATCTTTCTTCTGCTCCATGCCAGACCTGAGACCAAAATCCAATGGGGGTCCGAACAGAACTCTGATGTTGCCACAGGCCCCAGCCAATGGCATCCTGAGTAACACGAACATCCAATTCAGCTGGGAGGGTAGGATCGAATATACCCAATGCCCGGGCTTGTTTCACCACCTGTTTTGCTTGCTGGAAAGCATCCTGTTCTGTTCTCCCCCAATCCCATGATTGGCCCTTTTTTGTGAGTCTATACAAAGGTCTCAGCAGCTGCACCAAATGAGGTATAAAGGAACGCCAGTATCCCAATATACCTAGAAATTCCTGCAGCTGCTTTGGTGTTGTAGGGACTGGGAATGCCTGAACCTTATCTATGATGGCACTGGGTAGCACTTTGGTCTTTCCTGACCAGACTACCCCCAGAAATTTTACGGACAGGCCTGGACCTTGCACCTTTTGAGGACTGATAGCCCATCCTCTTTCATTTAGGTAGGAGGTTAATGAATCTGCTGCCTCTCCTACTGCTTCCAGTGAGTCGGATGTTAACAGGAGATCATCAATGTAGTGGTATAGGTTGACGTTATTATTAGGTTTCCTCCAATTAGCTAGGTCACGCGCCACCAAGTTATGACAGTATGTTGGTGAATGCACGTACCCCTGTGGCAGGACCTGAAAGGTCCACTGCCTGCCTCCCCATGTGAACGCAAATTGATTTTGCGATTCTTTGGCAATCGGGATACTAAAAAATGCATTTGCCAAATCCAGGACACAATGGTAGGTCGTGATTTCCCTACTAAGTGTGTCCATTAGGGAAGCAATATTGGGTATGGCCGCATGGATGGGCGGCGTGACCTTATTTAACTCCCTATAATCTACTGTCATTCTCCATGTTCCATCTGACTTCCGCACTGGCCATATGGGGGAATTATATGGACTATGTGCAGGTCTTAGAATACCTACTTTTTCTAGTTCCTGCACTGTCTTTGATATTTCTACCCGCCCCCTGGGAGTCTATACTGTCTTACATTAGTAATCCGGCATGGTTTCGGCAAACAAATGGGCTCATGTTTCGCATGGCCCCTCAATACTGTCTGTATTGCCCGGATACTAATGTACCTCTGTTGAAGTCTGAACTCTCCCACAGTCGTCTGGAGAGCCAGACCCCATAAAATGTCTATGCCCAAGAAGTATTCTGGGATTGGGGCAATCGACACTTTATACTCCCGGGGTGGGAGACGCCCAACCCCCAATTTCAGCCATGTTTGGGTGACTGGAATGGTCTGTCCCCCAAACCCACCAATCATCACTCTACTGCCCTTAAACTTTGTTGGGTTTTCATATATAACTGATGTTTCCACACCAGTGTCTACTAGAGCCATCACCTTTTGAACATTCTTCTCTGACCAAATTATCTCTAATTCTACATAGGGCCTCCGGTCACATCTGGAGGCCCTAAGGGGACCAAAGTCCTTTGTTACTCCATGAAGTTGGCTAAATCTAAGTCTTTTACCGCAGGTGGTTCAGGCATTGTATCCCGTGACACCTGTGGATGTTTCTTCCTTCTATTTGGGACTATGAAGTCAGCCAAATTCCAGGTTGTTGTGGGTGCTGCCTGTATTACTCGTACTCCCGATTTTCTGGGATTACTCTGAAATTTTTGACCGTTTCTAAGTTGTTTCCAGAGTTGTAAGAAAACATGGTTGGGTTGCCTATCAATTTTAGCAAAGGCAACCCCAGCCTGTATAAGATCATTGAACATGGTCTTCTGGGATACCCGTATGGGGCCCAATCGGGGTATCTGTGGGACAGGCTTCTTAGTTTTAATCAGGAAGGCCTCAGCTTCTACCATACGGACATTGCGCCTAGTTCTTTTGCGCTCCGTTTCCCCAAGGTCTGCCACCAACTGGGCTGCCTGTTGGACGATAGCCTCCAAAGCCACCAAGGGATTTAGTATGGAGACCAAAGTCCCATAAAGGTGAGAGGGGGCTTGCTGTAGTATTAGGTCTCACATACCTGCTGTAAATTTTTCCATATCAGGACTTTCAAAGGTCTCTGAATACATAGCCTCCCTCATACCCAGTTCCCGGATGTATGTTTGGAGGTCCTCCATAGAGGACCATAAACTGGTATTGAGTGGAATGTCAGATTTGTTGGGCCACGTTAAGCGGCATGCTGCCATCAACCAATCTATAATAGAATGATTCTCATTAGCATAGTGGATGGCAGCATATAATCTTTGCCTCAGGGCTGGGTGTATAGTTATAGATGCCAGTTTTGACCTCTCTGTCCCACTGACTAACACACTTTCAGCTCCTGCATCCCATAACCTCAGGAGCCATGATGGTATGCTTTCTCTTGGTTTTTGATGGAACCGTTGTACTAGGTCCATCAACTCATTTGATGTATACGGGCGAGCTGTCACATGCAAGCATGTTTCAGCAGGGGGCCATTGGTCAGGAGGCACTCCCACTGGTCTATCTTGCATTTTTTTTTGTTTTTTGAGTTATGATTGGTTGGTTCTCAAACGGATCCTCCAGAGATGGAGCTTCGAGATCCGATTTAGAAATCTTTTTTTCTGAAACATCCAGGTCCGCTACCTCAGGGACCTGGGTGTCCTCCACAGATATGGTACGAATTTGTCTTGTTGGCACATCTAGTCCAGGTTTCTTGGCTACTAATGTAGCCAACTGTTGTTCCAACACTTCAATTCAATCTCTTAACAATTGATTTTCAGATTCTATGTTTGTATTTGTTATTTCCAGTTTATATAAGGCCATTATTAGAGGCCAAGCCAGAGCAGAAGCAGCTAGCTGATGTTCTTTTGTAACTAGTACGTCCTTATCTAGACCTTGAAAATAATCTGTCAGCCGGGCTGGAGAAGGAGAAACAGTCCCTGTAACCTGCAGGGGTCCCCATTTTTCAATAATGGTGGCAAGACCATAATAGGATAACCCCAACCCCATAAATCCTGGAATTTGACCAGGAATTGTTTGGTCTAGGGGAGTAACGTTCTCCCCCCTGCCCCATTTGAAAATGTTCCTAATGAAAGTGTTCCAAAAGAAAGACATGGTTAATTATTGTGTATATATATATATATAATTTTTTAAGCCTGCCTGGCTCGCCAATTGTAGGGCAAATAACCCCCATAAATAGCACCCAAAAGAAATAGTGCCAAAGATGGTATATTTTTGATAGGCTTAAGTAGATGATGTACAGATGGTTAATAAGAAAAGAGTGGCTCACCTTTAAAGATGGTCAAGGCTCACCAATAACTCCACTAGGGAGGGATCTCCAACCAGATATCCTTCCCTGGTGGTGGTCAGCCCTTAAATGGGGTCTTGGGAGAGGTGGAGTCAAACTCCACCCCTTCCAATCACACTCACTTGTGCCCCTGCGGCTTACTCAGTGCTTGCCTCAGGTGATCAATCAGTGGTTCAGGCCCTGATTCAACAGTTCCCATACAACCACACAAGAAAAAAGCTAAGGCTTTGATGTTGCGTGCTATTCGTCGGATAGCCGATACTAACTCATCTAGAAAATCAAGCTGCCCGGGAGGCTTTGCTTAAGCAATTAGCAATATAAAACGCAAATGCAGACTGTAGAAGGGTTCTACAATCCTTAAAGAATGCAAATCCAGCCATTACTGACATGATTAAAGCCTGTCAAAATGTAGGAACGGAAAGTCATGGAATGGCTTTGCTAGCAGACACCCTGGCAGCCCAACTGCCAGGGACAGCTCCTAAGCAAGCAAATAAAAGTGCTTGTGCTTTTCCAGCTCAACCCTGTCCCCGGTGTGGGAAGGGGCTACACTGGGCGAGAGACTGCCGACCTCAATTCTCTGTTGCTGCACGGCCCTCTGATCTGTCGGGAAACGGGAAAATGAGCGCGAGCCCGTGCGCTATGACAACAAATACGGTCCCGAATCAGCCGGTCCCTGCCTGGGCAGCTCACTGAGACCAGCTACTGCTGGCAGTGCAGGAGTGAATGTGGCCACCGCCCGGTCAGTGATGCTAACCAATACCAACGTGACTCTTATCCCAGCAGCGGTCATGGGCCCCCTTCCCATGGGAACGGGCACAGAGCCCTCTTGTTAGGATGTTCTTCTGTTATACCGATGGAACTTTTTATTGTACCGGGAGTTGTAGATGCTGACATTAACCAACAAAGCCCTGCTCAGAAGTATCATTGGACTGTTTTACCACAAGGAATGCTTAATAGCCCAACAATATGCCAATTGATTGTGGCAAATCATTACAACCAATACAAGTGTCTAGACCTCACATCCTTATTTATCATTACATAGACAATATATTAACAGCAGCAGAACAAGAAGAGATGTTTGCAATGCTAGTACAGCGAGGTCAGTATCATTTGCAAATTTTACAAGCTTCTGATCCAGATTGCAACTACAGGACAAACCTCTGCTCATCACCCCAAACATCAGTTACTGCAAAATTTGAGTGATCCGTCCCTTGCTATATATGTTTTACTTTCCCACGTTCCAATACCTAATGCTGTTACTGTATTTACAGATGGCCCTGTCAGGACACACCGAGCAGTGGTTCTCTGGCGTACGACTGCTACACAACAGCAGTTGGATGTGCATTGAGCCTTTCAAATTTTTGCAGAGCAAAAGATGAATATAATAATTGACTCTTTGTATGTTGCAGGTATCATTTGGTAAATGGAGGGATCTTTTCTTAAGGAAGTTAACAACCCTGTTTTGTTTGCATGGCTCAAGCAAGTTTTACATTATGTCTCTCATCGTACTCTTCCTTATTTTATTATGCATATTCAATCACACACTGCATTACCTGTTCTGTTAACTGAGGGCAACTGTAAGGCTGATCAAGCCACAGTCACTTTTGCAACCCCTCAACTATTTCAACAGGCACGACTCTCCCATCAGTTTCTCTAGCGTGCCCAGACTGCCAGGCAGTCGCCCCTTTGCCGCAAATAGGGACAAACACAGCACCCCTTCAACTCTGGCAAACAAATGTTACTTATGTTCATGAATTTGGCCATCTCAAATATGTGCATGATAATGGAGCTGCATATACCTCAAAAATAATAAATAATAAAAAATAAAGGTGGGGAGGAATATGGGGGACATGCAACAAGAAAGGTTCTGTAATGCTTAGCTTGTTTGTGTTGAATTTTTTTGAATCCTGATTATGCAGATACATCTCGAGTAGGCTATCTTTTGGGGGCCTCCCCAGTGCTCAGAGAACGGCTGATAGTTAATATTCAGAATATGGCCACAGGGCATTGGGAAAGACCCTTATCACTGATAACTTTGAGTCGAGAATATCCATGTGTTTCCACAGAGACTAGCCCTATGTGGTTCCAGCGTGATACATTCAGCCTCATCTCAAGGCAGAAAATAGCATCCAGCCTTCAAAATAGCTGGAATTGTGTGTTTCTTACTTGTTGTTTTGTAAATTGTTGTATTGTAAATAACTTATGCATGCCATAGCAAATGATGAGAAACAGCTGGATTACCCACCGGATGGTATCTCAGTAACAACACTGATTACGGTATGGCAAAACTGGGTGATGTTCCTGTGTTACCAATGTCATCTTAAGAATTAGAATTGTTAGGTATTCTTTAGGTTGTTGTGTGCTGCTTTTTCTATTTTTAGTGGTAGATTAAATACAAAAATTAACATGATTTGATGTTTCCACTGTTGGAATCCATGGAAATAACCTTTTTAGTTTAGTTTTATCCTTTCATCATTGGTTATTAACCTATCAATGAGCCTTTTCTTAGTTTGTCAAGACAAAACCTGGAAAGGAATCCCAGGCAAGTGGATGACCCTGAACAACAGAATGATTCACTCTCTTTCATCCACTAATCAGAATTTAAAAAATATGACCGTGCATCACTCGAGACAAAGGCATACACTATCTTACTTTGATTCAACATGTGATTCTAATAAAGAATGCCTGAATATTGCCCAACAGGTATTTTAGCTCGCTGATTCTTTCAAATGGCACCTATATCAGGGACCTAAAGGCCCCTGGCAGAAGAATGACTGTATGGGAACTGTTGAATCAGGGCCTGAACCACTGATTGATCACCTGAGGCGAGCACTGAGTCAGCGGCAGGGGCACAAGTGAGTGTGATTGGAAGGGGTGGAGTTTGGCTCCACCTCTCCCAAGACCCCATTTAAGGGCTGACCACCACCAGGGAAGGATCTCTGGTTGGAGTTCCCTCCCTAGTGGAGTTATTGGTGAGCCTTGACCATCATCAAGGTGAGCCACTCTCTTTTTAGTATTTGTTTGTATACCATCTACTTAAGAAGCCTGCCAAAAATATACCACCTTTTGCACTATTTTCTTTGAGTGCTATTCTTGGGGGTTATTTGCTCTACAATGACCTTGGGAAGGAACAAAGTATTCTGATAGTTTTAAGGCAACCGATACTTATGACTCTAAGTACTTTTTAGAGAGAACTGACCATAGTAGTTTATTCTGTTTTGCAGAGAGATGTTCTATTTGGGCTCTGTATCACGCACTGGCCATGTGGATGCAGTGTGCAAATGGAAGAAACTCTGCAGACCCTGAGAAGAGTAAAAGCCGGAGAGAATCTGTGATGGGTGAGAGAGAAAAAGTGCACATTGAAGTAGGGGATGCCCTGCTGGCACTGCCTATCACATCCACTGCCAGCACATTCCTTTTTTCTTTCTTTTCTTTCCTATCTGGTTACTTGCCATTTCTCAACGGCCAGTCACTAATAATGTGCTTGCTTAGGGAGTTTCTGCTTCACGCTTACACTTGTCTAAAACGGATGTGTGTGCATGTGTGAGTATGTTGACTAAAACTCTTAGCCCCTGTGTTGCTCCGAATGCTGTAGTGGGATTGCCTGGTCACAGCCTGAACCAGTGAATGAGCATCTGAGTGAGCGGAGCGAAGGAGCCCAGGTCCACCCGACCTCTCCCTCTCGGTGGTGCTTCCGGGAGCACAGATACACTCAGAGCCTGGGCGGGTTGCTCCCCCCTCCCTGGCTCTCTTCCTTCCGGCGCGCCAGTGTTCGAACAAGAGGCGGCTGCATTCCTTCACTTAAATGGTCGCCGGGAGGGGTGAGTTCATCCCCCTTATCTCTAACATCTCTTTCTGTAGCGCCTCTACCTCAAATAAAACTCTGTCACCGCCTTTGCTTGCTTTACAAATGCATAGTTTGCTTGCCTTTGCTCCTGAGACATCCTGTCTCTCAGATCCAAACACACCCTGAAACAGCACCACTTCAGCCACACACCTCCAAGTCAGGATGTTAGCTGGCAAAGGAAAGCATGTCAGCAGTGATGCTCTAGCAGGCTTGACTCAATATCAGTGGGCATCAGATGTGCAGCTTTACAAAGTTGTGCCACCACTGATCTTCCATTCATAACCAAAAGTATGATTGTGAGGATTTTAAGGGCATGCTTTGTGTGAATCTTAGCAAACATAAGAAAATCACCGTATCAGAGTATATAAAAAAAAATAAATATTGAAGGTTCTTCCTAATCAGTTACTGATTCACACAGAATGGGACCCTCAGGGACTCTTTTCCAGGTTGCAGGAACTTAAGCTGTAGGTGAAACTTATGTTTGTTCTTTTGTTAATAAGTTTAATGGTATTTCTTGTCATTATGATATGATTGCCTTGTCTCTTTTCTTACGTTCAGCGTGTTAACAATTGAAGCCTTGACTAAGTTGTGATAACCTAATTCACCCCTCAAAGCTGTTACAAAGTGTTACACAAAATGAAGAAAGCTGTATATCAGGTGGTCTGGATGCTGTGTACAAGGCGCAATTATGTTATTAATACTATTTGTGTTTGCTGATTTAAAAAAAAAAAAGAGGGGGGGAGGAATCTGGGAATAAAAGAAAGTGTAATTTAGAGCAGTAGCTGTGAAACAGAATAAACAGCATGAGAAAGGAAGGCTGAGAACCATGGACTTCCAGATGTAAAGGAAAACAAGTTCAAGCAAGCTGTGGGATGGCAGACCCTAATTGGAGGAAGAGTGCATGGCTTGGAACGACTCATGGAGCTGACCTTCAGCAGAGTCTTTGCAGAACTAGTACAATATAACAGTCAAAAGTTACCGCCTCCAGGCTGTGTTTTGCAGAACTGTTAACTGCTGGGAGTGCTTTTTAGAGTTGTTCTTCTTCAAGGCTCTCAGCCAATGATTGTGTGCTATTTTCTATACACCCCTGTCTTAAACGCTATAAGAATAAAGCTGTTTGGGTAATAAAGGGAGCATGGTTTAATCATAATGGTGTATGCCATGACTCTGGCTGTTTCCTGGGACAACATGGAGCTCCACCCCTCTGCCACTTCCCAACACAGCATTAACTCCTTAACTCCCTACATGATGTTCTAACGTGGAATACCAGCATCAAAACCACTCAACCACAACAGCAAATTACATTTATTGGCTGTGCTCATACATACTCGTATTTTCCTCCAGAATTTCATGCATAATGCTAATCAGTTTGAGAAAATATTCAGCGTTTCTTAGACCTGAACAAGATTGTCATGGTTTTATGATTTTTGGTATTGGTATTCCACATCATAACAACATGTAGTGCATTAAGAGTTAAAGAGTTAATACTCCAACTCCATAGATCATTGATATTTCCGGGTATACCTGTCACTGAAGAGAAGAACTACATTCCCCAGAGGACTTTGCGATGCTTTGCATTTTTACGTATTTTCCGCTCAGAGGGAAAAGATAAAAACCCTCTGCGGTCACGGGACACTCTCTTTCCTTCGGGATCGACTCAGCAGTGGGTGCTCGCTGCCGTATCGCCTTCAGCGTTAGCGTAAGGCCTTCGGTTTATCGGACACTCTCTCTCTTGCTCATTTTATTTAATTTATTAGCTTCAATTCCAATTATATTGTATTATATTGTGTTATTTTGCTTTCTGATATCTTATTTAGTAAATTAGCTTTCCTCCTCAGATCGTTGCCGCTATTTTGTTTCTAGGCCCATTTCCCTTTTCCCTTTTTCCTTTCCCCCTTCCCCTTTCCTGGGGCGTGGGTCTGCGGGTCCCCCACACCAATCGTCACGGAACCGGGCTGATCCAGTCCGGTAAACTGTTGACATTTTTGGCGCCCAATGTGGGGCAAAATCAGCTGCCTTAGCCGGGCAGAGACATACTCTTAGAGTGAATCTCTGTCTCTTGCTAGCAAGCTTATCTGTACTGCAGGTACCGTACGGCATAACACGACCTTGAAGTCTGGGTGTACTGCCAGTTGTTCTGGGATATTTGTAAACTTTTTTGGGTGCTGCCAGCTTGTTTTAGTAAAAAGAAAAAAAAATGCTCTTGCTTTTTAGGCTGCTCTTAAAGGGGCTGCATTTCATGTTTTTTTCCCTTGTAATGTTCAGAACATACTGGGACTTGATTAAGTTTGCCAGTCTGATCCATGGAGCTTGGTCTCTATACGATAAACTAAAAATACTGATGGAAATACCTACCTGGTTTTTGTATACGATGTGGCATTCAGTTCCAGAGGGAGCAACTCCAGATGGAGTTGTTAACTCTGTGGAACTCATGATTTTCAAACCAGCTCCTGGCCTCTCCTTTGAATTTATTAGGCGTTTTCTGAATGCTCATCCAATGCTCGTAATGACTGTGGTGTCAGTCTCCCTGAATATCATTCTACTCAGTATCTGTATTTATAATATTTTGAGAAAGCCTTCCCCAGAGCCAGAGAATAGTGACTGGCAGGGAGCTTGGAGGGACTTAGGAGAGACTTTAGAGAAGTGGTCATCACCGGTGTCATGGGACTTTTCTCCTGAACACCTGCAAGATCCTGAGAATTTAAGCAGGTATTTGAGACAGGGACGTTGCTGCTCAAAGAGATCTGAGGAGGCCCAAATTATTTGGGGTCTGGCTTATGCTTACCGGGCCTTATTCAATACAATTCCAGAGAGGCATAGAGTTTTTGAAATAGAGCGAGAGAGTCTCCGAGCCGAAAGAGATGGTCTCCAAATTCAGAAAGAGAGTCTTTTTGCTGACAATCAGACTCTGCAGTCCAATCTAGATGCCCTCCAGACTGAGCGAGACAACTTCCAGTTCAAGAGAGACGCCCTCCAGACCGAGCAAGACACCCTCCAGTCTCAATTAGATGTTCTCCAATCCAACATGGATGCCCTCCAGATGGAGCAAGACACCCTCCAGTCTCAATTAGATGCACTCCAATCCAACATGGACGCCCTCCTGACCGAGAGAGACAATTTCCAGACCGAGCGGGACGCCCTCCTGACCGAGAGAGACACCTTCTGGTCTCAACAAGAAGCTCTCCAGTCCAACATGGACGCCCTCCAATCCGAGAGAGTTGCAGAGGCCACTGAAGGAAAAGGAGAATCAAGTCAATTTGCAGAGGTAAAGGCTGTCCAACTGGCCTTAGATATTGCTGAACAAGTGAGGTGGCCAGTGCTTTATCTTTACACTGATTCATGGATGGTGGCAAATGCTTTATGGGGGTGGTTACAGCAATGGGAACAAATCATTGTTCTAATCATTGTTCTTCTATATGTATCAAGCATGATGTAATGATGTGGAATAAGGGGTGGAATGTCATGGTTTTATGATTTTTGGTATTGGTATTCCACATCATAACAACATGTAGTGCATTAAGAGTTAAAGAGTTAATACTCCATCTCCATAGATCATTGATATTTCCGGGTATACATGTCACAGAAGAGAAGAACTACATTCCCCAGAGGACTTTGCGATGCTTTGCATTTTTACGTATTTTCCGCTCAGAGGGAAAAGATAAAAACCCTCTGCGGTCACGGGACACTCTCTTTCCTTCGGGATCGACTCAGCAGTGGGTGCTCGCTGCCGTATCGCCTTCAGCGTTAGCGTAAGGCCTTCGGTTTATCGAACACTCTCTCTTGCTCATTTTCTTTGATTTATTAGCTTCAATTCCAATTATATTGTATTATATTGTGTTATTTTGCTTTCTGATATCTTATTTAGTAAATTAGCTTTCCTCCTCAGATCGTTGCCGCTGTTTTGTTTCTAGGCCCATTTCCCTTTTTCCTTTTCCCTTTCCCCCTTCCCCTTTCCTGGGGCGTGGGTCTGCGGGTCCCCCACACCAATCGTCATGGAACCAGGCTGATCTAGTCCGGTAAACCGTTGACAAAGATCCTCCCCATTAGAGCATGCACAATCATCCTTGAGGGTCTTTTTGGTAGTTGTCTGGGCGGTCAAAGGAGGAAGGCTGTTAGACTTCATTGCTCCTAAACTATTGACCCCAGTCTTCAGGAGTACGCCCAGTTAGGTGTGTGCCTCCTGAATCATGAGAACAGCTTCTCTCTACAGTAAAGACAACTGTACAAAGGTGCTACTCCCTGCTGATTTATCCGTTGGGCCAGATGTGTTACACAAACAGATAAGAAAGCAGGACAGACATCCTGGCGTCCCAACAAGATAATCAAACAGATGCCATTCTTAATGGTGAGGAGCTCTCCCCCTTTAGGGTTTGAAAATTTACAACAAAACAGACCCTTAGGTTTAATCCCCTCAATAACCAGAGTTTGGAATGTGATGAATATGTATGTGCTATACCTTTAAATATGTACTCGTTTCTCTCTTTGGTGTGCATGTTTGGTGGAGAGATCCCCCATGCACCCAGTGCTGTAATAAAGGGAATACCTGCTTGACATATTGCATTGGTATGTCAAGTTACTTTGTCGGATTTCTCGGCATCACTCCTCTCTAAACATGGTTTCTGCAGTATGTCCAGATAGGGCCAATCTGCCTACAGTTTGACTTCATTTTCCCTCTTTATCTTTAATGTAGTACGTATGGTTCCTCCAGATACTTATACTTGCACTGTTTGAGGTCCTCACTCCATCATCATTGTACCACACAACAGTGTAATCCTGCCAAGCGTTGGTGTCATTGAACCATGGCACCACTGTGACTCTGCTGTGGGAGAATGTCATTCTACCAAGAGCGAGAGTTAGATTGTGTCTTTGCAGTAGAAACTTCCAACAGCAAGACGTAGGCCTTTCCTGAACTCAGAACTTCCTTATGAAATGGTTGCATAGGTTAAAATATGTGCATAGGTTGTTTTTCACAAGAGGGATGCAGAATAGAATGGCGGTTAGGATGTCCCGAGCAGGGTAAGAAATTAATTCAAAGGGTGTAAGCAATGCCCACAGTGATCCAACATGAATGTTGAGAAATAATATGCAAGTTCATTGAAAAAGGGAAAGGCTGTTAAATAAATGTAAATGTCTAATTGGATTTATGCTTGTTAGCCCAACATTACAGGCGTCATAAATCAGGAACTGGGTCATAATAACCTTTAGATATCTCCTGGTACTGATTTCTTCTTTTGTAAGCATGGCTTTTGTTAGTAGTGAGAGATCAGACCAAGTTACAGGAGCAGGGTGAGGAAAGCCTGGCATAAGATAAAACAGGTACAACAGCTTCAAGAAATACTGCCCTCCTTTATGCATAGGAATGTACAAAATGATCTTAAAAACAATAGGTTGGTGATAGACTTCATATTGAAAAATGAATTTGCAAATATGTCGTGAAGACTGTGAGCCTGAGTACTTAGCCAACAGAGGAAAGGAGAGCAATTACCTGCCATGAGAGAAAAGGTATATGAGGAGAAGCAGTTCGCTGATTAAGAGCGTTTTCTCCTTTGCCAAACGTGGATGTATAACAAGTAAAAAACCTTTGTTGCTTCACCGAGATCTTTGCCTGATAAAAATTGATCAATTCTGAGCTTTTATTGCACAAGAAAATGTGAGGGGGGTGTGGGGATAGAGGGGAGAGTGGGGATAGAGGGGGAAACGTGGGGATGGTATGGGGCACAGAGACCCCATTCCTCCCAAATGGGGGCCGCAGCAAAGCTTTTGGTTTCACTTTCGATTCTGTGTGTTATGGGTGAAAGCTGGGCAGCGATTGGTTCCGGTGCTGCCCGCGGGTGGAACGTGTGCTGAGATTGTCTGCGTGGCGGTGCCTCAAAGCCCCTCCTGATGTGTGCAGTCCCACGAACTGTGGGGGCTTCAGGGTGGTTTGAAGCAATTGGGAGCAGTTTGGGGAATTTTTCAGGTCACTGCGGGCACTTTACGGGTAATTCTGGGAGAATTTGGGACAATTAGGGGTGCTTGAGAAGGAGCTTGTAAAATTTCGGAGGCATTTTGGAGCAGTTAGGGAACCGGGAGCAGCATGGGATCCTCAGAAGGGCAAAGATAGAACCAGAGTCCATCTGCAGAGCCCCCTCAGCACTGGAATCCCAGTGGGTGGGTGGGCGTGTGTGCGCAGCACACTATAGACACGTACTTGGCTAGTGGAGGACATGATTATGTGAGCATAGGCTAAGGCCTAGGGGCTGTGGTGCATGTGATATGGACTGTGGTCAGTCCTTGACAAAGTCAGCAAGAAAAGAGAGATGCATAAGCAGAAAAAGAGCAGTACTAGCAGAAGAGCAAAAAGTTACAATTTAGGATGAGGTAAGAAACTGCTTGCTGCCAACAAATCAGAGAAGAAACTTAGGTGTGTGATTGCCTTGTGCTAACCCCTTACTAATGAATCAAGGAATTGAATTGGATTGAATCTAAACTAGGCATCATAGCTTGAGCAAACAGGAAATTTCAGGATTGCTATAGAGAGCTGCTGTTTGCAACTCAATACAAGGGTGGTCCCACGAAGATAAGGACAATACAATGGTGTGTAGGGTGGTTGTTTACAACACAATGGATGGTCCAGATAAGCGGAATTGCTGTCTGTAACTCAGTGGAGGAAGTCTGTGAAGATAAGAAGGCATATCTGTTGGCAATATAAAGTAATCCCCTTAACATCTGGAAATTTACCACCGGGGATGTCATTCACTTTGGAATTTCTGTCCATCTTTGGAATGTAATGAATATTAATGTATGATGCTGTAAAGCAAGCAAAGGCGGTGACAGAGCTTTTATTTGAGGGAGAGGCGCTACAGAAAGAGATGTCAGAGATAAGGGGGATGAACTCACCCCTCCCGGCGACCGTTTAGGCAAGGAACGCAGCCGCCTCTCGTTCGAACACTGGCGCGCCGGAAGGAAGAGAGCCAGGGAGGGGGGGGGGGCAACCCGTACAGGCTCTGAGCGTATTGAGCGTATCTGTGCTGCCGGAAGCACCACCGAGAGGGAGAGAGCGAGAGGTCGGGTGGACCTGGGCTCCTCCGCTCCGGTCACTCAGATGCTCATTCACTGGTTCAGGCTGTGACCAGGCAATCCCACTACAGATGCCTTTAAATGTGTCGTTGTTTCTCTCTTCTGTGTGCATGTTTGGTGGAGAGATCCCCCATGCACCCAGCGCTGTAATAAAGGGAATACCTGCTTGACATATTGCATTGTTGTGTCAAGTTACTATGTCAGATTTCTCGGCATCACTTCCCATCCTTGGGCAGATTGCTGCTGGAGTCTGCCTGCAGTGGAGAGGGGAGGAAGGGGCAGGTAAGGGCTCCTCTGCTCCTTGGACAGAGGGGCCAGCAGGGTTGGACTGTGGCTGCCTGCCATCACCACTGGGCCTGCAGTGCCCCTTCCTCTCCATGGCCTCGGGCCCTGCTCCTCATTCGGCATGGCTGGCACAGAACAGCCCCTGAGAGAGCCCTCAGAGGCAGATGGCAAGGCACTCAATGCTGTTGCTCTCTCCTCTCCAGCATGTGTGCTTTGTGGCCAAGTGGATGAGGTCTCAGACATCCTTGGGCAAAAATATGAGATAGATGGATCCTATTTCCACACTTATTGTGTGGTGAGTTACCTTGCAGCTCCTACCATCTTCCTCCAACCAATGGTTCCGTTCTTCCTGCCCTTACAACATCATGTTCTTACCCCTTGTGCAGCTATTTGCCAACAGTCTTTGTCAAGAAGAAGACGACGGGAGTTTCAGTTTTTCTGAAGAAGATGCCATATGCACAATTGTGCGGGCAGAGCAGACGGTGAGAACCTGAGTGGAACAGAGAGCTTTGTGACTGGGGAGGATTGGCGATCTTAACCTGCTCCCAAGAGAGCAATCCCAGCTTTTCCAACCAGCTCCATGACAAAGTCCCCCTCTTGCAGATGACGCCTGTTCACCAGGCAGCTCTGCAGTGTGTGACCCAGCCATGCCTGCATTCTGGGCTCTGCCCAGTAGTGGAGGGCCAGCTGCATAGGCCCCGAGCCTGTTGCTTACGGGAGCTGCTCTGTTCTTTCCAGCACTGCGTTGTCTGTGGCATGACGGGGGCCTCCATCACCCGTGCAGAAACAAGATGTGACTGCAGCTTCCATCTCCCCTGCGCCTCAAAGGGTGAATGTGTCACCCAGTACATTCACTGGTACAGGTAAGGGCTGCCAGGCCTCGACTGTGAGCCTCCAACCCCTGCTGCCAGCACCAGCCAAAGAAGCGAGGAAGGTGCCAGGCTCCCAGCAGCCTGCCAGAGCCAAAGCCAGGACCTGTGCTCCTTTGTGTTCCTCTGCCCTCCTTGCAGCACATCTCACCTTGCCCACCCCTCCCATCTTCCCGCAGGTCCTTCTGCTGGGAGCACCACCTGCAGCAGGCAGTGGAGGCAGTGCCACTGCAGGACACCGTCTGCATCATCTGCATGGACCCCGTGGGGGACAGCATCTCATACAGCACCATGGTGTGCCCATCCTGCCAATGCACCTGGTTCCACTGGGCCTGCATCCAGGTAGGAGCCCTCCCCTTGCCCCGTGGGCATGGCAGGAGCTTAGCAGCACCAGGTCCCGCTCATGCTCATGCTCCTTGTGTCTCTGCTGCAGGAACAGGCCCTGTGTGATGGGATTTTGTGCTTCCGGTGTCCCCTCTGCAGAGACAGGTTCAGGTTTTTCATAAACATGGCCAGGCTGGGGATCCGAATCCCAGTCAGGTTGGTGTCTTTCAGCCATTTCCCAAGATGTGAGGATACATGAGCTGTGCCTGCCCAGGGACTGACAGCCCCTGGCAGTCCTGGCCCTTTGCTGCCACTAAACCAGGCTTCAGCATCATTGGGAAGCTGGAGTTGGGGATTGGGTGGAGGAGGAGGGATGCCATGGATTAGTTTTAGTCCTGGCACAGTGGGTGACCATGACGTTCCCTCCCTTCTCTGACAGGACACCAAGGTGAGAGGACAATGATGCATATGCATCACTACAAGAGAGGCATGGGCGCTGCGATGCCAGTGAGTGCCATTACCCACATGGCAGGGAGCAGGCAGAGGGAGAGGGGTGAGTTACCTCAGCAGCCCTCTGGAGCTCTGTGTGGGATCGCAGCCTCAGCACAGGGTTGGGGAGCATGGACTGAGCAGCAGAGCTGTGCTAGGTACTCCCTGGCTCAGGTCACTTAGTCCTCATGTCCATGACCCATTTTTTTCCCCAGGCCCTGGGAGCTGCTGCTTTACAGCTCCTGCGCTGCACAGGGCACCCATTGGCACTGCTCCAACTTGAGTGAGAGCACCTCCACATGGGAGTGCAATGCCTGAGCTGGAGAGGGCACTGGTAAGAGGCAAATAGCCATGTGCCGCATGCTCAGGACGGCCTTGCTCACGTCCCTTTACCCTGGAGAGGCCACATGCTCAGGACAGCCTTGCTCACGTCCCTTTACCCTGGAGAGCTGGGAGCTGATCCCACCCCCAGGCAGGAATTCCATCCTGCTCAATCTCCTGCCTCCCTTACAGACTCCAGCACTACCAGCCAGCAGGGACTGGGGCCATCCCAAGGCTCCCCAGCACTGGAGAGCAGTACTTCCAGCACCACCAGCCAGGCACCATCGGGTCCAGATCATGGTTCCTATGTGCCTGAGAGCAGCGGCCTGTCCGGACAGCGTGGGACAGACTGTGGGAGAATCTCCCCACATTTACCTCGGGTTGAGAATAGCTTTAATGAGCTCCGAGTACACCGTGGGCGCTGCTGCAATGCTGCCCCGGACTTGGCTAGCCAGGGGATATCAGAGGCCTTGAGGCCCTCCCTGGCACATGGCTACAACTTCCGTCCCAGACAGAGAGGGCAGGCCCGGACACAAAGCCGCTCTCTGCTGCACTGCTGGATCCCAGATTCCCCAAGCCAGCCCGAACACATTGTGGGAGCAGGCACACACCCACCCCAAATGCTGAGAGCTGCACTCACAGCTACAGCCAATGGGCAGCACCGGGGTCCTCGAGGCGTTCCACAGCAGCTGATGGAAGCTGGTGCACACAGCCAGAGAGGGTTCGGACTCAAAGCTGCTCCCCTCTCCAACGTCATGATGCAGAGTTCCAGAGCCAGCCTGGTTTACACTGCAGGAGTTGGTCCAGGAGGATAGAGCAAGCCCAGGAGCAAAGCCTCTCCCGGGTACTACGTCGGGCCCAGAACATGAACAGCCAGTCCCAACAACCCATGGGAGCAACAGTTTATGACATCTTGGGGCTGCTTCCAGATGCAGATGGGCCAGGACCTGGTTGGACCGTTGAACCTGATTACTTTTTTGGTCTTTTCTAACTTTAATCACTCTGCAAATCTAAATGCACATGGGAGGATACCTGAGCAGCTGATAAAAGGCTGCAGGGCTCAGGCCGAGCTCACTGCGAGCTGGTGAGGTGAGCTGAGGGCAGGAGGAAGGGGCTGCCTGAGGCTGCCCAGGGAGGAGGTGTTCCCAGCACACAGGGGCCTGAGCTGTGAAGTCACCCTAGTCCCATTTGTCCCTTAGGATTGTGTGGAGTATAAAGTCTAGTACTGCTAGGACAGGGTCTCTGCGAGTACTTGCCATCAACATGCACCATGTCCACAGGGATGCAGGAGGCCGCCGGCTGGAGGGAGCAGGGTGAGAGCAACGTATCCCTATATGCAGCACCTGCTGCCGGGCAGAGGGCTCCTGGGGGTCTGCCTGCAGTGGAGAGGGGAGGAAGGGGCAGGCAGGGGCTCCCTTGCTGCCATGGACAGGGCCTCTCTGCTCCTTGGCCATTGGGGTCACGATTGGGCTGTGGCTGCTTGCCGGTACCACTGGGCCTGCAGTGCCCCTTCCCCTGCATGTCTGTAGATGGAAATCAATAGATTCCATGGTAACTCCACAAGAGTCATAGTGTGAAGACCCTTTACTCTAAACATCCACTGTATATAGAGTCAACTCCCAGGACACACAACTTTGCATCGGGCCACATCGGTCAAGTGGCTACTTCTGATTCATTGCTTCGCTCTTCCTTGTTCATTCTCATTCGCCCTACTCCTTTTCACCTTTCCAGACTCCATGGTCCCATCTGCTGTATCGATGAATGTCTCCTGACCTTCATCTGAAGCCAACTGTCACATCTTCTATTATAGTCCCACATAGTCTTCTAATCCTCATCAATTCCCCCTTTGTTTTTGTATTAACATTGTTATATTGAAAGCTTTTGTTATATTATTTAACAGCAACACAAGGAATAATCCTGAGGATAACAATAACAATTATGAACAGCAGTAAGCTATGAACAATCAAATCTTTGACCATCCCATGATAGCATACTGATCTAAACAGCTATCTAACCTTGTATCCATGATAGTTAATCTTTTTGTCATCTGTCCTGTGCTATTACATGCTCGAATTACCTTGGTATCACTGAATGATAATTCAGTGTCAAAACAGTATCATTGCGTATGTAACCTTCTAACATCCCAAAATTACTTATTGTATACCCACTAGGCAGGTTCGTAATGGGTCTCCTGGCATTTTAAGTTCTTTATGTTCAGTATTGGAGTTGTATCTGTGTATAACCCCTTAAGGGCACTGTTAGACATACCTGCCTCGTGCCTGGACACTCCGGCTGATGTAACAGACGATGCAATGTTTGGACTATTTTCCAGGTTCTCTTTCCAGTTTTTTACGTACGTTCAGGATGCCAGCCTAGAGACTGTATTATCAGTTTCCCTGCATATACTGATGTAGCAATTTACATCATGTGGAGGAAGCCTTTCTCAAAACCAGAAAATGTTGAATGGCAGGGAATATGGAGAGATTCAGG
Organism: Oreortyx pictus; assembly: GCA_036925125.1. Classification (NCBI taxonomy): domain Eukaryota; kingdom Metazoa; phylum Chordata; class Aves; order Galliformes; family Odontophoridae; genus Oreortyx; species Oreortyx pictus. Next base: position 11,995,142 of record JAUPFR010000020.1, on the reverse strand, counting down.
AAAAAGATTAGAAGCGTGGGAAACACCGATGTCGTGGGATTTTACTCTTGAACACCTTTGGGATTCTGTGAAACTAAGCAAGTAATTGGGAGAGTAGTGGTGCGGTTCAGAAAGATCTGAAGAGAAGCAGTTTATTTGGGGCTTGGGTTGTGCTTACCAAGCTCTATACAATACTGTTCTGGAGAGAGAAAGTTTCCAAACTGAGGTCCAAACCAAAAGGGAAACCTCCAAGTCAAACCTGACCAATCACAGGAAGCACTGGCATTAATGATGGTTGCCCCTGTGGAAGGCCAGAAATGAAAACGGGTGTCCTCACATCTAGAATGGAAAGAAGAAGAAGGAGAGGAAGAAGAGGAAGATCCAGGCGAGGGGCTCTCCTCAAGCCCACTACCACCAAGAAAGGCAACTAAGAAAAGTGAGAGACATGGAAAGGAGAGTGATGATGAGGAAGTCACTGTTACCACTATCACTATTCACCGACCCCTGAAGATGACTGAAATCCAAGGCTCAAGAAAGGAGTTTGTATGGCGCTCGGATGAAACTATTGTCACCTGGTTGCTTCGGTGTTGGGACAATGGTGCCAGCAGCATGTCCCTCGATGGTAACGAAGCCCACCAACTAGGTAGCATTGCCTGAGACCCAGCTATCGACAAAGGGATTAGTAGATGTCTGAACGGAGTCACCACACTGAGAATGAATGTTAGGAGCTGTGAAGGAAAGACGTCCCTACAAAGATGATCTGGAGCTTGAGACAAGAAAATGGAATACTGTTGAGAAAGGCATCCCATATTTGAGAGAAATAGCCGTGGTGAAAATGCTGTATGATTCTACATTAGATCCACACCACAACCATGATCCTGAGAGAGTGAGGAGTGCACCCAGTATATGTTGGAAGCTCTTAAGAACAGCACCGGAGAGGTACATCAGTATGCTAGGAACAACATTCCATAGATATGAGGACCACACAGAAGACCCCCAGTTTTTGAACTGATTTTTACACTTCCAAACTTTGAACAACAATCTCTGCCATCGCATGCTTCCATTTTAGCCATATCAATGGTAGCAGAAAAACTGGATAAGATGGATATGTTGATAGATAAAGTGGAGAAGACACAGGAAGGTATGCTGGAAGAATTGTCTCTAGTGATTAATAGGGATGAACCCGTGGCAGTATCAGAAATACCTGATGAAGATCAGGATGATCTAAACAATCTGCTGAAGGAACTGATAAAACCGATTAAAGTCTCAGCTATCAAAGGCCAATGCCTCCCTGCTCGAGCAAATGACAGCAGTAACTTCATGTCATGTGCAGACGCCATGTGGAGCTTCTTATGTGCAAATGGAGAGGACATGAAGAAATGGCATAAAAAACCCACTCCTGCACTGTGAGTATGGGTGAGAGAATTACAACAAAGATCAACCACCAGCAAAATTGCTCCAGTCACTGCAGGTAACCAATAGAGGGGCCCTGTCCCCAGCCAGGGGTGATAAGGGCTAGCTCTCTGGCACACTTTGTCTTTCGGCCTGCCACAGATGTGATTCCCCTGCAGTTTTACTACTGTAAGTTTCTCAGATTCTGGATAATTTTGTCTCTCCCAGTTTGTTTGATTTTGTTAGATTTAGTAAAATTACCATTCCTCTTCAAACTGTTGCCATTGGTTTTTGCTTTTTTTGGGTTTTTGTTTTTTTTTCCCCAGACCCATCTGTTATCTGCGTACCCTTCCCTTTTGGCCCCCCAGCCCCCCCGCCCCATAGTGCACAGCTCCACTCTGGTGGCCATGTGGCCACTGACGGCGCAGTTTTTTTTCCTCCCTCTCTCCCTTCTTGTTTCCTTGTTTTCTTGTGTTCCTGTGACAGAAAACACCGTGACATCAGTAAATCCCTGATCATATCCTGAATATGTTTAACCATCAGTGGGATGGTGTCATCCCTAGCTAAACCAAGAAAACTGAGAAAATAGCATACCTTACTTAACTGTTCTTGGGGTGGAACCCCAGGTTCTCCCCCTTTCTGTTTTTGCAAATATAGTTTGAGTTTGATTTGCTCGTTCCACTATAGCTTGACAAGTACTTTCCACACCCTTGGATCCATTTAGCAATAATTGCATTGCTTTATTGTCAGACCACTTTTCATTGTCAAATATACCAACAACCAGCAAACAGTGCTTATCATTTCAAGTGGATTAGCTGATAAACACACTGCTACGTATGATTTTGTCAAAAGTCCAACCTTTGTACAACAGAGCTGAGAGTACGATTAACAAAAATTTGCCTACACCACCTCTCCCGTTATCCCATCTTAAACAAAGTAATAAAGAATCAGATATATGTGTATTTAAAAATAAAATTTAGTGAAGAAGTGAAATTTCATCCTTTTAGCTATTCTGGACTTATCTTTCCATGGTGAAGCATGTGATCAGATATAGAACAAAGTTATGGGAATAGAGAGAGGAAAACAAAGTAGGTAGGGAGAAAGTAACTGATTTGCAAAATTTTACAGCAGGCAATGAACAAAAAATTCTGGAAATAGATCCAAAATTTGTGAAGCTGTAACCATATTTCTCATCCCCTTCTGGTTCTTTACTGAAATTGAAGGGATTTCTTTGTTTCCATACCCGTTAACTTCTTTTTGTCTAATGCATCTTCCATCTTGTAAAGGTTTGTCTGATGTTAAAAGCTTCAGAAGGCATTCACTGCTGTTAAGGTAAAGCCCCCATCCTTAGATCTGTAGTTAGTGTTGAAGTTAAAAGTTGTTGGCTGAGGTGGCTTGGAACTTTCAGCTGTTCCTGCAATTGTAACACCTCTTGTCTTTGTTGGGACGCAATGTGTGGACAAAAGCGTGCGCTAGGACAGTCATTGAGAACTCTGTAGATGTCACCCTATTGCAAGCCTCTATCATATTCACCAGGGTAGCTTGTCTTGGAAATGACAGCAAAATCCCACAGCGGTCCATATTTTCATTCTCTACAGCCAGTTTCATGATAATGGCACTTTTTGCACCCTCATCTGCCACCTGTTTATTAAGCTCATCAAGTAACCTATTGATAAATTGCATGTAGGGTTCTTGTGGTCCCTGCCTAACTTGTGTGAATGATGACTCCCTTTGTCCATCCTCAGCCTCTCTGAGGATTAACAGCGCCCTCAAGGCTAATCATGCTGAAGTGCACAGAACGTCTTCTGGTAGTCGCGTTTGAAGTTGTGGATTATTAAAGGGAGCGGCTCCTGTCAATTGGGCTGTACCTATCCTAGATAGGGGATCTGTCTGAGGTTGCTCCGAATTCCTAAGTGCTTCGTCTTCACGAAGTTCTGCCAATGAACTTTTAATAGCAACCTTTGTGCAGGCTTCAACAACAGGCCAGCTAATTGGCCACAATCGTATGGCATTAATATATGGGCAGCAAAGATATTATCCAGCAATGCCTGAGTAAATGGCGCTCCCGGCCTAAGTAAGAACCACCTTGCAGACCTTTTTTTATTAATTCCCAAAGAAACGGGCTCCATTCTTGGGGTCTATTCTCCCTTACTAAGACAGGAAATGTTTGTGGGGCAGGAATCCTCTCTTTTGCTGCCTGCTGAAATACCTTTTTCCAGTGCTCTCGGGGATCGTTCCCCCAGTTGCCATCCAACAGCGGAGCACACATAGGGGGTAGGGGATCCTGAAGCAGTTGTGCAGATGGTTTTAAAGGCGTCACCTCTGTTAATTGTTTGTCTCATTCAGGAAGTACTAGGTCAAGATCAGCAGCTTCCTCAGAGGAATCAGAATCCTCACTAGAACAAACTGCTTCTCCTCCTAAGTGCCCCGCGGGCTTAAATTTCAATTGCGGATGCTCAGATGCTGCTTCTGTGCACAAAGTAGTAGTAGCTTCATTTACAACTCTCCGTTCTGCTCTCAATGTTTTAATACACTCGCGCACTATTCGCCATGTACTGATGAGTTCATATGCATGCTGATCATCATCAATTATGGTATCCCCAAAGCCTTACCCACTCTGGTCCATGCTTCTAGATCAAAGGCAGTAACCATATCAACTTGAAACCCTCTGCTTTTACACCACTGAAAGAGTCTTTTTAAGGTGTCAGCATTCACTCTTTGCCCTCTCATAGAGAGTAGACACCCTCTCTTAGAAAGAATATGTCCTCTCTTAGAGAGAATATGCAGGATTTGCTAATTGCTGCTTCTTCTGCAGATGTACTCGTCCCCATCCTGCCCCTGATTGCTGACCTCTTTGGGTGACCCTTGTCATGCATGATATTGCATGACTTTTCCTGACTCCTTGGACAGTACCTCTGTCATGGTTTTATGACTTTTGATATTGGTATTCCACATGATAACATCACGTAGTGCATTGAGAATTAAAGAGTTAATGCTCCAACTCCATAGATCATCAGTAATTGTGGGTATACCTGTCTCAGAAGAGCAGAAGAACGTTCCCCAGAGGACTTTGTGTTGCTTTGTTTTTTTATGTTTTTCCACTCAGAGAGAAAGATAAAAACTGTCTGCATGTCACAAGACACTCTTTTTCCCTTTGGATTGATCCAGCACTGGGTACTCGCTGCCATCTTGCCTTCAGCATTTAGTGTAAAGTCTTTGGTTTATCAGTCACTCTCTTGCTCATTTTAATTGATTTATTAGCTTTAATTCCATTTATATTGTATTATACTGTGGTATTTTGCTTTCTGATATATTATTTAGTAAATTAGCTTTCCTCCTCAGATCATAACTGCTGTTTTGTTTCTAGGCCCATCTCCCTTTTCCCTTTTCCCTTTCCCCCTTTCCCTTTCCTGGGGAGTAGGTCCGTGGGTCCCTTGTACCAGTCGTCACAGAACCAAGCCAAACCAGCCAGTAAACCGTTGACAATATCTCATCTAAATCTCACCTCTTTTAACTTAAAACTGTTCCCCCTTGTGCTGTCACTATCTGCCCATGTGAAAAGTTCACTTCCCTCTTGTTCCTTAGCTCCCTTTAAGGACTGGAAGGCTGCCATGTGTTCTCCTCGGAGCTTTTTCTTTTCCAGGCAGAACAAGCCCAGCTCTTTCAGCCTGTCTTCATAGGAGAGGTACTTCAGCCCTCTGATCATCCTTGTGGCTTTCCTCTGGACCTGCTCCAAAAGCTCTGTGTCTTTTTTGTTCTGGGGTGTGTCCCAGACTTGTACACAGTACTCCAGATTGGGGCCTTCTGAGATCTGAGTAGAGGACAGTCCCTTCCCTTGCTCTGGCCACCACTTCTCCTTTGATGCAACCCAGGGTACAGTTGGCCTCTCAGGCAGCAAGCGTGCACTGCTGGCTCATGTCAAGGTTTTCATCTACCAGAACCCTTCCCTGCAGTGCTGCTCTCAAGGAGTTCTTCTCCCAGTCTGTACTCATATCATATATTGTCCTCACACAAGTGCAAAACCTTGCACTTGATCTTGTTGAGCCTCATGATTTTTCTTTGGGCCCATTTTTCAAGCCTGTCCAGCTTCCTCTGAATGGCATCTCCTAATTCTGTCATGAAAACTGCACCACTCAGCTTGCTGTCATCAGCCTACTTGCACAGGGTGCACTCTATCTCATCATCCATGCCACTGATAAAGACAGTGAAGAGCTCTGGTCCCAAGGATGACGCCTGGGGACACCCCTTGTGATTGGCCTCCAGCTGGTGGAGACCATTTACCTGAGAGCCCTTTACCACAGCCCTTTGGTTGTGACCTTCCAACCAATTTTTCATCCAATGAACAGTCCACCCTTCAAATCCATCTCTGGTATCTCTTCATAGAGATGAGGAAGTGATGTGGGACCATGCCAGAGGTCTTTCCAAAGTCCAGGTAAATCTCAGAACTGAGGTTGTGTTATAGTAAAATACATCTTTTTATAGCACATACAATTAAATTTTTCATTAAATTGTTTCTTTGCCTTGCAGTACTTGCAGCTGGCGCCTGATAAGAGTGTTTCTGTAACTTAGAAACCTTCACTTAGGGATCCAGAGCACTGTGACTGACATTGTCTGCAGTTTAGCAGATACCCAAAGCATTCAGAGGTGAATCATTTCCAGAGCTACAGCGACACAATGGTGTGGGTGGGACAGCAAGAACAGCAATAACTAACTTGTACACAGGGCTAATTTAGGAAGTTATTGTTACACGTTAAAGAGAAGATCAGGATGTGAGACAACAAAACTGAAATGCAAACATAGCAAATCACTTCCATTTCATCCATCAACACACAAGGTTTGCTGTCATTAGGCTCTAATAAGGAAAGAATAAGGTGCTTTTTTCTCCACCTGCAAGTTGTTTAACTTATTTCACCTCTGCACTGCTGAGGAGTGGCAGTGATAGAGCAGCAGAGCCAGGCAAGGTGAGCACAGCACAATGGGTCACTGAATTCCAGGGTGTTTTTGGGGCCCCAGCCCTGCAGCACCGTGTCTCCGTGTGCATTTCCCTCTGCAGGACAGCCTGGCTCCATCGCCCCTCAGGCAGCCCCTGGGAGCTCTGTGCAGGCACCGCATGGGGCATTGTGCATGCAGGGCTACAGAGGTGTTCCCCCATCACAGCCCCTGACTTCTGTGCTTCTGTGAAATAGCATCATTAAGAAGAACAAGGCTGTTCACACACCAGCCAAAGCAAAACTGGAAAGTTTCAGGATGAGCACTCTTGGATTCCTTTTGATGAACTAATATATTGGTCCTTAGGCTAACACATGCATCCCTTTTGCTAATCCAGCCTGTATCACCTCCACAGTGCCTGCTGGCATCTCAGTTCCATGCATATACTGAGATAAGAACAGAGGCTACGTGAGAGGCAGCACCGACGCAGAATTCATGTGGGTTCCAGAAGGCAGAGAGCAGGGTGATGCCTCAGTAGAAGTGGAAAGAGTCCAAACGCATGTTTAGGAACATAATAACCAATAATGTAATTCCACACACACATACATATATGAACAGCAAATAAAAATGTATCTCTTAATAAAAATAAATAAACATGACAAAAATGAAAATGCTTAATAAGAGCCTGCTACAGGAACGACTGTGAGTCATTTGTAGAGACAGATTAGAAGTTAATTCCTGCTGAAATGTGTCTGTGACATCATTTTCCCCACTGCATCCTTGAGTTCCTGGTTCCTCATGCTATAGATGAGGGGGTTCAGTGCTGGAGGCACTACTGAGTACAAAAATGACACCACCAGGTTCAGAGATGGGGAGAACAGGAAAGGGGGCTTCAGGTAGGCAAAGAAGTCCGTGCTGACAAACAGGGAGATCACAGACAGGTGAGGGAGGCATGTGGAGAAGGCTTTGTGCCGGCCCTGCTTAGAGGGCATCCTCAGAACAGCCCTGAAGATCTGCACATAGGACAACACAATGAAAACAAAGCACCCCAAAATGACAAGAACACTTACCACAATAAATCCAATTTCCCTGAGGTAGTCTGACTGTAAGCATGAGAGCTTGAGGATCTGGGGGATTTCACAGAAAAACTGGTCCATGGCATTGCCATGGCACAAGCTCTGCTGCCCAGAAGGGTCCCATAGTGCAGGGGCTTGCAGATGGCAATGTAGCGGTCATAGGACATGACTGTGAGAAGGAAATACTCTGCTGAAAACAAAAAGGAAAAGACCTGTGCAGCACATCCTGTGTAGGAGATGGCGCTGGTGCCCCAGAGGGCATTGGCCACAGCTTTGGGGAGTGGTGGAGATGCAGCCCAGGTCGAGGAGGGCGAGGTTGAGGAGGAAGAAGTACACGGGGGTGTGCAGGTGGTGGTCGCAGGCTATGGCTGTGCTGATGAGGCCGTTGCCCAGGAGGGCAGCCAGGGAGATGCCCAGGAAAAGCCAGAAGTGCAGGAGCTGCAGCTGCCGTGTGTCTGCCAACGCCAGCAGGAGGAGCTCACTGATGGAGCTGCTGTTGGGCATCTGCTCTGCTGTTCCTGGGCATGGAGTGCTGTTCAGAGTGCAGAAGATAATGAAAAATCAAGACCATTCTGAGAGAAAATCAGTTTCCATATCCCATACCTTTACCTTGTCTGCACTCAGAGCCCTCATCCCAAACCCTGTACACTTAGGTTTGTCTTAGAGAAAGCTGCCTGTTGGCAGGGTAAATGTGTGTTCACATCTGCTGAAAATGATAACAGTTTCAGATGGTGCTGTCCTTTGAGAGAGGAAAGGCTGAAAGCACCTTAGGAGATTGTTCACATAAGGGCATATTGAGAAAGGAACAATGCAGGATTCTCAGAGATGTGTTGCTGTCTCCCAGCTCCTTTCAGATTCCTGCCTCCAACCCTTTTCCCTTCCCTAAGAACAGGAAAAGGAAAATCCCTCCCTTGCCTCTCCTCTTGCAAAGCGCCCTTGGAAACATTCTGGGGTGCAGTGGAGCTGTGATGCCCTGCCCCAGGCAGCAGCTGTGGCAGCAGAAGGCCCCTGCCCTGCTGGAGGACTCCTTCCCCCCATACATGTCCCCGCAGCGCCCTGGGCAGCTCCCCGGGCAGGCTGAGTGCTGAGCCTGGCAGGTGGCAGAGTCCCTGCCCCGGCACACAGCCCCTGGGGTGCAGCAGGGACCCTGCTCTGCAGGACAGCCCTGGGCACCCGGCTGCACAGCCTGCAGCCGTCCTGGGACACGCAGCCCTCAGGGCTGTGCTCTGATGTGGCAGCAGGGAAGCCCTCAGCTGGAGCAGGTCTTTTTGCCATGATAAAGAAACACAGAGCATATGCAGCCTGAGCTGCCATGGGATATCCCTGATTTAGTGACTCCTCCAGGAAAAGCGGTTGCACTGCCTGCAGCCAGAGACTTACTGTGTTAAAGGCTGTGAGTAATGCTCCTCCAGTGAGCTCACAGCCTGCTCATATCCCACACATCCTGGAAGCTCTCTCTCCTGTAGAGTAGAACTCTCAGAGTTCTACTGCAATTGAATGTGCCCAGACATATCAAAGGGAGGAAGAGCTTGAGGAAATACGTAGACAAGAAAAGGAAGGCTGGAGAGACTGTGGATCCACAGCAGAATGGAGCAGGGAACCTGGTGAGACAATGGAATGCAGTTGATAACTGTGTTTTACTGTTCATTCAATTGCATCATTTTTCCTTCTGTTTGTTGGCTGTCATGGTTTTATGATTTTTTGTTGTATTGTTGATATTCCACATCATAACATCACGTGGTGTATTGGGAGTTAGAGAGTTAATGCTACATCTCTGTGGATCATCAATAGTTATGGATATGCCTGTTTCAGAAGAGAGGGAGAACTACATTCCCCAGAGGACTTTGCGATGCTTTGTATTTTTACGTGTTTTCCGCTCTAAGGGAAAAAAAAGATAAAAACGGTCTGCGGTCACGGGACACTCTCTTTTTCCTCTGGGATCGACTCAGCAGTGGGTGCTCGCTGCCGTATCGCCTTCAATGCTAGCGTAAGGCCTTTGGTTTATCGGACACTCTCTCTCTTGCCCATTTTGTTTGATTCATTGGGCTCAGTTCCAATTGTATTGTATTATATTGTGTTATTTTACTTCCTAATATCTTATTTAGTAAATTAGCTTTTCCTCCTCAGATTGTTGCCGCCGTTTTGTTTCTTTTTCGGGGCTCATCTCCCTTTTCCCTTTCCCCCTTCCCCTTGTCCGGGGTGTGGGCCTGTGGGCCTCCCTCCTTAGTTGTCGCGGAACCAGGCCGAACCAGCCCACGAACCGTCTACATTGGCAAAAAAAAGGAAATCTTTCATTGTCCATGTGCAGCTGGTTCTCCGAGGAAAGCAAGGTGGAGTCAGTGGAAAGGAGGTTTAACACTGAGCGGGAAGAGTGCTGTGAGGAAAAAGTGATGCAGGTTCCATGGGGTCAGTGCAAGTAGAAATGGGGTGGGGAAGTTGAGGAGGATGTTTGTCCACACAGTGTCAGAACAGAACTCATTTGGGGACATCCTGGATCAACATCCATTGCCAAACGCCGCTTCAAATTCTGTTTTAAGTTGAACAGTAATTAAACAAATAACAAGACCTATTAAATGCTCACCAGCCTGTTCATCTTAAGTCTCTCTCCAGACACCTCTCCAATTTACTGTACAAGCTCTGAGCACTTAAAAAAGATGACAGGAAGGCACAGGGCACACAAGGGCTCTTTAGACCGTAATGGGCCCCAGGGAAAATTTGCTGCTGAGTCCATCAACCTCCAGTGCAGAGAGAAGTCAACACAAAGAGCTCAAGGAGATAAAGTCAGAAGTAGCAGTGAAGTTCTTGGAGTAATAATGGGCCCCATTGAGGGCCATTACCCACACAGCCTCCCAGGGACTTGCTGGAGCAGATCATTGGAAGCCATGGTTACAGGCTGACAAAGGGACTGTGTTGGTGGCTGTGATGCTGAGAAACCACTTCTTTGTCTCATGAAGCAGAAAGGCTGAGCCTTGATCCCCCGAGCCTTGGAAGGGAGATCCTGTCCCTCATGTTGGCTCAGGGCCCTTCCTGGGGCATTGGGATGGAGATTTGTGTGATGTCAAATGAAAGACAAGGGGACAGCAGCTCTCTGCGTGGGGTGCAAGATGCTGTGAGGCCCAAGTCCCACGTGGGCAATGTGTCTCATCACAGGACTTGGATGTGAGAAGGGCCCACTCTGAACAAGTACTCAATCACAATGAAACTTTGAACTTCAGATCTCTCAGGCCCAAGGTGGAGGCACCACAACCTCACTGGGAGAGTTTGGCTCTGGGGATGTGGTAAAAATAAATTCTGTACTTGTGGGCTAACTGATGTGATGTCCTTCACCCGGAGACTTCCATGGCTCCAATGCATGGATCTTTGAATTTTAGAGTAGTGCTATGTATATGAAGTATCCAACTGAGAATAAAGCAAACTGTATGGATGATTATCTGAAATGTATGTATTTCTTATTTTGGGGTATTTTTTTTCTTTACGTGTTGTGGGCAGCCTCAAAACTGAGGTGAGGTTTGTCATAATGGTATCTTTCTGTGCCTAACGGTGTAATATGAGCTGCGGCATCAAATGCAGCTCCAGAACCAGCAAACCAGTGCAGAGAGGCAGTGTTTATGACTCAGATTTAGACTGATTCTTTCTGCTTTCCTGTTGTTTTTTTAACCCGAGGGAATGGCGTAGAGCTGTATCAGGGAAGGGTCAGGTTGGAGATGAGGAAAAGCTTCTTGGCATTTGGAGAGTGTCTGGGCACTGGAACAGACTCCCCAGGGCACAGGTCCAAGCTCTTGGAGTTCAAGGAGCCTTTGGACAGTGCTCTCAGACATAGGGCTGGAATTCTGGGTGATGCCATGTGGAGCCAGGAGCTGGAGTCAATGGTCCCTTGGGTGCCGTCCAATTCAGTGTGTTCTACGATTTTATCAAAGGTCTTCAAATGATCTTTTACCACCTCTTTGTTCCCCTTTGCCATCTACTACTGTGCTGTGTAGGGCAGTTCGTGACTTCTTGGGTTGAGGTAATCCCAAATGAAGAGTACAAACTGGGAGAAGAATTCCTTGAGACGTAGGGGTCCTGCTTGATGAAAAACTTAACCTGAGCTAGCAGTGTGTTCTTGCAACCCAGAAAGCCATGGTTATCCTGGATTCCATCAGAAGAAGTGTGACCAACAGGGCGAGGGAGGTGATTGTCCCCCTGCACTCTGCCCTCGTGAGGCCCCATCTGGAGTACGGCATCCAGATCTGGAGCCTCAGCTCAGGAAGGATGAGGAGCTTTTGAAGAGGGCCCCGAGGAATTCTTGGTGCCTTTCAGTGGTATTAGAATCACAGAATCATGAGGGTGGAAAGGACCTACAAGACCATCTAATCCAACCGTCCACCCATTCCCATTGCTACCACAGGCTGCTAAACCATATCTCGTAGCTCCTCATCCAGATGCCTCTTCAACGCTGCCAGGGACGGCGACTCCACCACCTCCCTGGGCAGGCCATCCAAAACTGAACACAGTCCTCAAGGTGCAGCCTCACCAGCGCTGAGTACAGGGGGATGATCACCTCCCTGCTCCTGCTGGCCACACTGTTCCTGATGCAGGCCAGGACGCTGTGTGCCCTCTTGGCCACCTGAGCACACTGTGGGCTCGTGTTCAGCTGAGCAACAACCAATGCCCCCAGCTCCCTTTCCTGTCACAGTCATCCAGCCACTCATCCCCAAGCCTATAGCGCTGCATGGGGTTATTGTGGCCAAAGTGCAGCACCCGGCACTTGGCCGTGTTGAACCTCATCCCATTCACCTCAGCCCAGAGATCCAGCTTGTCTAGATGCCTCTGGAGGGCCTCCCTACCCTCAGGCAGATTGACAGCACCTCCCAGCTTGGTGTCATCTGCAAACTGACTGGGGGTGCGCTCAGTGTCCTCATCCAGGACATCAATAAAGATACTAAACAAGATGGGCCCCAGTACCGGCCCCTGGGGGACAGCACTTTTAACGGGGTCACCAGCTGGCCTTAACTCCATTAACCATTACCTGCTGGGCATGACCCTCTATCCAGTTCCTTACCCGAAGAAGGGGATACCTGTCCAGGCCACGGGCTGCCCGTTTCCCCAGGAGAATACTGGGGAAAATACCCCAGGAGAGACCACGTCAAAGGCTTTGCTGAAGTCTAGGTACACTACATCAACAGCCTTTCCCTCATCTACCAGACTGGTCACCGAGTCATAAAAGGAGATGAGGTTGGACAAGCACGACCTGCCTTTTGTGAACCTCTGCTGGCTGGGCCTGATCCCCTAGATGCCACGCACGTGCCGTGTGATCGCACCCAAGATGATTTGCTCCATAACTTTCCTTGGCACTGAGCTCAGGCTGACAGGCCTGTAGTTCCCCGGCTCCTCCTTACAGCCCTTCTTGTAGATGGGAGTCACATCGGCAAGGGTGAGTGGGGCTTCTGTGGGGTGGAGGGGAGTTCTGGGGCCAGGAGGAGGGGTGAACAGGGGGAAGCTGGGGTGCTGTAGGGGGCTTCTATGGGGTGGAACGGGGGCCTGGGGGAAGAGAGAGAGGGTTGTGGGGGATAATGTGAGGTGCTGAGAATAGTGAAAATGGGGAATGGGGCTTCTGTGGGGGGGAGAGGGGGTGTAGGTGGTTTATGGGCAGGTTTGGCTCTGTTCCATGACAAATGGGGCAGGGAACCCACAGCCCCATGACCCAGAAGGGGGCAAAGAAAGAGGGTAGGGAGATGGACCTAAAACAAAACAGCGGCAATGATCTGAGGAGGAAAACTAATTCTTTAAATCAGATTTTGGAAAGCAAAATAATGCAATGTATTACAGTAGAATTGGAATTGAAGCTGATAAATCAAATCATAGGAGAGAGTGACTGAAACTGAAGGCCTTCCTCTAAAGCTGAAGGCGAGATGGTGAGAGAGCTCCCAGTGCCGATGAGCAGCAAAAAGAAGTCTTGGAACTTGTGTGCAGTTTTATCTTTCCTCCCTCTGCGTTCCTCTTTCCTTCCTTCAGGGGATCCTGCCCACAATGCCACTGTGAAATGTCTCATCCCACTTGGAATACTGCGAGGAAAGTGAATCTCTGGGGACCCCAAATAGAGCACTCCCTGCTTGGCAGTGCTGTGGGAGCGATGGAGTCACGGCAGTGACGCAGAGGAGCAGTGCCAGGCAATTTACGGAGCATTCCAACAAGTAATCAACAACTGCCAGGCAAAACCGAGCAACTTCCTAACAACAGCTCATCAGCGTTACAGGTAGAGTACTCTGGAGCTGTTGCTCTTTCCCTATCAACTAATTGAAGACAAATTCAGGCAACGGCTGCTGAAGAAAAGCGAGAGGAAAGACAAGCAGAGAGAAAACCAAGAGGTGTCAGCACTCCCACTCGGGGCGGGCAGCGGGCAGCATGCTGTGCCAGCATTATCATGGGCCACGGCCAACACTGGCCACGATGTCACTGTGTCACCATGGCGACGTCTGTGACACAGCCACCCGGGAGGGGTCTAAAGACAGTGCATGGTGGTGGGTCCCACATCCTGAAGGAGCATTGGCAGCGAGCAGATGCCTCTGGAAGGGATGAGCTCCAGCATGGCTTGCGCCAACAAGGAGCAACCCACTGGCACGAGGCGTAACAAGCTGAGCTTCTGCGAGGACAGCTCCACAGCAGAGCGTGCCTCCAGGCTGACAGACACCGACACCAAAGGTACACGGGGCCATAGCCACCACGGGAGTGGTGCTGCAGCCAATCTCGGGGCTGTGATGATGCTTTCCATGTGCCACCTCACTCCTGCCTGGCAGCGGTAGGAGTGTCAGGAAGCAGCAGATGCAGAGTGTGACCTGCTTTTCCTTTGCCCTCCAGAGTGAGTTGCTGTCTGGGATGCGGTGGGTGCCTGTGTACGAGGGCAGCTCCTGGTACAGAAGGTGTGTTGGCTGTCGGGTTCCTCCTCTGTCTGTCCAGCTCAGCCTGGAGTTCTTCTGACTCTTCCCCTCCACAGAGAGCAGGAAACACCCCACATTTCCCAACTGCTCATCCCATGGGCTTCCTGCAAATGCAGTCCCGCTTGTGCTAGGTGGGGTCATATCTCGGGGATGATCCCGGTCCCTGGAAACATCTAGATCCCATCAGACTGTTTCTGCCCTGACTGCTGTGCTGCATTCGGCAGGGCAAGGGGAGGGAGAGGACTGCGCAGCTCCTTCCCAAAGCCATTCCCGCTGCCCTGGCTTGTGCCTCTGAACAGCGGGGAGGGCTCCCAAGCTTTGCCCCTACGTTGGACCACCTCCAGCTCTTCCTCCAGCTGGCTCATAGCCCTTCAGCCCTTCCTTTCTCTTCCACTTGCAGGGGGTCTGGATTCCCACCTTCGGCTCGTTCAACACCGTCCCCAAGGACATAGAGACAGAGGACGGGACCGTGACTCTGTGCTGGCCTGTGTTCTACCAGGCTAGAAACCTCCTAGCCAAGCACCGCCTCAAGCCCAAGAAGGAATCCCTGCCAGGTAGGAGGGGGGATTAAACCCTGGCTGGCTTCGTCGACAGGGCAATCAGGGCCATGGCCTCTGTTCTCAGAAGCAAACCCTGCTCTCTGAGGAGCCCATGCAAATATGGGGCCGTTCTGGGTGATGTCGGCAATAAGCAGCTCTAGGGAAGCACCTGTGGAAAAGCGACTGTATGATCAACTCTGTCCCTTGCATTTGTCAGCCCAGAAGGAATTGGAGCCCCTGAAGTACAGTGAGGTGGCCGCAATTGCCTCTGTGACCTGGCAGAGAGGGAAGGCCTGCATCCAAAGCACCGCATCCCTGCTCTCCAGCTGTCTGCAGAACGGGCAGAACGTTGCCTTTGTCCTGAAGGGCATTGGAGTGCTCTTCATTGACAGACTGACCTTCGAAATGAAGTTCTACTATGACTTTGTGGAGAAGCTGTCTGGGAAAAAGACATTCAGAAAAGCTGTTTCCAAGGTGAGCTTTTGGTTTCTCTGTGGCCCGGGCATATCATGACCGTTGCTGTGCCCACACGTGACTCAGCAGGACCTGGCCAGCTGCTCGGGCCGTGCAAGTGCTGTGGTGCTGTCAGCTCTCCCTGCCTTGGGCTCTTCCAGTACTCTGCAGTGTCTCAGTTGTGACAAGGACATCCTACATCCTCCCCGTTCCTCCCCTGCAGGCTCCCTGGCTGCTGGACATGCTGATATCCCAGGTGACACCTCTGGCCTCCCTGACTCTCTCTCCGTGGCTCGTCGTCTTTCCCAAGTGAGTATGTTGGTGGCTGCAACCGCTGCTTGATGCAGCTGCTCTGCTCTCATTCCATAGCGTTTGTTCCTTGTGTCCATGGGTGTCCTGCCCATGAGGATATTTCGTAGAATCATGGAATCATTTGAGTTGGAAGGAACCCTGAAAGGGCACCTAGTCCCACTCCCCTGCAAGGAATGGGGACACCTACTGCCATATGAGGTTGCTCTGAGCCCGGTCAAGCCTGACCTTGAACAACTGTCGGGGCACCCACCGCCTCTCTGGGCACGATGTTCGGGTGCCTCACCACCCTTCTGTCAAAAACGTCTTCCTTATATCAAATCTAAATCTTCCCTCTTTCCACCTGAAACTATTTCCCCTTGTGCTACCCTGACTGGCCCTGCTAAAGTGCCTGGCCTCTTCCTTCTTCGAGACCCCCTTTAGATATTGAAAGGCCAAGATCACATCTCCCCAGAGCCATTATTTCCCCGGGCTGAAGAGCCCCACCTCTCTGAGCCTGTGCTCGTAGGGGACGTGTTCCATTCCTTGCACTGTTTTTGTGGCCCTTCTCTGGATGTGCTCTAACAGCTCCACATCTCTCCTGTCACTGGTGGGTCACCGTAGACTTTAGAAGTAGTGGCCTCGATGCAGTGTGAAAATGTGAGCAGACAGTCACAGAGAGCAGCAGGGACTGGTGGAGCGCTGCGTCACACCAGCGTCTCCTCTGTGCGTACAGGTTTCAGATGGAGTTTGTACCCAAAGCACCGCTCAGCACATCCTGCAAGTCCTCCAGAGACATCCCTGGTGAGGTGAAGCCAAAGAAAGGAGAGGCTTTGCCTCCTCTTGTCCGGGCCAAGACAGGTAAAGCAGCTGCCAGCTCCTTTCCATGGAACACGCCACCAACTTGTGATGAGAAATACCTTCCTGACCATCAGCCAAGGGCTCTGCCTTGCGTCAGAGCCTCACGCCAGCTCAGCGTGGCCTCTTCCCATGAGGAATTGTTGGCCTCACCAAAACTAAGGTGCTGAGGGTGACGTGCCCCCACCCCCTACCCCTGACTATGCATAGCAGGCGGATGCGGGGATCCCAGGCCCTGCCCTCCCCCAGGAAATGGCCCCCAAAAGTCACCCCCCGGTCACCTCATCATCACTGCCCAGCGCCCCTTTCCCAAATCAGCATCAGTAATTGTCAACAGTTTATCGAACTGGATCGGCCCGGTTCCGTGACGATTGGTGTGGGGGACCCGCAGACCCACGCCCCAGGAAAGGGGAAGGGGGAAAGGGAAAAGGAAAAAAGGGAGATGGGCCTAGAAACAAAACAGCGGCAACGATCTGAGGAGGAAAGCTAATTTACTAAATAAGATATCAGAAAGCAAAATAACACAATATAATACAATATAATTGGAATTGAAGCTAATAAATTAAATAAAATGAGCAAGAGAGAGTGTCCGATAAACCGAAGGCCTTACGCTAACGCTGAAGGCGATACAGCAGCGAGCACCTGTTCCTGAGTCGATCCCAAAGGAAAGAGTGTGTCCCGTGACCGCAGAGAGTTTTTATCTTTTCCCTCTGAGCGGAAAATACGTAAAAATGCAAAGCATCGCAAAGTCCTCTGGGGAATGTAGTTCTTCTCTTCTGAGACAGGTATACCCGGAAATATCAATGATCTATGGAGTTGGAGTATTAACTCTTTAACTCTTAATGCACTACATGTTGTTATGATGTGGAATACCAATACCAAAAATCATAAAACCATGACATTCCACCCCTTATTCCACATCATTACATCATGCTTGATACATATAGAAGAACAATGATTAACATGCATTATATACACACACACACAACATATATATAGATCTATATACATGGAATTACTGACTGCACTCCCCCAACATCAAATTCCCTTGTGGTACACACTGAACATCCCCATTCTTCTGCATCACCCACCAAGTGGACCCAGGTCCCTGAGCAAAGACAGTTCCACGGAGAGGTTTGCCCTTTCCAGAAGCTGGAAGGACCCAAACCGCTTTCCCCAACATGTTCTTTACATGCACTACAGGGACTTTATCTCCCTCTACAGTAGGTAGAGAGCTGGATTGGGCAGGACCATCGCGATTGATGGATCCTCGAGTGTTGACCAACCAGGTGGCTTCTGCCAAATGCTTCTCCCAGTGCTTAAATGTTCCGTCACCCATTGCTTTCAACATGGTTTTTAACAACCCATTGTATCTTTCAATCTTACCAGAAGCTGGTGCGTGATAGGGGATATGATAAATCCATTCGATGCCATGATCTTTGGCCCAATTATTTACAAGAGAATTTTTGAAGTGAGTCCCATTATCTGACTCAATTCTTTCTGGAGTGCCATGTCACCATAGGACTTGTTTCTCGAGACCTAGAATGGTGTTTCGGGCGGTAGCATGGGGTACTGCATATATTTCAAGCCACCCAGTGGTTGCTTCCACCATGGTGAGCACGTAACGCTTGCCATTGCGAGATCGTGGCAAGGTGATATAATCAACCTGCCACGCCTCCCCATATTTATATTTTTGCCATCGCCCTTCCCCCCAAAGAGGTTTCATCCTCTTGGCTTGCTTAATTGTGGCGCATGTATCACAGTCATGGATAACCTGTGCAATAGTGTCCATAGTTAAGTCCACCCCTCGGTCTCTAGCCCATTTATATGTTGCGTCTCTTCCCTGATGGCCCGAGGTCTCATGGGCCCATCGAGCTAAAAATAATTTACTCTTATGTTGCCAGTCCAAGTCTACTTGAGCCATCTTAACTTTGGCAGCTCGATCTACCTGATGGTTATTCTGTTGTTCTTCAGTTGCCCGGCTTTTAGGAACATGAGCATCTACATGGCGCACCTTCACAACTATATTCTTTACTCGGGCAGCAATATCTTTCCACAGTTCAGCAGCCCAAATAGGTTTACCCCTCCGTTGCCAGCCATTTTGTTCCCATTGCTGTAACCACCCCCATAAAGCATTTGCCACCATCCATGAATCAGTGTAAAGATAAAGCACTGGCCACCTCTCTCGTTCAGCAATATCTAAGGCCAGTTGGACAGCCTTTACCTCTGCAAATTGGCTTGATTCTCCTTTTCCTTCAGTGGCCTCTGCAACTCGTCGTGTGGGGCTCCACACAGCAGATTTCCATCTGCGGTGCTTTCCCACAATGCGACACGATCCATCTGTGAACAGGGCATATCTCTTTTCATCTTCTGGTAGTTCATTATATGGTGGGGCCTCTTTAGCACGTGATACCTCCTCTGCTGGTATTGTTCCAAACTTTTTACCTTCAGGCCAGTCCATGATCACCTCCAGGATTCCTGGACGGTTGGGGTTCCCCATCCAAGCTCGCTGTGTAATCAGCACAATCCATTTACTCCAAGTGGCATCAGTAGCATGATGGGTAGAGGGAACTGTTCCTTTGAACATCCAGTTCAGCACTGGCAGTCGAGGTGCCAGAAGGAGCTGCGCTTCAGTACCAATTACTTCGGAAGCAGCTCGAACTCCCTCGTATGCGGCTAAGATCTCCTTCTCAGTTGGAGTGTAGCGCTCCTCAGACCCCCTGTATGCTCGACTCCAGAAACCAAGGGGTCGGCCTCGGGTCTCTCCAGAAGCTCTTTGCCACAAACTCCAAGTGGGACCTTCCATTCCAGCAGCAGTGTAGAGGATGTTCTTTACATCCTGTCCTGTCCGCACTGGCCCCAGGGCCATGGCACGGGCTATCTCCTGCTTGATTTGCTCAAAAGCCTGCTGCTGCTCAGGGCCCCATACAAAATCATTCTTCTTCCGCGTCACCCGAAAGAGAGGGCTCACAATGAGACTGTAGTTTGGAACATGCATTCTCCAAAAACCCACTACACCCAGAAAAGCTTGGGTCTCTGTCTTACTGGTGGGTGGAGACAATCACATCTGTAGGGATGTGACAACGTCCATCTTGCCACTTTATACCTAGGAACTGGATTTCCTGTACAGGCCCCTTCACTTTGCTTCGCTTAATAGCAAAGCCAGCTCTCAGGAGGATCTGGATTATTCTCTCTCCTTTCTCAAAAACTTCCTCTGCTGTATTGCCCCATACAACAATGTCGTCAATGTATTGTAAGTGCTCAGGAGCACCACCCTGTTCCAGTGTAGTTTGGATCAACCCATGACAAATAGTTGGGCTGTGCTTCCACCCCTGGGGCAAATGGTTCCAGGTGTACTGAACGCTCCTCCAGGTAAAAGCAAACTGTGGCCTGCATTCTGTGGCCAGAGGAATTGAAAAGAAGGCATTAGCAATGTCAATAGTGGCATACCACTTCGGGCTGTTAAAAGGAGAGTGAGTTTTACTGATCACTCCCTGGCTCTCTAGCTGACGGATCAAGTTATGAATGGGGAGCAAGGAATCCCTGTTAGTGCGGTACTGCCGTCTGTGCACCGTTTTTGTAGCAATCGGTACCTGTTGCTCTTCCACTTGTAGCAACCCCACAACAGACGGATCTTCTGACAGATCAGGCAAAGCAAACAGCTGCTTAATGTCATCTGCATCCACAGCAGCTATTCCAAAAGCCCATCGATACCCTTTGGGATCCTTAAAATATCCCCTTTTGAGGTAATCAATACCAAGTATACATGGAGCCCCTGGGCCAGTCACAATAGGATGTTTTTGCCAGTCTTTACCAGTAAGGCTTATTTCAGCCTCCAACATGGTCAGCTCTTGGGAATCCCCAGTCACCCCAGAAATATAGATTAATTCTGTCCCTTGGTGACTCGAAGGCATTAGAGTGCATTGTGCACCAGTGTCCACCAATGCCTTATATTTTTGTGGTTCTGATGTGCCAGGCCATCGAATCCACACAGTCAAATACACTCTATTATCCCTTTCCCCCCCCTGGCTGGGGGCAGGGCCCCTCTGTTTGTTACCTCTGTTGACTTTACGGCTACTACCGTGTTCGGCAGTCACTGGAGCAGTCACCTTCTTGGAGAAGTTCACCCTGGTGGTTGACCTATTTCGTAACTCTTTTACACGTGCCTGAAGTGCAGAAGTGGGTTTCTTATGCCACTTCTTCATATCTTCCCCCTGGTCACGAAGGTAACGCCACAAGGCAATACGTGACATAGTTTTACTGTTGTCACTTCCTCGAACTGGAGAACGTCTTCTTTTGATAGCTGAGATGTTGCTGTTTTGGGAATCCTCATTCTCATCAGATCCATCAGTTTCATCAGAATTAAGCACAGTAGCCAGTTCGTCCATTATATCTTCTTGATTGCCCTCTATTCTGTCCAGTCTTTCGGTCACCTTTATGAAGGCTGAAACGTAAGCTCGTGGAGGGGTTAAATGTAACTCTATGTCTTGAAGCCTGTTAATCAGGTCATTTATAAGGGGTCTTCTTTGTCTTCTGCCATACATTGCTGCTAATGTACTGGCATACCTGTCTGGTGCTGTCCTCGTGAATATACGCCACATAACTGGTGTACACCGGATCCTCTCAGGATCATGCTCTTGGTTCGGTTCATCATGAATGAATTCAGGGTCATGTAACATTTCCACTACGGCATATTCTCTCAAATAATTTATGCCTTTTTCCATATCAGACCATTTCTTTTTCTCAGGCAACAGATCATCTCTGAAGGGGTACTTTTCTTTCACGGCTATCAGCATCCTCTTCCAGAGAGTGAAGGGTCTATTGTGGCATGTACTAATGCCTCTGTCAATGGCAGAGTCCCTGGCAATGCTACCCAATTGGCGAGCTTCGTTACCATCTAGCCACACACTGTTGGCCCCACTGTCCCAACAGCGTAGTAACCAGGTGACAATAGGTTCACTTGCGTGACGTGTAAAGTCTTTTCTCAAACTTCGAATTTCATTCATTTTCAGAGGTCGAGTAAAATTGGTAATAACCTCTCTTTCATCTCCTAACCTATCAGGACTCATTGCCCTCCTGGGCGTTGGTGACCGTGATCTTGTAGGGTGACTCAGCCCTCCTACTGGAAAGTCTGAAGTTTTGAACAACTCTGGACATATTTTCTCCTCTTCTCTTACAGTGTCTGATTCCTCTACTTTCTCCTCTTCTCTTTCAGAGTCTGCTTCTTCCACTCTCAGCTCCTCCTCTTTCTTCTCTTCTAAGGGAGTCGAGACTTTTTTCATCATCCATCTCGCTCAGCTGTGACAAAATTTAGTTCACCTTGGAGCCTGACTTGTTGAGCTCGAACATGGATTAGTTCATTTTGGAAAGGGAGTAATGTAAATTGATAGGCATCTTGCTCAGTTTTGAGGGAGTCTCGCTCAGATTGGAGGGCATCTAGCTCAGATTGGAGGGCATCTCGCTCAGATTGGAGGGCATCATATTGAGTCTGGAGGGCGTCCCTCTCAGTCTGGAGGGCGTCCATGTTGGACACGAGAGCTTCTTGTTGAGCCCGGAGGGTGTCTCTCTCGGTCTGGAGGGCATCCATGTTGGACTGTAAAGTATCTTGTTGAAACTGGAGGGCGTCTCTCTCGGATTGGAGGGCGTCCATGTTGGACTGGAGAGCTTCTTGTTGAGACCGGAAGGTGTCTCTCTCGGTCTGGAGGGCATCTCTCTCGGTCTGGAGGGTGTCCCGCTCGGTCTGGAAATTGTCTCTCTCAGTCTGGAGGGCGTCCATGTTGGATTGGAGAGCAACTAATTGAGACTGGAGGGTGTCTCGCTCTGTCTGGTGGGCGTCTCTCTCAGTCTGGAGGGCGTCTTTCTCAGTCTGGAGGGCATCCATGTTGGATTGGAGAGCATCTAATTGAGACTGGAGGGTGTCTCGCTTGGTCTGGAGGGCGTCTCTCTCAGTCTGGAGGGCGTCTTTCTCAGTCTGGAGGGCATCCATGTTGGATTGGAGAGCATCTAATTGAGACTGGAGGGTGTCTCGCTCGGTCTGGAGGGCGTCTCTCTCAGTCTGGAGGGCGTCCATGTTGGATTGGAGAACATCTAATTGAGACTGAAGGTTGTCTCTCTCAGTCTGGAGGGCATCTCTGTCGAACTGGAAGTTGTCTCGCTCAGTCTGGAGGGTGTCTAGATTGGACTGGAGAGTCTGATTGTCAGCTAAAAGACTCTGAATTTGGAGACTGTCCCTTTCGGCTCGGAGACTCTCTCGCTCTATGTCAAAAACTCTGTGCCTCTCCGGAATAGTATTGAATAAGGCCCGGTAAGCATAAGCCAGACCCCAAATAATTTGGGCCTCCTCAGATCTCTTTGAGCAGCAACGTCCCTGTCTCAAATACCTGCTTAAATTCTCAGGATCTTGCAGGTGTTCAGGAGAAAAGTCCCATGACACCGGTGATGACCACTTCTCTAAAGTCTCTCCTAAGTCCCTTCAAACTCCCTGCCAGTCACTGTTCTCTGGCTCTGGGGAAGGCTTTCTCAAAATATTATAAATACAGATACCGAGTAGAATGATATTCAGGGAGACTAACACCACAGTCATTACGAGCATTGGATGGGCATTCAGAAAACGCCCAATAAATTCAAAGGAGAGGCCAGGAGCCGGTTTGAAAATCATGAGTTCCACAGAGTTAACAACTCCATCTGGAGTTGCTCCCTCTGGAACTGAATGCCACATCGTATACAAAAACCAGGTAGGTATTTCCATCAGTATTTTTAGTTTATCGTATAGAGACCAAGCTCCATGGATCAGACTGGCAAACTTAATCAAGTCCCAGTATGTTCTGAACATTACAAGGGAAAAAAACATGAAATGCAGCCCCTTTAAGAGCAGTCTAAAAAGCGAGAGAATTTTTTTTTCTTTTTACTAAAACAAGCTGGCAGCACCCAAAAAAGTTTACAAATATCCCAGAACAACTGGCAGTACGCCCAGACTTCAAGGTCGTGTTATGCCGTACGGTACCTGCAGTACAGATAAGCTTGCTAGCAAGAGACAGAGATTCACTCTAAGAGTATGTCTCTGCCCGGCTAAGGCAGCTGATTTTGCCCCACATTGGGCGCCAAAAATGTCAACGGTTTACCGGACTGGATCGGCCCGGTTCCGTGACGATTGGTGTGGGGATCCCGCAGACCCACGCCCCAGGAAAGGGGAAGGGGGAAAGGGAAAAGGAAAAAGGGAGATGGGCCTAGAAACAAAACAGCGGCAACGATCTGAGGAGGAAAGCTAATTTACTAAATAAGATATCAGAAAGCAAAATAACACAATATAATACAATATAATTGGAATTGAAGCTAATGAATCAAATAAAATGAGCAAGAGAGAGTGTCCGATAAACCGAAGGCCATACGCTAACGCTGAAAGCGATACGGCAGCGAGCACCCACTGCTGAGTCGATCCCGAAGGAAAGAGAGTGTCCCGTGACCGCAGAGGGTTTTTATCTTTTCCCTCTGAGCGGAAAATACGTAAAAATGCAAAGCATCGCAAAGTCCTCTGGGGAATGTAGTTCTTCTCTTCTGAGACAGGTATACCTGGAAATATCAATGATCTATGGAGTTGGAGTATTAACTCTTTAACTCTTAATGCACTACATGTTGTTATGATGTGGAATACCAATACCAAAAATCATAAAACCATGACAGAAATGCAGTGCCAAAACAGAGCTGAATTGCAGAGAGGAGGAGTGGGGTCAGAGATGGTGTCAGGGAGGGTGCAAGGGCGGTGGGGATGGTGGCAGCAGGGGGAGCGGAGCGGCCCTCTGGGGTGTTTTGGGTACAGGCCTGAGTGTCCCTTGCCACTGAGCCAAAGGGTGAATTCACGGTGAATCTCTCCTGTGCCTCCCAATTCCAGTGAGATTTATTGAAAAACCAACCATCATCAAACGCTTGAGCACTGTGAGTATAGAGGGAGGACACTTCGCAAGGATAAGGAGCTTACAGCTGAAGGAGAGCTCTGCGTCCAGGTGAGGCTGGAGGCTCCGGGTTGGGATCTGCACGGGGGGAGGGTGTCAGTGAGCGGACACGAGTCCATTCCCCAACCCCAAAGCGTCACTGCTTGTTGTCGCCCAACAGTGCTGAACGCTGCACCCGGGGTGGGGGGATGGGGACACCAGTAGCAGCCCAGCTTACAGGGCTGGTCCCTGTCCGGATCTCAGGAGACCACAGGGCAGCCGGTGAGCTGTCTGTGGGGAAGGCTGTGTTGCACCCAAGGGTCCTGGCTCAGGGTTGCAGGATGTGGCTCCAAAGCCACTGCTCTTCCACTCAGGCAGTCCCCTCCTGCTCTGTCCTTTCAGTCTGCTGCCAGCGATCCGGGGGGTGCCTGAAGCCCACAAGCAGCCGGTAAGCTGCCAGCTGCAGGGCCAAGCAGGAACCGAAGGACAAGAAGACCTGGGCCGAGCACCGGGAACAAAATACATGAGGTTCTGTAACGAGGAACGAGGAGCAGAAGAAGTACATCGTGAGGATGGAATGCAGGAGATGCAGATAGCAAAGGCCTCGTGCAGTCACATCACACTGAGGCACATGGCAGCTTTGAAGAAAGGTACGACGAGACCTTCATCGAGGGCTGAGGCCAGGCTGTCCAAAGAGCCCAAAGGCAGACCAAGCATGCTCCCACTTCTGGCTTGCGACTCAGTCAAACTGCTTAGGAAGAGGGCTAAGAAGGCCAAGCCAGTGCGGGAAGAACCTCAGGAGATGGCAGCATCAGCGTCTCAATGCGAGTCCTCCACCAACAGATCTGGATTGCTGCCACCCATACACCAAGACACAAGGTCTCCCACGTGTCAGCCTCCGAAGACCAAAGCCCCACGCACCAGGTGGGGGACACCCTACCCACGCTGATGTGGGCATGGGGTGCCCAGGACAGACAGAGCTGTGAGCTGGGGACTGCCCCGGCTCTGAGCTCTCACATCGGCTGCAGGCTGCTACAGGAACTCGGGAACTCCCTTCCATTCCCCATGTCCTGCTTTCAGCCGGGACAAAGTTGATTTGCTCCGTTGGCTCTGGTATGACACCAAGCTATGGTTTTAAGGTGATAGTGGGCAGGATCACCTGAAGGAAGGAAAGAGGAACACAGAGGGAAAGATAACACTGCACGCAGGTTCCAAGACTTCTTTTTGCTGTTCATCGGTGGTGGGAGCTCCCTCGCTGTCTCACCTTCAGCTTTACAGGAAGGCCTTCGGTTTTGGACACTCTCTCTCTCTCATTTTATTTGATTTATTGGCTTTGATTCCATTTATATTGTGTTACTTTTTGTTCCAATATTTTATTTAATAAATTAATTTTCCTCCTCAGATCGTTGCCACTGTTTTGTTTTTAGGCCTGTTCTTCCTACCCTTTTCCCCCTTCCCCTTTCCTGGGGTGTGGGTCCGTGGGTCCTCCACCCCATTTGTCACAGAACTGGGCCAGAGCGGCCCATACGCTGTTGACACATGCTCCCTTCCACGTCCCCTCTGTGTCACTTCCTCTGTGTTCCTTCCACGTTGCTTCCCGGTTGCCCCATGAGGGTTTCTGGTGTCCCCAATGCCACCTCAACCACACCAAGGGGTCCTGGTGTCCCCATGGGGAGCTCCCGGCATCCCCATTGTTGGTTCTGGGATCCTCAAACCACCATGACCACACAAGGGGATTCTGGGCTCCCCGTGGGGGTCCTGGTATGTCCAAGGCCACCATGGCCATGTCCCCATCACCTCCTGTGTGCAACACTGCGCGTCTTCTTTATGTCACCATGCCCGCTCCTGAAATGGGGGGAAATTGGAGGCCCCCAGACCCTGCAGGAAGGTGACAGGGGTCACCCCCAGCTCCCCAACCACAGAACCACCTGGTGGTTTTCAGGAAGACTGCTGATTTCTAACCGAGGTTTAAGTTTCATTTGAGTGGTACTGTACAGAGATCAGGGCGTTTCAGTTTCTCAGCTTCTCATTGTGTTGAGGTTAGAGTTAGGGTTAGGGTAAGGGTTAGGGTTAGGGTTAGGGTTGGGGTAAGGGTTAGAGTTGAGTTAGGGTTAGGGTCGGGTTAGAGTTAGGGTTAGGGTTGGGTTTGGATCATGGTTAGGGTTACATTTCGGGTTTGGTTAGGATTGGGTTAGGGTTGGGTTAGGATCAGGTTTAGGGTTAGGGTTGTTCTACGGTCAGGTTTAAGTTAATGGTAAGTTAATGGTTAGGGTTGGTTAGGCTTAAGGTTGGGTTAGGATTGGGTTAGTGTTAAGATTGGGTTAGGGTTGGGGTTAGTTAGGGTTAGGGTGTGGGTTGCTTAGGGTTAGGGTTTGGTATACATTTGGTTAGGGTTAGGGTTGGGATTTGAGTTAGTTAGAGTTAGGGTTAGGTTTAGAGACCTGAGGCACCAGGAGACAAGATTCAGGATGATCTGCTTCCAGACAGGACCTGAAGGAAGGATGGACCTGATCCAACCTGCACTAAAAGTGCCACCAAACATTGGTCAACAACACATGCTTTTGAGGATTTGAAGCATGTAGGAAAAATAGATGATCTGCCCAACAGCAGAGAACAACAGAAATGCACACCTGGAGGCTGTGCATGCCTTTGGCATCATGGGGAAGGGAATGAAGGGCACACAGACTCCTCTTGTCAGGAAGCCTGACTGCTTCACCTCCTCCCTGAACGTAGGGTAGCACCGACCCGCTGGGGCACACACTCTATCCCTTCCCGGCCTCCATCGTGGTGTATGGAAACCCTGCCATAACAGCCCTGTGTGAACCGAGCCAAGCTCCATGCTGATTGCAGAAACACAAAATAATTCAGGTTGAGAAGGATCTCAGGAGGTGAGTGGTTGTGCGGGCGTGAGGTCAGATGTTGTGTGGAGATGGATGGAAGAGATGTAGGGTTGGAGGAAACAGAATAGCTGGGCTGATAAAAAGCTTCACAGTGGGATTAAGAGAGTCTTGTGCAAGCTGTCCATGGTGGCCTTTGTGTTTTCCATTGACACCGCTCCTTACCTGGCTCACATTAAGATCAACATAGTGCTTAGGAAACATAAAATCTCCCAGCAGATAACCCGAGGAATCCTCCACGTGCAAGGCAACAGAATGTGACAAAGCTGTATTTCTTTTCCCCTTGTTGGAGTTCTTCTCATTCCCCCCGCAGCCCCCTGAAGTTGCACAAGGAGCTAACGTGTGTGAATGCTGACAGTGATTTACACGTCAGGAATGGTCTGCATGCTCACACACACAGCTGAGGTGTCAAAAAGCCCTTGTGCACTGGCAGCTATGCACTCCCCTCCATCCCCTAGGGGGTCCTGGCATGAGGAGGGATTGCAGGTCATTTCCTTCGTGTGCCACGCTGAGGTTCAGCAGCGGGCAGGGGAGGTGAGGGCAGGTAGGTGGTGGGGAATCTGCTGCAGGAGGAACCTGGGGTGAACACTGCGCCCCAGATGGCGGCCACCACATCACACAGGAACCTCCACAGTCACTTGAAGTTGTCATTTTTTGTTTTGAGTTCATGTATTCCAGACTGGCCAGGATGCTGCTGGTGGATGTCCAGCAACCTGAAGCCTGAGCAGGATCTCTGCCGCTACACAGAACAAGCCAGAGCATGCACTCTTCATTTGAAGGCACGCAGAATGGCACAAAACATATCCAGATATGTGCACGGCACCTCCCCTCCAAACACGATGGCTGACCCAATCTGAGCAGACATACATCACTAAATGCGGATTGGAAGCTAACAGTTCACACCAGCAATTACATCCCGATACACATATCTACTCTTATCCCTTTCTCCAGATATACACGTGCATTGATTTCATGCAAAACTGGAAAGCTTGGGCAAATGTTTTGGAGCAAACTACCCAACCTGTGATTTGTATTCACGGTCCAGTGTTGTGGTATGACTGTTTCTGAGCAACGTACAGGAACAGGACTGAGTGTCCAGTGTCTGTGGTGCACGCAGAAGAACATTTTCCCACTGGCTCATCTTTGGAAATATGGCTTTGATCCACAAAAGGCAGAAGATGGACAGTAAAAGTAAACCAGAGAACTAATGCTCAGGGTTCTTCTGGCCTCCCTGGCAGGCCTGGGAGGATGCAAATGCACAAGCACAAGAAGTCTGTTTTATGGCTCCTTCAAGGTCAAAATCTGCTTTGCATTCTAGCTTAAAGCCAAGGGTATCAGACAGAGGTGTGCAGGCTAATCTGTCACTTGAGGGCCTCTGGGTCCCAGAAAGATCCTCTAAAAATGATGTGCTGAATCCAGAGAACTCAAGTAACATTTCCTTGCATTCAGGCAGTTCCACTTGGCTCCACTGGGTCACAGACGTGTGCAGAGGATCAGCAGTCACCGCAGCCTGTCAAGCTATACTGATCGATGGCTCATGTGCTTGGTGGCAAATGCCACGGTAGCTGAACCCCTCCCACTGACATCAATCCAGCCTGCTCCCTCTGGTGTGAGCAAGAGACGGCGAGATAACAGCATGTGGATGGCCAAACCACCCCACAGCACCCACTAACCCCACCTCCACGACTGTAATGGGAGCTCAGACCTCTGCTCAGATGGAGACCCCAAAGCTTGATGCCATCACCTTAATGTGGGTGTCTGCTGCTATTTGGGACACCCTGGCGCGTTCAGGACATCCCTACAAGCCTAGTCTGCAGACCCAGCACCTGCTTTCAGATGGAGTGGCAGCTGGAGGCGGGTAGGAGACCCCACAGCACATTTTCAATAGCTGAGCTTACTTGTGCTGAAGCAAATGATTTGTGCCTCCAGACGTAGACAGCAAAAATAGACTCTTTAGTGTATAGCCAAATCCAAACTCTACTGCTTCTGCAAGGTAAAGGTTAATCCAAAAGCATCCTACGATCACCAGAGCTCTATCTGCTGGTGGCTCAAGTCAAAAGGATGGACAGGTGCTGAAAGGGGCATTTATGGGATGGTGCTGGTACACGGCCTGAGTGCAGGCAGCTTTTGTAACAACAGTGGAGATGTCATTTACAGATCTCATGGGTGCTCACAGAGACTGCCCTCTTTCTACAACATTGATGCCATCAGCCCACTATGCCACAGTGCTCATTACTGAGTGGCGGTCAACCAGGGCCTTGAGAACAGCACCTAAAAGGACACCAGCACCTCTTGTTCTTATGCCAGTAACTGCGTGGTAAAACCTCAGGGAACATAGGCTTTATTTGGACACCACGTTTTTGTATTTGCTCATCATCCTGCCATCTCCACTCATTTGGCACCGCAGAAAATGACAAATGTATTTCTCTCGGTTCTGCTTAGCAGCAGATGACGAGTTCTTGGTAACACGAGGCAGGTCAATGGTCCAACTTGAAGGTGAATAACATGACTTAATGAGACGTGAAAGTTGAGCAGGGACCTGGTTACAGATTTGCAGGTGACAAGATTCACACTCAATTAATAACAGGGCATCCCAAATCAACGTACGGATCCTCTCATACACAGACACACACACAAACACACAAAACAAATGTGGATTAGTAAAACACCTCCGCATCCACAGTTGTGAAACAAATGCGTATCATTAAAAAAGATCCATAAGAAGGGAGGTGAGTAGGAGAACAAGCTGGCTTCTGCTTGCAATTTGCCTCTAATTGAGCTTACAGCAAATACAGCAGGCCGCCGTTCCTCGTCAGGTTGCAATCGAGGCTGACTCCAGTGGGATGACTTTTCCGCACCCGCCCCTTGGATGGTAAAATCTTCTGGTTCTTTCCACCGGTTGCACAAACCCCAGAACTTGCTGGACTCACCAATTCCACACTATCCCACTTGGGCCACGACTTGTGTAGAGATGTTCCAGGCTGTCTGGAGATGATGGACTCCAGGATTGTTCCTGGGCAATGGGACGCAAGGCAGGAGTCAGATACAACAAGGGCATCCCCTCATGTTCCAATTCATTGCCCCTTGCTAACCAGAGGTGAGCAGGGACAAGGGAAGAGGAGCACCTCCTTGTACTGGTCCTCCACCTTTTGTCTGAGCAGTGCACCAAGCACCGAGAGGCCCGAGAGAAGGGGGAGAATGTGGGGAGTGGGAGTTGCACCACCACAGTTGACGCAGGCACTCCAAGAAATCAGAGCACCAAACCATGCCAATGAGCCCAATGCTGAGTTTTACCAAGCGGAGAGGAAGGAAGAAGCACGAAATTTAAGCCTTGCAGACAGGCATCCTTCTGTCCAGAAGCCCTTTGTCCTCTTAATACAGAAGGAAGACAGCTAGAGCTGGGGAATGGATGCATGGCCCCTGAACTCTGACCAGCATGGAAACTGGGAGAACGGAATGTAGAAACTGCTAACTTCTACCGATTCAAATCTGCTTTAAGGCTCATTGCAAAGTCTCAGCTAGAAAAAGCACCACCTCAGTGTATCCAAGAAAAAGAACAGTGTTGGTTTTCCTTTTGCTTTTTGCCTTTGTAAATTATTTTTTAATATACAATTTGACTACGCAGTTAACACTGTCTGCCACCTCAGAGAGTTCCGGAAGGAGCTCATGCACATCCTGCTCACACTGCACGTGAACATCAAGTGCAGCAGGCGGTAGTGCTGCAGATGAAGTCGTGCAGGAATTTTCACAGCGTGTTGCTGTGTTATAGAATCTCTGCCCCCACTTGATCGTCAGCACCCAGCAGGAGATCACAAAGCCCTGGAGGCGTAGTTATATCCAGGTCATCATCTGAAACCTCTGCGACCAGATTGAGAGGGACCGCTCCTCTTCTGCTGCCTGTCAGCTCTCCCAGAAACCGGCCGTCCCCATTCACATCTCCAAAGACAGAAACTTACTGTCCTGAGGTCAGAGGAAGCTCGCTTCCTGGGTGCTCATCGGGACCCTCAGAAGGACTGTAGCTATGCTGGGCTAAGAATCTTCTCAATTTTGGAGACACTTGTCTGGGAGAATGCAGGATGAAGGACAGATGCTCTGCTGCTGACTCTCTGCTCTCATTTCAGGGCCATCCTCTGACAGAGCGCAGCACTCAGTACCATTCTCATGGACCTCTTGCATGGCGTTTGTTCACACTCCAGCTCTTCCCGGTGAGTTTGAAGACCTCTGTCCTCTTGGATGGCAGAATGGGATAGACAGGAATTATTGTCGAGATTCTTGTTTTTCCGGGTAAGAATCTATTTTGTTGTCTCTCCTAGCTCCATTCTGCCCTCATCTCCAGTTGGAACTTGCTCCCTGGCAGTGTCAGGATGAGCTTGTTCTGCATCTCTCTATTCTGTCTGGAACAGTCTGTGAGGATGAGTTTCAGAAAGCACTAGGCACCATGACGGGAACTAAGGGGAAACTTCAAAGACCTCGCAATGTAAATCCTGACAGTCCCACGTTACCTTCCCCTGTGCTACAGATAATCTCTCAGTGTGTTTCATGGACCCAAGAGACTTTCTTTTTCATCAGTGGGCATCTCTGTCCCTGGTGCCTAAGCAGGGAGGGGATTGCTTCAACTTCTTGTTGGCTCAGGTGTAGTGGGATTGCCTGGTCACAGCCTGAACCAGTGAATGAGCATCTGAGTGACCGGAGCGGAGGAGCCCAGGTCCACCCGACCTCTCGCTCTCTCCCTCTCGGTGGTGCTTCCGGCGGTGCTTCCGGGAGCACAGATACGCTCAGAGCCTGCGCGGGTTGCCCCCCCCCCTCCCTGGCTCTCTTCCTTCCGGCGCGCAGTGCTCGAACTAGAGGCGGCTGCATTCCTTGGCCTAAACGGTCGCCGGGAGGGGTGAGTTCATCCCCCTTATCTCTAACATCTCTTTCTGTAGCGCCTCTACCTCAAATAAAAGCTCTGTCACCGCCTTTGCTTGCTATACAACATGTGAAGAACATGTTGGGAAATGCGGTTTGGGTCCTTCCAGCCTCCAGAAAGGGCAAACCTCTCTGTCCAGATGTCTTTGCTCAGGGACCTGGGTCTGCTTGGTGGGTGATGCAGAAGAATGGGGATGTTCAGTGTGTACCACAGGGGAATTTGATGTTGGGGGAGTGCAGTCAGTAATTCCATGTATATACATATATATATGTTGTGTGTGTGTGTGTATCTAATGCCTGTTAATCATTGTACTTCTATATATATCAAGCACGATGTAGTGATGTGGCATAAGGGGTGGAGTGTCACGGTTTTCTAAGTTTTGGTATTGGTATTCCACATCATAACATCATGTGGTGCATTAAGAATTAAAGAGTTTATGCCCCAGCTCTGTGGATCATTGATAGTTCTGGGTATACCTGCCTCAGAAGAGAAGAACTATGTTCCCCAGAAGACTTTGCGTTGCTTTGTATTTTTATGTATTTCCACTCTGTGTCACGAGGCGCTCTCTTTCCTTTGGGATCGACCCAGCAACAGGTGCTCGCTGCCTTCTCGCCTTCCATGTTTAGCGTAAGGCCTTCAGTTTATCGGACACTCTCTCTTGCTCATTATATTTATTAGCTTTAATTCTCATTGTATTGTATTATTTTGTGTTATTTTGCTTTCTGAGATCTTATTTAGTAAATTAGCTTTCCACCACAGATTGTTGTCGGTGTTTTGTTCCTAGGCCCCATCTCCCTTTCCCCTCTTCCCTTTCCCCCTTCCCCTTTCCTGGGGCCTAGGTCCGTGGGTACCCCGCACCAATCGTCACGGAATCAGGCTGAACCAGCCCGTAAAATCCTGACATTAGAAATCAACAGAACTCAAAAGTCACAGAAATTAAATTGAGAACAGCCTTGTGAATGTTTCTGTGCATTCGTGCACAGAAAGCTTTGCATACATGTGCTGAAACAAGAGAAGCACCAAGCACATCCAGAATTACATGCACATAGACCAACCTGCTTGGCCCTTCGTAATGTTCACATTAGAGTTCAGTAAGATCATGTGATTAATTGTACTTCATTCCTCCCAATTGAAAATGTGCCAACTCACAATTTTAGATACCAAAGAAAACTACTTTCTCAGCCACAAGAATATCAGTGCTGCCATACCTGTACTGCAAACTTAGCTCAGTGCAGGTTTCAGACTTCAAATGATAAAAAAAGAAGTTTGACCGAATAATGTAGTTAGTATTCTCATTCTGGCTTTGGACTCATTTTTCCATGAAGCCAAGGGGAAAAAAGAAAATGGAATTTTCCTTTTTTTGTTTTGCCTTTTTTTGTTTCTGTTTCACAGAAACTGCAGCACAGGAGGTTCCGCACGAATGTGCGCAAGAACTTCTTTACGGTGAGGGTGACGGAGCACTGGCACAGGCTGCCCATGGGGGTTGTGGAATCCTCTTCTCTGGAGATATTCAAGACCCGCCTGGACGCCTACCTGTGCGACCTGGTGTAGGGAACTGCTTTGGCAGGGGGGTTGGACTCAATGATCTCTTGAGGTCCCTTCCAACCCCTATGATTCTGTGATTCTAATTAGGCAGAAGCATCTTTGATACTGTTTTAAAGAAGGGGGCTCTGACTGCTTTACTTTAGAGTACCAGTCATACCTGCAAGTGTAGGCTAACTGAGAGGCACCGAGTCTGAGACCTTCTGCTATTCAACAGCTGTCTTGGGATGGGGCGATTTAGCCTCGTTTACTTTGAATTTAACCATTCAAGATGTACTTAAATTTCCTGTAGGTGCATGGCTCTTTTATTGTGGATTTGGAACTAGCAGTAGTTAAAAGTCACATTTCACCTGTACTTCCCTCACCCCAATCTATCTGCTCTCATCCCCACTAACTGCCCCAAAATGGGCACCTCCAGCTGCACCTGAATTTTGTTCTGATCTTCTTTGTTAATTAGCAAATTTAAAGGGAGTGATCTGAAATAAAAATCCCACTGTCTCCAAGATTTGGCAAATGCATTTTTTGGTATTCCCACTGTTGAAGAATCACAGGACCAATTGGCGTTTACATGGGGAGGCAGGCAGTGGACCACGCAGGTCTTGCCACGACGGTAAGTGCATCACGATAATCTTCCTAACTGTACCACTGGTAAAACATCTTGGCTACAACTCTATTTGGTGTTATTCATTCTGTTAACCATACACCATACACCAGGGTAAACTATCAGGCAGAGCTTAGCACTCAGCTGGGTTGATGGAATTTTTATTTTTGTTAGATGTAACACACAGATTTAGTTCTTACACAGAGTTCTGGTTTCAATATGTCCAGTAGAACATTTTCAAAGAACATATGGAAGGATTAGATAAATGCTGGAGCTGAGTACGTGAGTCACAGTACCTTGTACTCAATCAGACTGTCAGTTCTGTTAGCTGCAATGTCTTAGGAAACGGTTCTTGGTCATTTCAATCCAGTCACATCAGCGAGAGTCAAGTTTGCTTTCTTGTCCTTGTTCTGCTCTTTTGCAGGACCTGCCTGCCCTTCTGAGCCCTTCTGTGGCATAGAAGCTGCACCGGTGTCTCTGGTGCCCTCCTGAGCATCTGTCTGAGCTGCGGGGATCTCAGCAGGCTTGGTGGCCAGCCCCTGGGCTCATCTTGCAGGTGTTCCCAGGTTTGGGTCTGGAATGCAGAGGCAGGAAAATGGGTGACGAGTGTAGACGGCTTGTGGGCTGGTTCGGCCCGGTTCCGTGACAACTAAGGAGGGAGACCCACAGGCCCACACCCCGGACAAGGGGAAGGGGGAAAGGGAAAAGGGAGATGAGCCCCGAAAAAGAAACAAAACGGCGGCAACGATCTGAGGAGGAAAAGCTAATTTACTAAATAAGATATTAAGAAGTAAAATAACACAATATAATACAATACAATTGGAACTGAGCCCAATGAATCAAACAAAATGGGCACGAGAGAGAGAGAGTGTCCGATAAACCGAAGGCCTTACGCTAGCGTTGAAGGCGATACGGCAGCGAGCACCCACTGCTGAGTGATCCCAGAGGAAAAAGAGAGTGTCCCGTGACCGCAGACCGTTTTTATCTTTTTTCCCTTAGAGCGGAAAACACGTAAAAATACAAAGCATCGCAAAGTCCTCTGGGGAATGTAGTTCTCTCTCTCTTCTGAAACAGGCATATCCATAACTATTGATGATCCACAGAGATGTAGCATTAACTCTCTAACTCCCAATACACCATGTGATGTTATGATGTGGAATATCAACAATACAACAAAAAATCATAAAACCATGACAACGAGTCTTGCAGGGCTGGCCCCCTGCTCTCAGCTCATGCCTCCATGTCCTGGAGATGTCAGGTTCCTGAGGACTTGGGGCAAGCTCTGGGAGTCTGTTGTATACAGTGCCCATGGCACGGGCTCTGCATCTTGGAGAAGACGTGAAGGAGACAGGATCGGGATCAGATGGATCATCATTCTGCACCCACAGGACAGAAGCTGCCATCTCCGGGAAGCTGCCTGGTGCCGGCAGCCTGGTGCCTCTCCTCTCGCCGTCCCTTCATGCAGCTGCAGGTGAAAGCCCTGCACAGAGCCCGAAGTGCCCTCCTGATGACAGCTGGCATCCGGCAGCGAGCTGCTGCGTGTGGTGCGGCAGCGGTACCTGT
This sequence comes from Oreortyx pictus, assembly GCA_036925125.1. Lineage (NCBI taxonomy): Eukaryota > Metazoa > Chordata > Aves > Galliformes > Odontophoridae > Oreortyx > Oreortyx pictus. The sequence continues at coordinate 11,959,271 of JAUPFR010000020.1, read as the reverse complement.
GGGGGACAGAGACCTGTAGGCAAGGGGCAGAGGCAAGGCCCTGCCTGCCCCCAGCACCACAGAATTTCCCTGGGAGGATTGATCTCAATAGGTCAGGGCACAGATCCCAGCCAGCCGATGGCAGCAGGCTCCTCCCTGGGATGGCTTTCTGCCTGGGGACGTACCTGGGCCATCCTCTGGTGTCTCTCTGAAGCACTCAGAGCTCTGTGCTCTTCCTCCATCCTCTGCAGAAACCTGTGTGGGGAGAGCAAAACCACAGCCCTGTATGCCACTGGCTGGTGATGCTGTGGGTGCCAGGGTCCCAGGGATGGGATCCCCTTTCCTGTGCCCCTCGCTTGAAGGCGAGCCAGGGCTTATGGAGGGGATGTCCAGCCTTGTGCATGGAGCTGGCTGGCTGCCAAGGAGACAGCACCAGGCATCTCCCTGCAGCACACACTCCAGCACCACTCCTGCCACTGCCTGATTTCACAACCAGTGCCAATACTGGGCACTTTTCTCACCTCCTACTGATAGGCTGCAGCTTCTGCCACCTCCTGGCATGTGGGCAAATGCCCTTCATGTCTGGGATGATCAGCCACAGGGGAAGCCGATGGCCTGCTCTTCACCTCACCAGGTGAAGAGCCAGATCTGCTTGGTGGCACACTGGCTGCCTCTGCAGCATCCGCCTGATGCTCGTCTTGCCCTTCTTCTTCCACACCCTCCATGGTATCAGGGCAAAAACAAGAGAACACGGGCACATTCTCAGCCATCATTGCAGTGTCCCTGGCATCCAGCATGCTGTGATCTGTGCTGGCATCACTGGCAGCGTTGGCACAGGTCTCTCCCTGTACGTAATGGGAATTGCAAGAGGCAAGAAAGTGGCCCTTCACCCTTGATGCCGTGTCCTTCATTGCCTCATCACAGATTCTGTGGATTGCTGGCAGAATCAGACAATAGAGACAGGGCTCACAGCTGATCTGTCTGGGATCTTGCGATCTTGCTGTATCCTCCAGATCTTGTCTGGAGGTCTCAGGCACGGCCGTAGATGGGGCAAGAGATGCAAGCTGCAGGGCTCCAGATGGCTGTCCTGCTAGTTCTATCACAGCATACTCTTCCAACTCTTGTGGCTCCACCTGCACTCCAGCATCCCTGGTCCGGGAGTCACCAGGGGCAGGAATCTGGCCCTCAGCCCTTATGTCACCATACACCCAGGGTTCCCTGACCGGTGCTTTCAGCACTTCGGCCTTGCGGCACACTCAGTCGGGGCTCATTATCGGCATCCTCATCCCGAGCCAGCATGTCGGTGTCGCACACGGCTGTCCTGAAGCATCACTTGGGTTGGCTGCTGATGTTCTGGGCCCGATACAGTACCCAGGAGTGGCTTTGCTCCTGGCCTGGCTCTATCATTCTGGACCACTCCCACAGCATAAACAAGGCCAGCTCCAGAACTATGCAACCTGACGTTGGAGAGGGGAGCGGCTCCGTGTCCGGGCCCTCGCTGCCTGCATGCTGCGGTTACCATCATCCACTGTGGAACCACTCGAGAACCTCGCTGCTGCCCGTTGCCTGTAGCTCTCAGAACTTGGGGTTGGAGCCTGCCTGCTCCCACGGCGTGTTCGGGGCCGCCTTGGGGAATCTGGGACCTGGCGCTCCAAGAGAAAGCACCGTCGTTCTGTCCAGTTCCAGGGGACATCAGAGTCCTCGAGGCCCTTCCAAGCGGTTGGCTACAACCTAAGGCCCAGACAGGAAGGGAGGAACTGGACAGAACGACGGTGCTTTCTCTTGGAGCGCCAGGTCCCAGATTCCCCAAGGCGGCCCCGAACACGCCGTGGGAGCAGGCAGGCTCCAACCCCAAGTTCTGAGAGCTACAGGCAACGGGCAGCAGCGAGGTTCTCGAGTGGTTCCACAGTGGATGATGGTAACCGCAGCATGCAGGCAGCGAGGGCCCGGACACGGAGCCGCTCCCCTCTCCAACGTCAGGTTGCATAGTTCTGGAGCTGGCCTTGTTTATGCTGTGGGAGTGGTCCAGAATGATAGAGCCAGGCCAGGAGCAAAGCCACTCCTGGGTACTGTATCGGGCCCAGAACATCAGCAGCCAACCCAAGTGATGCTTCAGGACAGCCGTGTGCGACACCGACATGCTGGCTCGGGATGAGGATGCCGATAATGAGCCCCGACTGAGTGTGCCGCAAGGCCGAAGTGCTGAAAGCACCGGTCAGGGAACCCTGGGTGTATGGTGACATAAGGGCTGAGGGCCAGATTCCTGCCCCTGGTGACTCCCGGACCAGGGATGCTGGAGTGCAGGTGGAGCCACAAGAGTTGGAAGAGTATGCTGTGATAGAACTAGCAGGACAGCCATCTGGAGCCCTGCAGCTTGCATCTCTTGCCCCATCTACGGCCGTGCCTGAGACCTCCAGACAAGATCTGGAGGATACAGCAAGATCGCAAGATCCCAGACAGATCAGCTGTGAGCCCTGTCTCTATTGTCTGATTCTGCCAGCAATCCACAGAATCTGTGATGAGGCAATGAAGGACACGGCATCAAGGGTGAAGGGCCACTTTCTTGCCTCTTGCAATTCCCATTACGTACAGGGAGAGACCTGTGCCAACGCTGCCAGTGATGCCAGCACAGATCACAGCATGCTGGATGCCAGGGACACTGCAATGATGGCTGAGAATGTGCCCGTGTTCTCTTGTTTTTGCCCTGATACCATGGAGGGTGTGGAAGAAGAAGGGCAAGACGAGCATCAGGCGGATGCTGCAGAGGCAGCCAGTGTGCCACCAAGCAGATCTGGCTCTTCACCTGGTGAGGTGAAGAGCAGGCCATCGGCTTCCCCTGTGGCTGATCATCCCAGACATGAAGGGCATTTGCCCACATGCCAGGAGGTGGCAGAAGCTGCAGCCTATCAGTAGGAGGTGAGAAAAGTGCCCAGTATTGGCACTGGTTGTGAAATCAGGCAGTGGCAGGAGTGGTGCTGGAGTGTGTGCTGCAGGGAGATGCCTGGTGCTGTCTCCTTGGCAGCCAGCCAGCTCCATGCACAAGGCTGGACATCCCCTCCATAAGCCCTGGCTCGCCTTCAAGCGAGGGGCACAGGAAAGGGGATCCCATCCCTGGGACCCTGGCACCCACAGCATCACCAGCCAGTGGCATACAGGGCTGTGGTTTTGCTCTCCCCACACAGGTTTCTGCAGAGGATGGAGGAAGAGCACAGAGCTCTGAGTGCTTCAGAGAGACACCAGAGGATGGCCCAGGTACGTCCCCAGGCAGAAAGCCATCCCAGGGAGGAGCCTGCTGCCATCGGCTGGCTGGGATCTGTGCCCTGACCTATTGAGATCAATCCTCCCAGGGAAATTCTGTGGTGCTGGGGGCAGGCAGGGCCTTGCCTCTGCCCCTTGCCTACAGGTCTCTGTCCCCCACAGGTACCGCTGCCGCACCACACGCAGCAGCTCGCTGCCGGATGCCAGCTGTCATCAGGAGGGCACTTCGGGCTCTGTGCAGGGCTTTCACCTGCAGCTGCATGAAGGGACGGCGAGAGGAGAGGCACCAGGCTGCCGGCACCAGGCAGCTTCCCGGAGATGGCAGCTTCTGTCCTGTGGGTGCAGAATGATGATCCATCTGATCCCGATCCTGTCTCCTTCACGTCTTCTCCAAGATGCAGAGCCCGTGCCATGGGCACTGTATACAACAGACTCCCAGAGCTTGCCCCAAGTCCTCAGGAACCTGACATCTCCAGGACATGGAGGCATGAGCTGAGAGCAGGGGGCCAGCCCTGCAAGACTCGTTGTCATGGTTTTATGATTTTTTGTTGTATTGTTGATATTCCACATCATAACATCACATGGTGTATTGGGAGTTAGAGAGTTAATGCTACATCTCTGTGGATCATCAATAGTTATGGATATGCCTGTTTCAGAAGAGAGAGAGAACTACATTCCCCAGAGGACTTTGCGATGCTTTGTATTTTTACGTGTTTTCCGCTCTAAGGGAAAAAAGATAAAAACGGTCTGCGGTCACGGGACACTCTCTTTTTCCTCTGGGATCACTCAGCAGTGGGTGCTCGCTGCCGTATCGCCTTCAACGCTAGCGTAAGGCCTTCGGTTTATCGGACACTCTCTCTCTCTCGTGCCCATTTTGTTTGATTCATTGGGCTCAGTTCCAATTGTATTGTATTATATTGTGTTATTTTACTTCTTAATATCTTATTTAGTAAATTAGCTTTTCCTCCTCAGATCGTTGCCGCCGTTTTGTTTCTTTTTCGGGGCTCATCTCCCTTTTCCCTTTCCCCCTTCCCCTTGTCCGGGGTGTGGGCCTGTGGGTCTCCCTCCTTAGTTGTCACGGAACCGGGCCGAACCAGCCCACAAGCCGTCTACACTCGTCACCCATTTTCCTGCCTCTGCATTCCAGACCCAAACCTGGGAACACCTGCAAGATGAGCCCAGGGGCTGGCCACCAAGCCTGCTGAGATCCCCGCAGCTCAGACAGATGCTCAGGAGGGCACCAGAGACACCGGTGCAGCTTCTATGCCACAGAAGGGCTCAGAAGGGCAGGCAGGTCCTGCAAAAGAGCAGAACAAGGACAAGAAAGCAAACTTGACTCTCGCTGATGTGACTGGATTGAAATGACCAAGAACCGTTTCCTAAGACATTGCAGCTAACAGAACTGACAGTCTGATTGAGTACAAGGTACTGTGACTCACGTACTCAGCTCCAGCATTTATCTAATCCTTCCATATGTTCTTTGAAAATGTTCTACTGGACATATTGAAACCAGAACTCTGTGTAAGAACTAAATCTGTGTGTTACATCTAACAAAAATAAAAATTCCATCAACCCAGCTGAGTGCTAAGCTCTGCCTGATAGTTTACCCTGGTGTATGGTGTATGGTTAACAGAATGAATAACACCAAATAGAGTTGTAGCCAAGATGTTTTACCAGTGGTACAGTTAGGAAGATTATCGTGATGCACTTACCGTCGTGGCAAGACCTGCGTGGTCCACTGCCTGCCTCCCCATGTAAACGCCAATTGGTCCTGTGATTCTTCAACAGTGGGAATACCAAAAAATGCATTTGCCAAATCTTGGAGACAGTGGGATTTTTATTTCAGATCACTCCCTTTAAATTTGCTAATTAACAAAGAAGATCAGAACAAAATTCAGGTGCAGCTGGAGGTGCCCATTTTGGGGCAGTTAGTGGGGATGAGAGCAGATAGATTGGGGTGAGGGAAGTACAGGTGAAATGTGACTTTTAACTACTGCTAGTTCCAAATCCACAATAAAAGAGCCATGCACCTACAGGAAATTTAAGTACATCTTGAATGGTTAAATTCAAAGTAAACGAGGCTAAATCGCCCCATCCCAAGACAGCTGTTGAATAGCAGAAGGTCTCAGACTCGGTGCCTCTCAGTTAGCCTACACTTGCAGGTATGACTGGTACTCTAAAGTAAAGCAGTCAGAGCCCCCTTCTTTAAAACAGTATCAAAGATGCTTCTGCCTAATTAGAATCACAGAATCATAGGGGTTGGAAGGGACCTCAAGAGATCATTGAGTCCAACCCCCCTGCCAAAGCAGTTCCCTACACCAGGTCGCACAGGTAGGCGTCCAGGCGGGTCTTGAATATCTCCAGAGAAGAGGATTCCACAACCCCCATGGGCAGCCTGTGCCAGTGCTCCGTCACCCTCACCGTAAAGAAGTTCTTGCGCACATTCGTGCGGAACCTCCTGTGCTGCAGTTTCTGTGAAACAGAAACAAAAAAAGGCAAAACAAAAAAAGGAAAATTCCATTTTCTTTTTTCCCCTTGGCTTCATGGAAAAATGAGTCCAAAGCCAGAATGAGAATACTAACTACATTATTCGGTCAAACTTCTTTTTTTATCATTTGAAGTCTGAAACCTGCACTGAGCTAAGTTTGCAGTACAGGTATGGCAGCACTGATATTCTTGTGGCTGAGAAAGTAGTTTTCTTTGGTATCTAAAATTGTGAGTTGGCACATTTTCAATTGGGAGGAATGAAGTACAATTAATCACATGATCTTACTGAACTCTAATGTGAACATTACGAAGGGCCAAGCAGGTTGGTCTATGTGCATGTAATTCTGGATGTGCTTGGTGCTTCTCTTGTTTCAGCACATGTATGCAAAGCTTTCTGTGCACGAATGCACAGAAACATTCACAAGGCTGTTCTCAATTTAATTTCTGTGACTTTTGAGTTCTGTTGATTTCTAATGTCAGGATTTTACGGGCTGGTTCAGCCTGATTCCGTGACGATTGGTGCGGGGTACCCACGGACCTAGGCCCCAGGAAAGGGAAGGGGGAAAGGGAAGAGGGGAAAGGGAGATGGGGCCTAGGAACAAAACACCGACAACAATCTGTGGTGGAAAGCTAATTTACTAAATAAGATCTCAGAAAGCAAAATAACACAA